>CM050163.1:294252901-294634399 GCA_027410445.1 Discoglossus pictus
TTTTCCACATTAACCCCTATAGGGTCTGGAGAGAGAGATGTGTGGTCTGGCACCGGCTGGCTGAGCTTAATAACTGGGCCAGACAATGTCACCGGATGAGGAGGAGATGTTTTGTTCCTCTTCTTGCTTTTAGAGGGAGGTGCTCCACTATAGAGCACTTCCCACTTATCAGCAACCTCCCTGTTGGTTTTATGCTTCCTCTTCCTGGGGACGTCACTCTGGGAAGAGGAGCTGCCACTAGCTGCCTCCCCTGCAGAGGGCTTATTATCACTCTGCTTACACTGTGCGCCCACACTAACTGATGTAATTATGGTGGGGGCAGATTGGGACTTGGGAGATGCAGCTGTGACACTGGGAGGACCGGTGACATTCTTCCCCTTTTTCCCCGTGTCTGCAGTCTTGCTGGAGACCACAGACACAGATTGCTTTTTTGGGGAAGAAGGGGGGTTTGGAGGCCGTGGTGGTGGCTTGAGGAACGGCCTCCTTGCCTGAGCTCTGTGGGGGGGCTATGACCCTTGAGGTCCCCGCTGTTATGGGCTCAGCGGGGATGGGTGCCGTACTGACGGAGGTGCCATTTGCTGGGGCTGGGGCATGATGCTTTACATTAGGACAATTCCTACTTGTATGCCCCAACCCTTTGCAATGATAGCACTGCACCTCCGTAGTGCTGTAAAAAATCCTGTACAACACCCCCTCAACTGGAACCCCAAAAGACCCCTCTATGTTTTCTGCGCCCTGAGGCAGGCACATTCGTACCTGCCTCTTGAAAGAGAGCACATGACGAAGTGCTCTCTCTCTGCACCCCAGGGGAATTTTAATAAATGGTGTTTTTACTTCCCCTAGGGTTAGCAGGTGGGGGCGCAGGAGGGAGTCTGGTAGGAAGGGGTGGCACATTAGAGAGTGTTACTTTTGTGCCCAACCCTTCCAGGGGTTCTATTGGGACATATAATCCCCCCACTGTGATGCCTCTCTGTGTAAGAATGTGTGCAGCAGCCAGAGTACGGGTAAAAAAAACTGCTTTCCCGTACATTTTGCTGGCTGCTACTATAACAGAGGGGCTGATGACATTAGCTGCAGCACGCAGATAGATATCAATGCTGTAGACCCCAGACATCTGACATTTAACCCCATGCTTCCTGGTGATCTGCCCCTCAGCCCCAGCGGTGGTATTACTGGGGCCAGCAGAAACCACCTGTGACCAGGTATTAGCCACAGGGGTAGGTCTGCTGGCAGAACCACCAGGAGCTGGGGCTGCCTTATCTGCCTGGGGCCTATGCTGTGCAGTGCTGCAGCTAGGATTTTCAGGGGCCATTATTCCCCCTTTTGACCCCTGAGGCTTCTTAATGGTCTTATCCCTCATGTTTAGAACCCTTTTTTTTTTTAGTTTATTTGTTTTATTTATTTTTATTTTTTGTTTTATGATTTTCTACTGTTTTCTTTTTTTAAAAAAATATAAAAGTGTGAAAAAGAAACAAAAAGACAAAACTAAGGGAGACAAAAACTAAGGGAGAGAGAGAGATGATGTTTGGCAGTGGAAGGGTTAATGGCCTGTTGCAAGATGTTACTAAATGCAACAACACAGAGAACACAGTGGCTTTTTAACCCCTCTGTGTCTCTGTGTCAGATGTTAAAAAAGCCTTTTAAACAAAACTTCAAATTGTTTTCCCCCCCACTGCCTACAAAGATGTTACTTGTCTTCTCTCCCCCAAAACATAAAACCCAACACCAAACAAACAAAACTTTAACAAAACCTGAAAAACTTTAAAAAAAAGTCAAAGTAAAAAAGTTCCAGGAGTGCAGGTGTAGTGCTAAGGGATGGGTGTGGCAAAGTATCCAGGAGACAGCTCACTCTCCTGGGATAGAGGGCTGAGCCTGGCTCCCAGAAAACTAAAACTTAAATTAAACTAAGAAAAATACCACAAAAACTCCCAAAAATTAACAACACCGTGCACAAAGTGCTTATAAACAGAAAGGTGTTAAAATAAAACTTGTATTTGAGGGACTAAGACACGACATGCTCTCTGAGAACTTGGCACAGTGTATTTTAAAATTATGAGAAAACATTTTCTGTAAACTAAATAAAAATCATATTAGGAGGTTGAAAGAAAAAGAAACCGGATGGGGGGATACCGAGCAGAGCACACCATCTACAGCCCACTGGGAGACAAACTCATCCATTCCCCCAGTAGACAAAGCCAGGTGGTACTCTGCCCGGATACGGGAGCGCACCAGCACCCGGAACATGGCCTCAGGTGACAAGGGAACCCCCCCTATCAAACACTGCTTCCTGGACTTATATATAGCCAACTTGGCTAATGCCAGGAGCAGGTTGACGAGGAGGTCCCTGGCCTTATTGCCCCGGGACACTGGGCGCCCAAAAATAAAAATGTGAGGGGAGAAATGCAGCCAGAACTGCAGGAGGAGGCCCCTCAAGAGTGACAAGAGGGGCTGCAGTCTGGCGCAACGAAAATAAACATGATACACGGACTCTCCCTTGCCACAGAATGGACAAGTGGAGGGAGAGTCCGTGAATTTAGCTAAGTACTCTCCCGTGCTCAGTGCACCATGGAGCACTCTCCAACTCAAGTCCCCGGTGGGTCGTGGAACTAAATCAGAATAAAGTTCCCTCCACCGGGGCCTCTTGCCCTCGTCAGCTGGTAGGACCCGCCTCCAGATGGTATCGGGACAGGGTCACGAGGGCAAGGAAGTGCACTGTATGGAGCACGAGAGAATATAAGCTCTTCCTCGGCATGCCGCGAAAGCATGCCGAGGGTATGTCCCTCAACCTCGAGAGGTTGGGGACAGGAGGAGCCTGAGGGGAAACACGGGGGCTTGTGTCCAATGCAAACAGCCGGAGAAGGGGTGTTGAAAGGTGCGTGTGGCACTCCGGCCTGCAAAAGCCCCGCGAAGGAAGGTGGCCGAGTCGGGGGAGATGGCATCTCTAATCTCCTGGAGCAAGCGCCCTGAGACTTTGGGCGTCACATATCCCAAACGGAGTGCAAGCTCCTGGGGTGACACCCAATCAGAACGCCCGTATTCCAGGAGATCCCCGACTCGGGTCATCCGTGCATGACTAAGGCGGCGGATGATACTGGGGGACTGTAACATTGGAGCCCCCACTGCTGCATTAAATAGCAGGGGCTCTGTGAATATTTCATCCCCCAAAGGCACGCCCTGCCTGGTCACGGAGACCATGCTCCAGGCCTTGAGGGTTTCCTGGTAGTATGCCGGCAACACAGAGAGGTCTCTCCCAAACCCCTCGGGCCTGATCAGAAATAATTGCCGGTCATACCCCAGGTTGCGCAACTGGCGATAAAAGCTGGATGCCAGTGCGCACCACTGCGGAGAGGGATCTGCATATAGGTATCTCTGCAGGTACTGAAGGCGGAAGGTGGACAACTGGGAGCACACACAAACTACTTCCCTGTCCACCCTCCACCAAAGGCAGACTTGCCACCCCTGCAGAGACCCAATGCCTTCCCATCCAGAGGAAATCTAACAAATTCTCTGGATATTGGTGACAAACTCGGGGGTCGGACTCAGACAAATCAGCCGGTGCCAGATCTGAGAAGCCACCAGCTGATTCACCACTAGAGTCCGCCCCCTAAGGGAAAGCATTTTTGCTAGACCCCTCCATCGTCCCAGACGAGAGAGGACACTGCCCTCTAACTCCCTCCAGTTGTCTGGGACGGAAGCGTCCGCAGCGGACAGGTAGACCCCCAGATATTTAATGACATCTGCCTCCCACGTGATGTCACGAAACGTGGGAGGCAAAGAGTCCACCTGTAAATTACCCTCTAAAAGGCCTGTGCATTTGGACCAGTTGATCTGAGCGGAGGAGGCAGCTGAATATACCTCCTGGCACTGTTTTGCCAGCTCAAGATCAACTGGATCCTGGGCCACGAGGAGCACATCGTCAGCATAAGCTGAAAGGACAATCCGCATGTCTGGATCTTTTAGCACCAGCCCTGTGAGCCTTTTCCTCAGTAGGCAGAGGAAAGGCTCAATGGCCAGTGCATATAACTGTCCAGACAAGGGACATCCTTGACGCACCCCTCGTCCAAATACCAAAGGTGCTGTTAGGGACCAATTGATTTTAAGTAAACACTCTGCAGAGGCGTACAGCGTTCTTATAAAGCCCACAAACTGTGGGCCAAAGCCGTACGCTTGCAGAGTGGCTATGAGGTAACTATGGTCCACCCTGTCAAACGCCTTCTCTTGATCTAAAGAGAGAAAGGCGAGTGACAGACCAGTCCTGCGAGAATAATGCAATAGATCCCGGACCAGAAAGATACTATCAAAGATAGTCCGGCCCGGGATCGCATAGGACTGGTCAGGGTGAACCAATTCTGCCAGCACAGACCCAAGTCTAAGCGAGATGGCTTTAGCTACAATCTTGTAGTCCGTGCTGAGCAGAGAGACCGGTCGCCAGTTCTTAATAAGCCGGAGATCCCCCTTTTTGGGCAGCAGGGCAAGTACTGCCCTGCGACAAGACAGGGGCATCTCCCCGGTCTCCAGGGCTTCCCCAAGGACCAGATGGAAATCAGGTCCCAGAGTCTCCCAGAAAAATTGGAAAAACTCTACAGTCAGTCCGTCCAGTCCTGGAGACTTTTCACAGGACATGGCACGGAGGGCTTCAGAGAGCTCTTGAAAAGATAGTGGTATATCAAGCCGCTCTCTTACACCCTCACTGACTGTGGGGAGCCCCTCCCATAGCACCCTGCAGGCGTCTGGAGAAATGGGATCCGGAGAGTAAAGATCTTTATAAAAGTTCCGGGCTCTATCCCGGATACTCTCCGGATCTGTAAGGGGGGCACCGTCTTCATCTAGAAGACAGGTGATGTGCCTACTGTTACCCCCCTTTTTCTCCAGTGAGTAGAAGAGGCGCGAGCCGCGGTCTAGATCTTTGAGAAAACCTAAGCGGCTGCGCACGTATGCCCCCTTGGCCTGGTGTCGTTCCAGGTCACAGAGGACACCCTTCCTCTCTACATACTCGCTCTGCAGGGATTGGTCCCTACAAGTGAACAGCCTCTGCTCCAGATGGAGTACCTCCCCCCGGAGTGACTCCAACTCAGCTTCGCGCTGCCCACTCGCACCCTTGGTATATTCCTGACACAGAAGTCGCAAATGAACCTTGCCCACGTCCCACCACAGTTTTAACGTGGCAAAGTCCCCCTTGCAACCCCTCCAGTCCGTCCAAAACTCCCGGATCAATGTCACGAGCCCCTGGTCCTTCAACAAAGCATTGTTGAAGTGCCAATAGGCGGCTCGTGGCGCTGTTGGCGTTAGCGCCACTGTCACAGACACACAGTTGTGGTCTGTGAACGGAGCCAGCCTAATGGCACAAGAACCGACTCGTGACATATAGTGACTAGATATATATAGTCTGTCGATCCGGGAGTGGGACACCAGACCGGCTCTCACCCTGACGTAGGTGAAACCGTCTGATGCCCCTGGGTTCTGCTCTCGCCAGATGTCCTCCAGGGAGAAGCGGGCGATGATCTCCCGCAGGGCTGACGCAGAAGGCGGGAACGGCTCTGGACTATTCCGGTCCAGAGCGTCGAGGGTGCAGTTGAAATCACCCCCGAGTACCAAACACTCATCTGCGTCAACCGTCTCCAAAAACTGGGACAGTCTGGCGAGGAACCTCACTCTCTCGAGCCCTCCAGCAGGGGCATATATATTAACTAGGTTAATGATGCTACCCTGCTCTCGGACCCGGAGGTGGATTAGACGGCCTGGGATAACAGCTTTCACAAGCAGCAGCTCTGGCTGAAAAGACTCTGAGAACAGGGTCACCACTCCACATGACGCCGATGTGAAGTGGCTGAAGAAGACCCTGCCTCTCCACTCCAGTTGCCACGAGGCCTCAGCCTCTGGAGTGGTGTGAGTTTCCTGCAGGAAGCTCACAGAGTACCCTCCCTGATATAAATAGGAGAGTACCTGGAACCTGCGGAAACTGTCTTGACAGCCATTGGTATTTAGCGTGCTTATGTGCAAATCCATTACTGCGTGTCAGGAATTGTGCGTTCCTCAGACCCTTGAGACTGCTGATAGGACACGCACATTTTATAGAATTTCCGGACGCAGAGATGCTCCGCAGTCCCAGAATTCTTGGCCCTAGTGCTGACCACTAGATATTGCTGGAGAGAGTGGAGAATAAACGACATATTCTTCCACCTCTCCAAGGCCAGCCGCACCTTCCTTTTCTTTTGTCCATGAAGGGTGCTCTCAAGGAATAGATCTATTTCCTTGACAGGGATAACCCACCCAGAATCTGATGTTCCTTCTAGTGGGTCACCCCTGGGCTCCTCTTGGCTGAGGGCTTTTACTCCATCCTCCCCGGCTGGAGTCAGTTTCCTCAGCTTTATTCTCAGGGACCCCCTCTTAGATGATACAGAAGGAGTCCCTTTAGCACCCTTCAAGGTAAATAATGGACCCTTGGATTGCTGCTGCACCCCTGTAGCTTCAGGAGTGCATTCAGGGGTAGCTGGCTGGACAGCAGTGGCTGGCATGGCTTCCTTAATGGAAGCCTTGGAGGCTTTATATGCCTCCTCTGCCAGTTCCACCGCTGCTTGCTCAGCTTGGATGGCACCGATGTTAGGGTCAGTGGACGGCTGAGGAGGGTAGACAGGCTCTCCCATGATGTTAACAGGAAAACCTGTTTTATCACCCTCCCCCATTTCCACTTCCCCTTGTGCCACATCCCCCCTGACAGACAAATCCATGGGGTCCTGAATGGGGGTCATGCCTATATTCCCCCCCTCCAGTAGTGACTCGGCCTGGGGCTCTAACAAAGCCCGAGGTACGTCACTAGAGAGTGACACTGGAGGAGGAGACTGACTGGTGCCCTTGAAGCTCAGCACCTCAGGGACACTGACTACCCATTCAGCAGGGGCTTTGTTGGGTCCCCCCTCAAAGGCCAGAGGCAGAACCTGATCTTTCTTGTCTACCCCTGCCTCACTTGGGAGACCCTCTTGCCCCTGCTTTTCCTCCAGACCCTTTTCCACATTAACCCCTATAGGGTCTGGAGAGAGAGATGTGTGGTCTGGCACCGGCTGGCTGAGCTTAATAACTGGGCCAGACAATGTCACCGGATGAGGAGGAGATGTTTTGTTCCTCTTCTTGCTTTTAGAGGGAGGTGCTCCACTATAGAGCACTTCCCACTTATCAGCAACCTCCCTGTTGGTTTTATGCTTCCTCTTCCTGGGGACGTCACTCCTGGAAGAGGAGCTGCCACTAGCTGCCTCCCCTGCAGAGGGCTTATTATCCCTCTGCTTACACTGTGCCCCCACACTAACTGATGTAATTATGGTGGTGGCAGATTGGGACTTGGGAGATGCAGCTGTGACACTGGGAGGACCGGTGACATTCTTCCCCTTTTTCCCCGTGTCTGCAGTCTTGCTGGAGACCACAGACACAGATGGCTTTTTTGGGGAAGAAGGGGGTTTGGAGGCCGTGGTGGTGGCTTGAGGAACGGCCTCCTTGCCTGAGCTCTGTGGGGGGGCTATGACCCTTGAGGTCCCCGCTGTTATGGGCTCAGCGGGGATGGGTGCCGTACTGACGGAGGTGCCATTTGCTGGGGCTGGGGCATGATGCTTTACATTAGGACAATTCCTACGTGTATGCCCCAACCCTTTGCAATGATAGCACTGCACCTCCGTAGTGCTGTAAAAAATCCTGTACAGCACCCCCTCAAATGGAACCCCAAAAGACCCCTCTATGTTTTCTGCGCCCTGAGGCAGGCACATTTGTACCTGCCTCTTGAAAGAGAGCACATGACGAAGTGCTCTCTCTCTGCACCCCAGGGGAATTTTTATAAATGGTGTTTTTACTTCCCCTAAGGTTAGCAGGTGGGGGCGCAGGAGGGAGTCTGGTAGGAAGGGGGGCACATTAGAGAGTGTTACTTTTGTGCCCAACCCTTCCAGGGGTTCTATTGGGACATATAATCCCCCCACTGTGATGCCTCTCTGTATAAGAATGTGTGCAGCAGCCAGAGTACGGGTAAAAAAAACTGCTTTCCCGTACATTTTGCTGGCTGCTACTATAACAGAGGGGCTGATGACATTAGCTGCAGCACGCAGATAGATATCAATGCTGTAGACCCCAGACATCTGACATTTAACCCCATGCTTCCTGGTGATCTGCCCCTCAGCCCCAGCGGCGGTATTACTGGGGCCAGCAGAAACCACCTGTGACCAGGTATTAGCCACAGGGGTAGGTCTGCTGGCAGAACCACCAGGAGCTGGGGCTGCCTTATCTGCCTGGGGCCTATGCTGTGCAGTGCTGCAGCTAGGATTTTCAGGGGCCATTATTCCCCCTTTTGACCCCTGAGGCTTCTTAATGGTCTTATCCCTCATGTTTAGACCCTTTTTTTTTTTTAGTTTATTTGTTTTATTTATTTTTATTTTTTGTTTTATGATTTTTTTACTGTTTTCTTTTTTTTTTAAATATAAAAGTGTGAAAAAGAAACAAAAAGACAAAACTAAGGGAGACAAAAACTAAGGGAGAGAGAGAGATGATGTTTGGCAGTGGAAGGGTTAATGGCCTGTTGCAAGGTGTTACTAAATGCAACAACACAGAGAACACAGAGGCTTTTTAACCCCTCTGTGTCTCTGTGTCAGATGTTAAAAAAAAGCCTTAACAACAAAAAATCTAATTGTTTCCCCCCCCACTGCCTACAAAGATGTTACTTGTCTTCTCTCCCCCAAAACATAAAACCCAACACCAAACAAACAAAACTTCAACAAAACCTAATAAACTTTTTAAAAGAAAAAAAGTCAAAGTAACAAAGCTCCAGGAGTGAAGGTGTAGTGCTAAGGGAGGGGTGTGGCAAAGTATCCAGGAGACAGCTCACTCTCCTGGGATAGAGAGTTGAGCCTGACCCCCAGAAAACTAAAACTTAAATTAAACTAAGAAAAAAACCACAAAAACTCCCAAAAATGAACAACACCGTGCACAAAGTGCTTATTAACAAAAAGGTGTTAAAATAAAACTTGTATTTGAGGGACTAAGACACGACATGCTCTCTGAGAACTTGGCACAGTGTATTTTAAAATTATGAGAAAACATTTTCTGTAAACTAAATAAAAATCATATTAGGAGGTTGAAAGAAAAAGAAACCGGATGGGGGGATACCGAGCAGAGCACACCATCTACAGCCCACTGGGAGACAAACTCATCCATTCCCCCAGTAGACAAAGCCAGGTGGTACTCTGCCCGGATACGGGAGCGCACCAGCACCCGGAACATGGCCTCAGGTGACAAGGGAACCCCCCCTATCAAACACTGCTTCCTGGACTTATATATAGCCAACTTGGCTAATGCCAGGAGCAGGTTGACGAGGAGGTCCCTGGCCTTATTGCCCCGGGACACTGGGCGCCCAAAAATAAAAATGTGAGGGGAGAAATGCAGCCAGAACTGCAGGAGGAGGCCCCTCAAGAGTGACAAGAGGGGCTGCAGTCTGGCGCAACGAAAATAAACATGATACACGGACTCTCCCTTGCCACAGAATGGACAAGTGGAGGGAGAGTCCGTGAATTTAGCTAAGTACTCTCCCGTGCTCAGTGCACCATGGAGCACTCTCCAACTCAAGTCCCCTGTGGGTCGTGGAACTAAATCAGAATAAAGTTCCCTCCACCGGGGCCTCTTGCCCTCGTCAGCTGGTAGGACCCGCCTCCAGATGGTATCGGGACGGGTCACGAGGGCAAGGAAGTGCACTGTATGGAGCACGAGAGAATATAAGCTCTTCCTCGGCATGCCGCGAAAGCATGCCGAGGGTATGTCCCTCAACCTCGAGAGGTTGGGGACAGGAGGAGCCTGAGGGGAAACACGGGGCTTGTGTCCAATGCAAACAGCCGGAGAAGGGGTGTTGAAAGGTGCATGTGGCACTCCGGCCTGCAAAGCCCCGCGAAGGAAGGTGCGCGAGTCGGGGGAGATGGCATCTCTAATCTCCTGGAGCAAGCGCCCTGAGACTTTGGGCGTCACATATCCCAAACGGAGCGCAAGCTCCTGGGGTGACACCCAATCAGAACGCCCGTATTCCAGGAGATCCCCGACTCGGGTCATCCGTGCATGACTAAGGCGGCGGATGATACTGGGGGACTGTAACATTGGAGCCCCCACTGCTGCATTAAATAGCAGGGGCTCTGTGAATATTTCATCCCCCAAAGGCACGCCCTGCCTGGTCACGGAGACCATGCTCCAGGCCTTGAGGGTTTCCTGGTAGTATGCCGGCAACACAGAGAGGTCTCTCCCAAACCCCTCGGGCCTGATCAGAAATAATTGCCGGTCATACCCCAGGTTGCGCAACTGGCGATAAAAGCTGGATGCCAGTGCGCACCACTGCGGAGAGGGATCTGCATATAGGTATCTCTGCAGGTACTGAAGGCGGAAGGTGGACAACTGGGAGCACACACAAACTACTCCCTGTCCACCCTCCACCAAAGGCAGACTTGCCACCCCTGCAGAGACCCAATGCCTTCCCATCCAGAGGAAATCTAACAAATTCCTCTGGATATTGGTGACAAACTCGGGGGTCGGACTCAGACAAATCAGCCGGTGCCAGATCTGAGAAGCCACCAGCTGATTCACCACTAGAGTCCGCCCCTAAGGGAAAGCATTTTTGCTAGACCCCTCCATCGTCCCAGACTAGAGAGGACACTGCCCTCTAACTCCCTCCAGTTGTCTGGGACGGAAGCGTCCGCAGCGGACAGGTAGACCCCCAGATATTTAATGACATCTGCCTCCCACGTGATGTCACGAAACGTGGGAGGCAAAGAGTCCACCTGTAAATTACCCTCTAAAAGGCCTGTGCATTTGGACCAGTTGATCTGAGCGGAGGAGGCAGCTGAATATACCTCCTGGCACTGTTTTGCCAGCTCAAGATCAACTGGATCCTGGGCCACGAGGAGCACATCGTCAGCATAAGCTGAAAGGACAATCCGCATGTCTGGATCTTTTAGCACCAGCCCTGTGAGCCTTTTCCTCAGTAGGCAGAGGAAAGGCTCAATGGCCAGTGCATATAACTGTCCAGACAAGGGACATCCTTGACGCACCCCTCGTCCAAATACCAAAGGTGCTGTTAGGGACCAATTGATTTTAAGTAAACACTCTGCAGAGGCGTACAGCGTTCTTATAAAGCCCACAAACTGTGGGCCAAAGCCGTACGCTTGCAGAGTGGCTATGAGGTAACCATGGTCCACCCTGTCAAATGCCTTCTCTTGATCTAAAGAGAGAAAGGCGAGTGACAGACCAGTCCTGCGAGAATAATGCAATAGATCCCGGACCAGAAAGATACTATCAAAGATAGTCCGGCCCGGGATCGCATAGGACTGGTCAGGGTGAACCAATTCTGCCAGCACAGACCCAAGTCTAAGCGAGATGGCTTTAGCTACAATCTTGTAGTCCGTGCTGAGCAGAGAGACCGGTCGCCAGTTCTTAATAAGCCGGAGATCCCCCTTTTTGGGCAGCAGGGCAAGTACTGCCCTGCGACAAGACAGGGGCATCTCCCCGGTCTCCAGGGCTTCCCCAAGGACCAGATGGAAATCAGGTCCCAGAGTCTCCCAGAAAAATTGGAAAAACTCTACAGTCAGTCCGTCCAGTCCTGGAGACTTTTCACAGGACATGGCACGGAGGGCTTCAGAGAGCTCTTGAAAAGATAGTGGTATATCAAGCCGCTCTCTTACACCCTCACTGACTGTGGGGAGCCCCTCCCATAGCACCCTGCAGGCGTCTGGAGAAATGGGATCCGGAGAGTAAAGATCTTTATAAAAGTTCCGGGCTCTATCCCGGATACTCTCCGGATCTGTAAGGGGGGCACCGTCTTCATCTAGAAGACAGGTGATGTGCCTACTGTTACCCCCCTTTTTCTCCAGTGAGTAGAAGAGGCGCGAGCCGCGGTCTAGATCTTTGAGAAAACCTAAGCGGCTGCGCACGTATGCCCCCTTGGCCTGGTGTCGTTCCAGGTCACAGAGGACACCCTTCCTCTCTACATACTCGCTCTGCAGGGATTGGTCCCTACAAGTGAACAACCTCTGCTCCAGATGGAGTACCTCCCCCCGGAGTGACTCCAACTCAGCTTCGCGCTGCCCACTCGCACCCTTGGTATATTCCTGACACAGAAGTCGCAAATGAACCTTGCCCACGTCCCACCACAGTTTTAACGTGGCAAAGTCCCCCTTGCAACCCCTCCAGTCCGTCCAAAACTCCCGGATCAATGTCACGAGCCCCTGGTCCTTCAACAAAGCATTGTTGAAGTGCCAATAGGCGGCTCGTGGCGCTGTTGGCGTTAGCGCCACTGTCACAGACACACAGTTGTGGTCTGTGAACGGAGCCAGCCTAATGGCACAAGAACCGACTCGTGACATATAGTGACTAGATATATATAGTCTGTCGATCCGGGAGTGGGACACCAGACCGGCTCTCACCCTGACGTAGGTGAAACCGTCTGATGCCCCTGGGTTCTGCTCTCGCCAGATGTCCTCCAGGGAGAAGCGGGCGATGATCTCCCGCAGGGCTGACGCAGAAGGCGGGTACGGCTCTGGACTATTCCGGTCCAGAGCGTCGAGGGTGCAGTTGAAATCACCCCCGAGTACCAAACACTCATCTGCGTCAACCGTCTCCAAAAACTGGGACAGTCTGGCGAGGAACCTCACTCTCTCGAGCCCTCCAGCAGGGGCATATATATTAACTAGGTTAATGATGCTACCCTGCTCTCGGACCCGGAGGTGGATTAGACGGCCTGGGATAACAGCTTTCACAAGCAGCAGCTCTGGCTGAAAAGACTCTGAGAACAGGGTCACCACTCCACATGACGCCGATGTGAAGTGGCTGAAGAAGACCCTGCCTCTCCACTCCAGTTGCCACGAGGCCTCAGCCTCTGGAGTGGTGTGAGTTTCCTGCAGGAAGCTCACAGAGTACCCTCCCTGATATAAATAGGAGAGTACCTGGAACCTGCGGAAACTGTCTTGACAGCCATTGGTATTTAGCGTGCTGATGTGCAAAGCCATTACTGCGTGTCAGGAATTGTGCGTTCCTCAGACCCTTGAGACTGCTGATAGGACACGCACATTTTATAGAATTTCCGGACGCGGAGATGCTCCGCAGTCACAGAATTCTTGGCCCTAGTGCTGACCACTAGATATTGCTGGAGAGAGTGGAGAATAAACGACATATTCTTCCACCTCTCCAAGGCCAGCCGCACCTTCCTTTTCTTTTGTCCATGAAGGGTGCTCTCAAGGAATAGATCTATTTCCTTGACAGGGATAACCCACCCAGAATCTGATGTTCCTTCTAGTGGGTCACCCCTGGGCTCCTCTTGGCTGAGGGCTTTTACTCCATCCTCCCCGGCTGGAGTCAGTTTCCTCAGCTTTATTCTCAGGGACCCCCTCTTAGATGATACAGAAGGAGTCCCTTTAGCACCCTTCAAGGTAAATAATGGACCCTTGGATTGCTGCTGCACCCCTGTAGCTTCAGGAGTGCATTCAGGGGTAGCTGGCTGGACAGCAGTGGCTGGCATGGCTTCCTTAATGGAAGCCTTGGAGGCTTTATATGCCTCCTCTGCCAGTTCCACCGCTGCTTGCTCAGCTTGGATGGCACCGATGTTAGGGTCAGTGGACGGCTGAGGAGGGTAGACAGGCTCTCCCATGATGTTAACAGGAAAACCTGTTTTATCACCCTCCCCCATTTCCACTTCCCCTTGTGCCACATCCCCCCTGACAGACAAATCCATGGGGTCCTGAATGGGGGTCATGCCTATATTCCCCCCCTCCAGTAGTGACTCGGCCTGGGGCTCTAACAAAGCCCGAGGTACGTCACTAGAGAGTGACACTGGAGGAGGAGACTGACTGGTGCCCTTGAAGCTCAGCACCTCAGGGACACTGACTACCCATTCAGCAGGGGCTTTGTTGGGTCCCCCCTCAAAGGCCAGAGGCAGAACCTGATCTTTCTTGTCTACCCCTGCCTCACTTGGGAGACCCTCTTGCCCCTGCTTTTCCTCCAGACCCTTTTCCACATTAACCCCTATAGGGTCTGGAGAGAGAGATGTGTGGTCTGGCACCGGCTGGCTGAGCTTAATAACTGGGCCAGACAATGTCACCGGATGAGGAGGAGATGTTTTGTTCCTCTTCTTGCTTTTAGAGGAGCTGCCACTAGCTGCCTCCCCTGCAGAGGGCTTATTATCCCTCTGCTTACACTGTGCCCCCACACTAACTGATGTAATTATGGTGGGGGCAGATTGGGACTTGGGAGATGCAGCTGTGACACTGGGAGGATCGGTGACATTCTTCCCCTTTTTCCCCGTGTCTGCAGTCTTGCTGGAGACCACAGACACAGATGGCATTTTTGGGGAAGAAGGGGGTTTGGAGGCCGTGGTGGTGGCTTGAGGAACGGCCTCCTTGCCTGAGCTCTGTGGGGGGGCTATGACCCTTGAGGTCCCCGCTGTTATGGGCTCAGCGGGGATGGGTGCCGTACTGACGGAGGTGCCATTTGCTGGGGCTGGGGCATGATGCTTTACATTAGGACAATTCCTACGTGTATGCCCCAACCCTTTGCAATGATAGCACTGCACCTCCGTAGTGCTGTAAAAAATCCTGTACAGCACCCCCTCAAATGGAACCCCAAAAGACCCCTCTATGTTTTCTGCGCCCTGAGGCAGGCACATTTGTACCTGCCTCTTGAAAGAGAGCACATGACGAAGTGCTCTCTCTCTGCACCCCAGGGGAATTTTTATAAATGGTGTTTTTACTTCCCCTAGGGTTAGCAGGTGGGGGCGCAGGAGGGAGTCTGGTAGGAAGGGGGGCACATTAGAGAGTGTTACTTTTGTGCCCAACCCTTCCAGGGGTTCTATTGGGACATATAATCCCCCCACTGTGATGCCTCTCTGTATAAGAATGTGTGCAGCAGCCAGAGTACGGGTAAAAAAAAAAAAAAAAACTGCTTTCCCGTACATTTTGCTGGCTGCTACTATAACAGAGGGGCTGATGACATTAGCTGCAGCACGCAGATAGATATCAATGCTGTAGACCCCAGACATCTGACATTTAACCCCATGCTTCCTGGTGATCTGCCCCTCAGCCCCAGCGGTGGTATTACTGGGGCCAGCAGAAACCACCTGTGACCAGGTATTAGCCACAGGGGTAGGTCTGCTGGCAGAACCACCAGGAGCTGGGGCTGCCTTATCTGCCTGGGGCCTATGCTGTGCAGTGCTGCAGCTAGGATTTTCAGGGGCCATTATTCCCCCTTTTGACCCCTGAGGCTTCTTAATGGTCTTATCCCTCATGTTTAGACCCTTTTTTTTTTTTTAGTTTATTTGTTTTATTTATTTTTATTTTTTGTTTTATGATTTTCTACTGTTTTCTTTTTTTTAAAAATATAAAAGTGTGAAAAAGAAACAAAAAGACAAAACTAAGGGAGACAAAAACTAAGGGAGAGAGAGAGATGATGTTTGGCAGTGGAAGGGTTAATGGCCTGTTGCAAGGTGTTACTAAATGCAACAACACAGAGAACACAGAGGCTTTTTAACCCCTCTGTGTCTCTGTGTCAGATGTTAAAAAAAGCCTTAACAACAAAAAATCTAATTGTTTTCCCCCCCACTGCCTACAAAGATGTTACTTGTCTTCTCTCCCCCAAAACATAAAACCCAACACCAAACAAACAAAACTTCAACAAAACCTAATAAACTTTTTAAAAGAAAAAAAGTCAAAGTAACAAAGCTCCAGGAGTGAAGGTGTAGTGCTAAGGGAGGGGTGTGGCAAAGTATCCAGGAGACAGCTCACTCTCCTGGGATAGAGAGTTGAGCCTGACCCCCAGAAAACTAAAACTTAAATTAAACTAAGAAAAAAAACACAAAAACTCCCAAAATGAACAACACCGTGCACAAAGTGCTTATTAACAAAAAGGTGTTAAAATAAAACTTGTATTTGAGGGACTAAGACCCTAAAAAGCCTTTTGTTTGGAGCTCAAGCATGCACACAACATGCTCTCTGAGCACTTGGCACAGTACTTGTAAGCCTGACACACACACTGGCTAGCGGTCAGGCAAATGAACTTAGATTGGCGGTCAGGCAAATGAACTAAGATTTAACAAAATAAAAGTTTTGTTTTTTTAAAAGTAGACAACTAGTAAACAAGATTGTATTGGTTGCACTGTGCACACACAGTATACGCTGTGAGCCTGACACACACACTTGCTAGTAGGGGCTAGCAGGGAGACAGGCAAATGAAGTTAAGTTAGACAGAAAAAAAATAAAAAAATAAATGATGTTATAGCCCTAAAAAGGGCTTTTTGGGGTGCTGTGTTTACAGCAGAGATCTGATGAGTCCTTCAGCACTGCACTGGACACTGAATAAACTTGCCTACCTATTGATTTCCCTATTCAATCAGCATCACCTACACTCTTCCTCCTCTCAGTAAGACTGCAAGTTAGTTATGATTCCAAAATGGCTAATGTTTATGATGTAGAAGGGTGTGGAAGGCAGTCTATGATGCTGATTGGCTGGAATGTGTCTGCTGACTGTGAAGTGCAGGGTCAAAGTTTGCTCAATGATAAAGTATAGGGGGCGGATCGAACATCACGAACTATTCGCGACATCTCTAACCACCAGTATTAAAAAGTGACCAAAACATCATCCAGAAAGCATAGGAACTGAGAAGTGGTCTGCAGAATCACTCCTTTATTGGGGGTGTCTTGCTAATTGCCCATAATTTCCACCTGTTGTCTATCCCATTTGCACAACAGCATGTGAAATTGATTGTCACTCAGTGTAATGATATAGGAATCACAAAGTTGTGGAGACCAGTAGCCAAGGTCAGCAATAATCCGGTTCAGCAACTTGTAGGTTAAACAGGAACAAGCTTTTATTGAAGGGATCAGGAACCAACAATAATCTGGCAAGGATACAGAGACAGGAAGTGCCTTATATAGGCCAAGAACCAGACACCTGACCAGACACAGCTGAGGTACTGATAAAATTGCTAGCAGAGTCAAGCTTATAAGGTCTCAATGGAATTTACAAAAGGCAGGCTGGCGCAGTGGTAGGGAAGAGGTATAGCAGCCTGGGGACCAGGGTTCAAAACCCAGCTGAGTCAATTCCTCACATTACCCCCGCCTCTATAGGTGCAGCCTCTGGATGCCCTATTACCTGGTTTAGCAGGGTACTGCACATGAAAAGACCAAAGTAGATCAGGAGCGTGAATATTGTCCACTGGTTCCCACAAACTCTCCTCCTCACCATAGCCTTTCCAGCGAACCAGATACTGAAGTTTGTTACGGAAGATCCGGGAGTCAAGAATTTTGTCCACTTCGTACTCATCCTCACCATCCACGAGGACTGGAGGTGGGGCAGGCAGGGCTCGGCCAGGGAAAGTATTTTCATGAACAGGTTTAAGCAGTGCAACGTGAAACACTGGATGTATTTTCATGAAATTCGGGAGTTGCAAACGGAAGGTGACAGCATTGATCTGAGCAATGATCTCAAAAGGTCCCATGAACCTTTGACCCAATTTATGAGAAGGAATCCGAAGCTTAAGATTCTTTGTTGACAGCCACACCTTGTCACCAACGCAATAGACTGGGGCCTCCTTTCTATGCCTATCAGCAGCTCTTTTGTAACATTCATGAGACTCCAAAAGAGTTTCTTTCAACAGTGCTTGGGAATCACGTAAGGCGGTTAGCCGGTCAGTGACAGCAGGAATGGAAGTAGTAATTGGGAGACTGACTAGAAAGGTCGGATGGTAACCATAGTTGGCAAAAAATGGGCTCAAAGAAGTGGAGCAGTGTTGGGCATTGTTATATGCAAACTCCGCCGTGGGTAGAAAATCCAGCCAGTCATCCTACAGGTAACTAATATAGCACCGCAAATATTGCTCCAAAGTCTGGTTGGTTCGCTCAGTCTGTCCATTACTTTGCGGATGAAAAGCTGACGACAGATTTACATTAATACCTAGATTAGAACAAAAATGTTTCCAAAAACGAGACGTAAACTGCACTCCCCTGTCAGAAACTACTTCATCAGGCACTCCATGCAAGCGAAAAAATTCCCGAATAACCAGGTCAGCCGTCTGTTTAGCTGAAGGGAGACCACAAGCTGGTATGAAATGACCAATCTTAGTTAACCTGTCCACAACAACAAGAATGTTAGTGTGTTCCTTAGAGGGAGGTAGTTCCACAATAAAGTCCATGGATATAGATCCCCAGGGACGATGAGGAATCGGAAGAGGCTGAAGCAAGCCAACAGGGGATGAGCGAGGAGTCTTATGTCTGGCACACACATCACAAGAGGACACATACTTCTTAACATCCTCATGATACTTCGGCCACCAAAGGTAGGTCTTGCGTCTTTCGGATTCCTGGATGACCTGCTGGTTTTGAGTCATGGTAGAGACGTAAAAGGTCCAGTTGCACTGACTCCGGAGCAAACAGACGTCGTTGAAAAATCCAAAACCCATTAAGCATCGTCATATGGAGATCAGGAGGAGGATCACGAAGAACTGGGTCTTCAGCGTAGCCCTTTTTAATGCGAGACATCAGATCAGAAGGAAAAGCAACTCCTGTAAAAATTGGCAAACCCCACAAATCTCTGGACATCTTTTTCATTCTTGGGGATGGGCCAGTCCAGCACAGCTTTAATTTTACTTGCGTCCATAGTTAAACCTTTAGGAGTTATGACATACCCCAGGAATTGAATTTCTGTTTGTTCAAACTCACATTTTTCTCGTTTAATGTATAGGTGGTGGGTACGAAGGCGCTCCAGAACTATACGGACCTGTTTTCTGTGGTTTTCAAGACTATCAGAGAATATTAGGATATTATCCAAATATGCCACAACAAACTGATCCAGGAGATCTCGTAGTACATCATTGATAAGATGCTGGAAAGTTGCAGGGGCATTACAAAGCCCAAATGGCATTACTAGATATTCGTAATGCCCGTACCTGTTTCTGAAAGCTGTTTTCCATTCATCATTTGGTCTTATGCGAACCAGATTATATGCCCCCCGAAGATCAAGCTTTGTAAATATTTTAGCAGAGCGAAGTCTCTCCAAAAGCTCAGGAATGAGAGGCAAGGGGTAGCGTTTTTTAACAGTGATGTTATTAATGTCCCTGTAATCAACGCATGGCCGTAGGCTGCCATCTTTCTTCTCTACAAAGAATATAAAGCAGCCCCAGGCAACAGCTCTATTGGGCAATCATAAGGCCTGTGGGGTGGAAGCTGATCAGCATTCTTCTTATCACAGACATCTGCAAAATCCCGATATTGTGGAGGAAGCTTAGTCAAGTTTGTTGCAACCATTTCATTAATTGTTGTGGCAACAGGTGTTACCTTAGTGGGTTGACAATTCATTAAGCAGTGTTCTGAAGGAAAGGACAAAGTTCTGATTTTCCAACCAATCTGTGGGTTATGCAGAGCAAGCCAAGGTACCCCCAAAATCACTGGAAACTGTGTTGAGGAAATTAGGTGGAAAGATATAGTCTCATGGTGATTCACTTCCAGAGTCAATGTGTAACCGGGCCCGACGTAAGTTGAGAACCGTCCACTGTCTCCATTAACACAGGTGAAGAATTAGGGATAGACTGAATTCCATTTCCTGCTGCAAATTTAATGTCCATAAAGTTTCCGCCTGCTCCAGAATCTATCATAGCTGTAGTTGAAATTTTATGATCACCACATTGCAACGTGATAGGCACCACAAAATGAGGATGTTGAGTCAACATACCCTCTTCACCATGAGCCAGAGAAAACAAGGGTTGTGTGACAGAATCCAGTTGATCTGCAATCTGGGATTGGTGTAGAATCTGTGCGCCCTCAGCAGCCATAGCTATTGTTCTTTTGGATTTGCTAGGGCAATTGATGGCATAGTGCCCTGCACTACCACAATACAGGCATAAATTGTGAGTGCGTCGCCACTGTTTTTCTTCATTGGATAATGGACCTCTTATTAGATTTACCTGCATAGCCTCAGGCTCAGAGTCTGAAGGTGTTTGTGGGGTTGGAGTAGAAATTCTTGAATAGGAAATAGGAGTAGTACTTGGTCTAAAAGAGCCCTGTCTTTCCAGTCTTCTTTCAGAAAGTCTCCGATCGATACGGA
Source organism: Discoglossus pictus (assembly GCA_027410445.1). NCBI lineage: Eukaryota > Metazoa > Chordata > Amphibia > Anura > Alytidae > Discoglossus > Discoglossus pictus. Next base: position 294,272,990 of record CM050163.1, read on the forward strand.
TAGCCAAACGCACGAATGCATCAAAGTCAGCAGGAAGATCAACACGAGCTAGCTCATCTTTTATAGCTTCTGAGAGACCTTTTCTGAAGTGGAACCTCTGAGCTGATTGGTTCCAGGTAGTATCAGCAACCCACTGTCTGAATTCAGCAGCATATTCAGCCACGGAGCGCCTCCCTTGATGCAAATGAAGTAGAGTGGCTTCTGCTGTAGCACATCGATTGGGGTCATCAAAAACTAGGCACATGGCCTCAAGAAAGTCATTTAGATTACCCAAGACTGGACTGTCCTGTTCTAGAAGAGGGGAGCCCCAAGCCAGGGATTCATCTTTGAATAGTGAAAAAATAAATCCCACCTTCTCTCTTTCAGATGGAAATTGGTGAGGTAACATCATGAAGTGCAAACGGCATTGATTTAGGAAACCCCTAAATTTTTTGCGATCTCCTCCAAACTTTTCTGGCAGGGGCAAGCGGGCATCTTGTGCAGGTGTAACAGTAGCAGCTGAAACATCACGTACCCTGTAGCTGGTGTACTCACTGTGCATTGACTGAAATTTATTTTGCAGTTCAGCTACCTGGTCCTGCAGCACTTGGATGGTCTGTGCCTGGGTCTGCACAGTTCTTGCAGTAAAAGCAACCTGCTGGGCCAATGCAGAATCTGTCCCGGCGGTCTCCATGAAAGGGCCAGATTATTCTGTAATGATATAGGAATCACAAAGTTGTGGAGACCAGTAGCCAAGGTCAGCAATAATCCGGTTCAGCAACTTGTAGGTTAAACAGGAACAAGCTTTTATTGAAGGGATCAGGAACCAACAATAATCTGGCAAGGATACAGAGACAGGAAGTGCCTTATATAGGCCAAGAACCAGACACCTGACCAGACACAGCTGAAGAGACTTAGGTACTGATAAAATTGCTAGCAGAGTCAAGCTTATAAGGTCTCAATGGAATTTACAAAAGGCAGGCTGGCGCAGTGGTAGGGAAGAGGTATAGCAGCCTGGGGACCAGGGTTCAAAACCCAGCAGAGTCAATTCCTCCCACTCAGTGTTGCTTCCTAAGTGGACAGTTTGATTTTACAGAAGTGTGATTGACTTGGGGTTACATTGTGTTGTTTAAGTGTTCCCTTTATTTTTTTGAGCAGTGTATACATACAGCACCATTCTCCCCCTCACAGCCATAATCACCCCCATGGCCCTTTTAGCGGCAATATTCACTACTCAACCACCCAGGGCCCCTCGCAAGAGCACCATTCACCCCCTCCAAAACCCCACATGGTCCCCCAGCAGCATCATTCACTTCCCCCCCAAAAAACTGTGCCCCTTTGTTGAATCATTCTTACCCCCAAGTCCCTTAGCAGCCATATTCACCCCCCAGGGCCCCCTCAGCAGCCATATTCACCAACAGGGACCCCTAAGTATCACCATTCACTCCACATGTATGTGTATTCCACACAAAGGGAAGACAGCAAACATATGGGTGTACTTGATTTGCAAGAATGAATAGATAACCCAATCTGTTGTGAGTGTCTTCCAGAATTATGAGCGGACCCAGACAATGGCAAGAAAACTTACTCCAGGACATAATACCGCCACATTTGTGTTCTTCCAACAATGGTTGCACAATGTTTGTTCTCTGAGGTTTTGCATGTAGTGCTATTGGTCTTGTTGATTTGGTCATTATTATTATTACTAGCGACTTGCCCGTCAAAAAATGACGGCAATGTGATGTATATGTTTGTCAAGTTGTTTAGTTATTAACATATATTTTTGACACTTGTAAGTATTTTAATATGAATGTGTATTTTTGTAAAATGTTTTTGTAATGGTTTTTTAAAATGTAATTTGTATCTGAAGAATTGTTAACTTTAATATACATTGAATGAATAGGAAAGCAAAAAGTAAAAAGCCTTCTTGAAACGTCCCGAATTTTAACATGAAGTTTAAAATATATGTAAGCAATAACCTTTAAAGTATATCTTTTTAAACTTGAACTTTATTTTTTATGTAAGTTTAGAAGTTGACAAAACATTGGTATAATTTTGAACATTATAAACAGGAACATAGTGAATACATTTTGTAACCTAATTTTTTATTAAAAGTATTAACATTTGAATGTAAAAACAGTTGACCTTTAAATTAATCAGTATTAACATGCAATTTCTATCACAATAATTATTAACTTGAATATACATTGAATGTAGAGGAAGGCATACAGTAAAAACTCTCCTTAAAACGTACGTAATTAAAGTAATTCATTACTGACCACACAAACTGTCGATAAACATTAATCTAGGTAGTAATCTTAAGATAACAGACAATATTTACATTGTGACTTAAAAGGTGCTTGACCTCTTAACATCCACTTTGTAATCTGTTGAATGAAATAACTTGAAAATATATTTTTTAAACTTGTAACATTAGAAACATTAACATAGTTCCTTCACATTTTAACATAATTTTTACTAACAATGCAAGGCAAGTATTTTGTGAGGCAAATCATTCATAAACAGTACTTCCATTAATTATGACTGAATTAAACAACCAATTGTTATGTATTTTGGAATCGTTTTAAAAAATGTTGGCATCTTTAATTTTTATCCTGCAAAGTTATAGTACTTCATAGTAGACAATGTTTTTAGTAAAAATACGTCCATCTTCTAATAAATCACCTTGACTTTCATTGTTTTCAATGTAAACTTTAATAGCCTGTGGATTTTTGCACCGTGACAACGCAACGTACAATTGACCATGTGCAAATACTGGTTCTTCCAAGAAAATACCCACAGATTTGAAAGTTTGACCTTGTGATTTATTAATGGTCATGGCAAATGCCATAATAATGGGAAATTGTCTTCTTTGAAGTATAAAAGGGAGACTACTTTCACTTGGTGCTAAATCTATTCTTGGTATGAGAACTCTCTCTCCTTTATGGGTCCCAGTTAAAATTTCAGCATCTATAAAATGGTCCTTTAATTGTTGAACAATTAATCTTGTGCCATTGCATAGGCCTTTTTTGGGGTTCAACTTTCGCAGTAACATGATAATTGCACCTTTCTTTAGCTGCAAAATATGTGGTGGCATTCCAGAAGGAGTTAGAGAGTTTATGAATTCAGTTGAAAAGTTTGCCTGACTTTCATTTTCATCAGCAAGTACAGAATCAGCACTGTGATAATTTCTTTGTGGTGCATTAATTTTTTTTAAGATTTCATTATTGAGTATTAATGCATCTTTATTTTTACACGTCAGTATAACTTGGTTGGCAAGCTTGGAAAATTCTTTGTTATTTATGCTCCCTTAAAATATAGCCGATATAATATCTTGTTGACAAATCATATGAGGTGGGATCTCTACAGTGTCGTCAGGTAAATGTAATATTTTTTCTGTTCTGCCTTCTCCAATTTTAATAAGCCAATCATTGAAATCAGTTTGGCCTTCTGATCTCATATTTTGTTTCAGTTGAAGATGGGTAAAATGTTTCCATACTGTGCTTGACTTGATACAGGTTTCGATAAAGTCAGTTCGATTTCCGTGTACAACGACAGGTAATGTTTGTCTAAAATCGCCACCCAACAACATTACCTTTCCACCAAATGGAAAAATATTATCCATGACTTCACGAAGCAAACGGTCAATACATTGGAGGGCATAGCATGACATCATTGTGGCCTCATCTATTATAATTAATTTACATTTCTTCAATTTCTTTGCTTGTAAGGATGTCTGACACAGAATTGTAAGGATATCTGACACAGAATTTTCTAAAATAGACACTGGCAGTTTAAATCCACTATGAACAGTTCTTCCACCTTCTAATAAAAGTGCAGCAATTCCAGTAGTGGCAAATGCCATTGCTATTTTTCCTTGTGCTCGTACTGAACTCATTAATAAATTGTACAAATCTGTTTTTCCTGATCCGTCAGGTCCATCAAGATAGAAATAACGCTCTGTCACCATGTCATCATCTATAGCATTTTTAATGGCATGAAATGCTTGCAATTGTAGTGTATTTAAAGTTGCAAGTCTTTCTTCTGTTCTTTCTGCTTGTAGTTGAATGTCATAGTCTTCAAAGTTAATGTCATCTATAAGACCTGTATCAGGCAAATTAAAACTTGCACAACTTAATCCATTAATTAAAAAGACTTCTTGGATTTCCATTAACGCTTTTAAGTGTGCAATGGGTTCATTGTATCGTCGCATAAAGTCTTCAGCCATATTACTTTTAAAAGTCTCCCACAAAGCTAATGCATTTGGAGCATTTGAGAAGATACAAATAAAAGCAAATTGTTCTCTCATCTGTCGTGGCATTTGACATTGTGCTGCTTCTTCTAAACATCTTTCCCACTCTGTATCATCAGCGAGCAAGTTTCTATGTGTTGCAGCTAAATGGAAGGATTCATATACAATGTCATTAACAGTTCTTAATTGTTCAAAACTTTGTGCTCCTGGAACATTTAAAAGTAATATCCGTAAGCAAAAACGTTCAACATCTCTTGGACTGACTGTAAATTCTTGGAATAATTTTATTGCCTCTGGTTTTTCTTGGTCTCCATAATCCATTCACAAAAACATAGTGATATGGAATTTCAATATATAAGTATTGTGTTGCTTCAGCATCAGTGGAATTTAATGCAAACCATGCAGTTAGTGTAGTGTGACGATCTTCACTTTGGGCCAATGCATTCATTTCATTTCCAGTATGGAAATAGACTAAATGTCGTTGTGGCAAATGTACTGCTAACCTATATACTGCATGTGATCTATCATGCATTTTCAAATTTTAAAAGCCACCACATAGCTTCTGGCGCACTGACATAGCGAGCATCTACATGAGATGCAAGTTCATCATGTACTAACTCACTACTTTCAGGGTTGTCTGCACTTTTGACGACTACAGTAGCTGCATTGTAACCTTTGTAAATATATTTGTAGACATATTTAATGGATTTGATGGAAGTGCAGGCTTCTACGTTGATGTGGGTGTTGTACTTCATGAGTAAATGTGGATTGTAGGGTACTACATATCTATTGTCCACTTTTTTTCCACGAATAATGGCACTATCTCCTTCTCTTCTTTTATAAAGTGGATATCCATCACAATTGGCATATGTTTTGTCTCTATAATCTTTTGGAAATTCTTTGGAACATTTCTTATTTTCCATACATGGTGATTGTGGATTAAGGACACCACAGGGTCCATGAATCATGCGATGAGTAACAATCTCATATAGTCTACCATATAGTTCTGGATCTGGTAGTTCAGCAACAATGACTGCATCCACTTTGTCCGAAGTATCTAATTTATCTTTCTCTTGAAGTATTATTAGAAGATGTGCATGTGGAAGGCCTCTTTTTTGAAATTCAATGGTATATACATAAGCAAGACATTTGCCAAATAACTGATTTATAGTGAAGTCACGTATAAATTCATTTAATTTAATCTTAAAAACTCTGGCTACTAAATCTGGTTGATCTGAAGCAGTTTGTCCAAGAAGTAGATTTTGTGTAATTTCTGGCCATTGTGGATTACATGTAAATGTCACAAATAAATCGGGTTTGCCAAATTTAGTGACAATAGCCATAGCATCATTGTATCTTTCTCTCATATTCCGAGGAGATCCTTGAAAGGAAGATGGTAAAATTATGGCTTTGCCAGCTGTCATGTCTCTGCTTGTAGCGACGTCAGCAACATAGTCCATTAATCCAGAATATTGTTCTACACGGAGTTTATCTTGTTGATATTTGATAAAGTTTAAATTATTTGCCTCAACTTGCAAATATGAATCAATAATCCATTGTTGTGTTAGTTTCCCACCACATAAAATTGGATTAAATACATTGCGAATGGCAATTTGAGCTACTTTAAATTCAAGCATAGAAACATTATTTCGGATTCTGGCTTTAGCATTTGGGTAACTGGGAAGAGTTAATTTTGGTTGCCAACCTGCTTCTCCGTGTGGGAAAAAGATGGGATATGTCATTGGATCTAAATTTGGACTTAAGATACTCATATTAATAAACGGTTGCTCCTCATTTCTGGGATATATTCGAATGTCTCTTTGAAATGGTGCTTCTCCTTCATCATTCTGAAACACCATTGCAACCTCATTTGATGTTGGCAAGTTATAACGACGTTTATCAGTATGTCTGTCTCTTTTAAGCACCATATTAACCTTGGGCATTGGTAATTGATGTCTTTGTGCATGAAGTAGTTGTTCATTTTCTACTTCTGCCAATTTTTTTATAAGCTTTACTGTAGGGATTGTTATCCATAATGTTATTTAGCTCTATAAAAACACTGTGTAAGCATTTTTTATTCTCTTCCATCTGCATACGTTGGTCAACAGCTTCCATTGTATCTAGGACATATATTTGAGCGAATTTTCTTTGATTTCCTTCCTCTGGATGTAAATGGGAAGTGCGATGATAAATTTGTCCTTGGACTTTAAAACAGTAAGGACCATGTCCTGGTACATTAGCAGCTAATGTTGCCCCCATGGATGCAAAGGATATGGCACTATTGTAGGATCTTATGTTTGTTTTAAAATTTTTGTAGTTTGGAAAAGTAGGTTCAGTCATAATGTTTTGTAAATAGAGAGGAAATTGTTTCCTTTCTGGAAGTTTGCTCTTGCCTTTTTGACAGCAACTAATAAATTGGCCATCTCTGGGTCTCTCCTGTTTAAAATAATAAGCCTCACAAAACTGACATTGAGTAGTCATGTCCCCACAACTATGAACCTCTACTGCTAAAGACTTGAGTAGAGGACAATTTGCAAAGCATATAGGATTTTGACTTTCATATTCATCAGGTGAAATGTCATATAATGTTTCAACAACAGGTTCTAAATGTTTTGTTTTTTCGTGGCTTTTCTTGGTATATGTTGTATTGTTTGAGGTAAAATGTCATGTAATGTTTCATGAAACGGTTCTAAATGCTTTGTTTTTTTTGTTGCTTTTTATGGTATCTGTTGTATTTTTTCAGGTAAAATGTCATCTGATGTTTGAGCAACAGGTTGTAAATGCTTTATTTTCTTTGTTGCTTTTTTGGACATATCTTTAATTTCTGCAGGTGACAGTCTTTTGCTTGCAATTCTTTTGCGTTCTTTTTCTCGTCGAATTTCCTTCTTCTCCGGTGTCTGCTGGCTGTCTGCTCTCTGTCGTCGTTCTCTAGCTTGGCGTCTTTTCTTTTCTTGTTTACTCTTGTTATCAGCCATGTTAATCTGTAAAAATAAAATAATGTATCATTAGTTTATTTTGAGATGTTAAGTTGTTTTTCATGACAAATTGTTATCAACAGTGTGTTTACATTTTATACTTAATCAATTTCAATGCGGTCAATTGAATAGAGGTCTAAATAAGGCCATCAGATAACTATTTAAAGAAGTTTTTATTTATTAAACATGTATCCAAAAGCAAGTATTTCAGTAACTAAAAAGGTATTTTCAAAAATATGTTATGTCCTTATTTACAGCACTATTCAATTTGTCAAATGGCAATTAAATTAGGGTTTAGGACTGGAATGTTACAATGACAAATTGTGTAGATTCTGTGTTTTTAGACTTTTTTGGACTATGCAATTTTTTTTTTAAGGTTACATTGAAGTTTGTATTTACTGTTAGAGATTATTGGCCCTAAAAGACAAATAAGAGATAGATGAAAAATGTGTTAGTTATATTATTTTAAATTTTATTTTCTGTTGACATCGATGCAAAGCTAAGATCTTTATTTTTTTTTCTCTTTTTTTACTTGTTATACTGTACCTTGGTTGAAGTTTGATTTCAAGCAAAATTCTTTGTTGGTCCTGTGTTGAAAGCCTTCGTCCGATGGTCTAGTCCTGTGTTGAAAGTCCTCGTCCGATGGTGTAGTCCTCTGTTGAAAGTCCTCGTCCAATGGTCTGGTCCTCTGTTGGAAGTCCTCGTCCGCTGGTCTGGTCCTCAGTTTAAACTCCTGTTCCGATGTTCTTGACGCAGTATCTGTTATAAAATAAAAATGAAAATGTTATGTTATTTGAATGTCTTTGTATTAATGAAAAAATGCCATTATTTCTGTGTTTTTCTACAATCCTTTTTGGTGCGCCCCACTTTTGGTATCCTTCTTTCGGCTTTTTTCTAAGGGTTATAGGTGGTTAAACATTAAAGAAGAATATTAATTAATTTTTCTCTTTTTTTACTTGTTATACTGTACCTTGGTTGAAGTTTGATTTCAAGCAGAATCTTTGTTGGTCCTGTGTTGAAAGCCTTCGTCTGATGGTCTGGTCCTGTGTTGAAAGTCCTTGTCCGATGGTGTAGTCCTCTGTTGAAAGTCCTCGTCCAATCGTCTGGTCCTCTGTTGAAAGTCCTTGTCCGATGGTGTAGTCCTCTGTTGAAAGTCCTCATCCAATGGTCTGGTCCTCTGTTGAAAGTCCTCGTCCGCTGGTCTGGTCCTCAGTTGAAACTCCTGGTCCGATGTTCTTGACGCAGTATCTGTTATAAAATAAAAATGAAAATGTTATTTTATTTGAATGTATTTGTATTAACTAAAAAATGACATTATTTCTGTGTTTTTCTACAATTCTGTTTGGTGCGCACCACTTTTGGTATGCTTATTTAGGCTTTTTTCTAAGGCTTATAGGTTGTTAAACATTAAATAAGAATCTAAATGTAGTTTGCTATGTGTTTGTGTGAGTTTTCATACAATCCTGTTTGGTGCGCACCACTGTTGGTATGCTTATTTATGTTTTGTTTTAATGCTTATATGTTGTTAAACATTAAATAAGAATCTAAATGTAGTTTGCTATGTGTTTGTGTGAGTTTTCATACAATTCTGTTTGGTGCACCCCACTGTTGGTATGCTTATTTATGTTTTTTTTTAATGCTTATAGGTAGTTAAACATTAAATAAGAATCTAAATGTAGTTTGCTATGTGTTTGTGTGAGTTTTCATACAATCCTGTTTGGTGCGCACCACTGTTGATATGCTTATTTATGTTTTTTTGTAATGCTTATAGGTTGTTAAACATAAAATAAGAATATAAATGTAGTTTGCTATGTGTTTGTGTGAGTTTTCGTACAATCCTCTTTGGTGCGCACCAATGTTGGTATGCTTATTTAGGCTTCTTTCTAAGGCTTATAGGTTGTTAAACATTAAATAAGAATATAAATGTAGTTTGCTATGTGTTTGTGTGAGTTTTCGTACAATCCTGTTTGATGGGCAGCACTTTTGTTATACTTATGTAGTGTTTTTTCTAATGGTTATAGGTTGTTAAACATTGAAAAAGAATATGAATTTAGTTTGCTATGGCCCTCATTCAATTGCTATTTTGGCCAATTCAATAGGGGTCTAAATAAGCACATAACATATTTTTTTAAGTAAGTTTTTTCTTAGTAAGCATCTATCTAAAAGCAAGGTTTTCAATAACTAAAAACTTCTTTAAAAAATATATGCTATGTGCTTATTTAGAGCACTATTCAATTGGCCAAATCGCAATTGAATGAGGGCCTATGTGTTTGTTACAATCCTGTTTTGGGTGTACTATATGTTGTATACTTTGGCCCTCATTCAATTGCAGTATGGCCAATTCAATAGGGTTCTAAATGTGCTTATTTATAGCTCTATTGAATTGTCCAAAATATCAATTGAATGAGGGCCTTTGGTTGCTGGATTTGTTATATTGTGAGGACTCATTGAATTTCATTTTTCGCAATGGAATTGGGCTCAATATGACCACATATCATCTTTTTTTACAGAAGTTTTTAGTTAGTGAACTTGTATCCAAAAGCAAGGTCTTCACTAACTAAAAACTTCTGTAAAAAAATATGCTCTGTGCTTATATAGAGCCCTATTGAAATGGGCAAATCACATTTGAATGAGACCCTCGGCCATTAAACATATTTAGGTCCTTAATCAATTGCGTTTTGACCAATTGAATAGGGCTCTATATAAGCACATAACATATTTTTTGACCGAAGTTTTTAGTTAGTGAAGACCTTGATTGTGGTTAGAAGTTCAGTAACTAAAAATGTCTGTCTAAAAAATCTGTTATGTGCTTATATAGAGCCCTATTCAATTGGCCAACTCACAATTGAATGAGGCTCATGGTTCGGTTCTTTTTTATACTTAATACTTTACCTTGATTGAAGTGTCGAATAACAGAGGGTCCCCTCCTGCTAATCTTAATCCGCCGGTCTTCTTGTAGTGTCTGTTTGAAAAAGAAAGTGAAATAGTTATTTGTATATTTTTAATTTTTCATCTAGCAAAGCATGGCCTTTTCAGCATGTAATGTCTTGTTGTATCTTACCTGTTGTTCTTTGTTGGTGTGCTTTAAAAGGGATTGTGCTTCACAATGCACGGTGCAAATTGTTGAGTGACGCTGTTGATGTAGAGTCTGTTTGAATATTTAAAAAAGTAGAAACATTAAGCTTTAGGTGATCTATTGAATTGCAGTAAATTAATGTCATTTAAATATAGTTCTGTAATTATTTTCAATTAACATTATTTTTCAATTATCTTCAATTAACATTATTTGTCGGTGGTGGCTACACACATATGTCACAAACATAAAGCACATTTCCATAGTTGAAAGTAATTTTTTGTGTGCGTGTGACATATCACTATCATACATGAATCATATTTTAATTGTTAATTGCGTTCCAGCTTACAATTTGCGTTCCATCCGCCATTTTGTGCGTAGTAGTGATTAAAATGGTGTTAAATATGAGTGTGATCCGTTCCGCATAGTATGTGTTTCATTATTGCGAGTAAGTGTAGTGTAGTTACGTCTGGAGCCTCGTTTTCGTTTTGTTCGGCGGCCATTTTTTCTCTCGCTTAGCCGATTTTCGGCAGTTTAAACTCTTTGGGCCCTATTAAATTCTCCCTCGTAGTTCTCTCGGTGCTCGCAAAAGGCAGTTTTCCTGCTGTTTGCGAGAACCGAATCTCTCGCAGCCTGCTTTACGATATGACTGCGAGAAAATGGCCGAGAATAGGCTCCGAGAGAGCTACGTAGCCTTAAATCTATGCACGAGTCTCGCATATCGTAAGAATCCCTACGTGGACAAAAAGTCCACGCAAGGGATCCGAAAGCCTCTACGTGCTGCCTCGGAACAGCCCGAGACAGCAGTGTGAGGCTCCCCCCTGCACCCTATACACATCCCCATGCTGCAGGGGTCTCTATCGGGACCCCTGCAGCACCCCCACATTAACCCCTTGCAGCGGGGGTCCCCGATCTGCATAGATCAGGCCCCCCGCTGCATTTAAAACTTTTAAATTCCCCGCCGCGGCTCCTTAAAGGGACCGCGGCACACTATTACCCAATCCCGGCCGCGGCACTTAAAATTAACCCACCTCTATGCTGGGGGTCCCCATCGGGACCCCCGAAGTGTCCCCACATAAACCCATTGCAGGGGGGGGCCCCGATCTGCATAGATCAGGCCCCCCGCTGCATTTAAAACTTTTAAATTCCCCGCCGCGGCTCCTTAAAGGGACCGCGGCACACTATTACCCAATCCCGGCCGCGGCACTTAAAATTAACCCCCCTCTATGCTGGGGGTCCCCATCGGGACCCCCGAAGTGTCCCCACATAAACCCCCTGCAGCGGGGGGCCCCGATCGGCACCGATCGTGACCCTGCTGCAATTCAATTTTAAATTTCCCGCCTCGCGGGTCCTCAAAGGACCGTAAAGGTCCTGAAAGGACTCGCACTAAAAATATTAACCCCAGGCAACTATAATTACCCCATTAACTCATGGTGGTCAATCCAGACCACCATAAGGCTCTAATTAACCCATTAACTCATGGTGGTCTATACAGACCACCATAAGACCTAAATTAACCCATTAACTCATGATGGTCAATCCAGACCACCATAAGGCTCTATTTAACCCATTAACTCATGGTGGTCAATACAGACCACCATAAGGCCTAAATTAACCCATTAACTCATGATGGTCAATCCAGACCACCATAAGGCTCTATTTAACCCATTAACTCATGGTGGTCAATCCAGACCACCATAAGGCTCTAATTAACCCATTAACTCATGATGGTCAATACAGACCACCATAAGGCTCTATTTAACCCATTAACTCATGGTGGTCAATACAGACCACCATAAGGCCTAAATTAACCCATTAACTCATGATGGTCAATCCAGACCACCATAAGGCTCTAATTAACCCATTAACTCATGATGGTCAATCCAGACCACCATAAGGCTCTAATTAACCCATTAACTCATGATGGTCAATCCAGACCACCATAAGGCTCTAATTAACCCATTAACTCATGGTGGTCAATACAGACCACCATAAGGCCTAAATTAACCCATTAACTCATGATGGTCAATCCAGACCACCATAAGGCTCTAATTAACCCATTAACTCATGATGGTCAATCCAGACCACCATAAGGCTCTAATTAACCCATTAACTCATGATGGTCAATCCAGACCACCATAAGGCTCTAATTAACCCATTAACTCATGGTGGTCAATACAGACCACCATAAGGCCTAAATTAACCCATTAACTCATGATGGTCAATCCAGACCACCATAAGGCTCTATTTAACCCATTAACTCATGGTGGTCAATCCAGACCACCATAAGGCTCTAATTAACCCATTAACTCATGATGGTCAATACAGACCACCATAAGGCTCTATTTAACCCATTAACTCATGGTGGTCAATACAGACCACCATAAGGCCTAAATTAACCCATTAACTCATGATGGTCAATCCAGACCACCATAAGGCTCTATTTAACCCCATCAGTCCCATAAGGGTATATTATTACCATTATGGGCCTGTTACAACCCAACATTAACCACATAAGTGTCATGATGGTCCTTGAGGACCATCATGGCACTAACTACAAACACTACACTATAACCCCCAATAAACCATTTAATCTAAACTAACCCCCCTCTACACTAATCTATTAACACTTACACTACCTACCTACACTACCTACCCCCTAATAAACCTTCCCACCACTCTAATTACAAAAAATAAAAAACCTACAGCACAGAAAACAAAAAACCTACAGTACAAAAAACAAAAAAACCTACAGTACAGAAAACAAAAAACAATTACAACCCCACCCCCCACTACAGAAAACAAAAAAATACATTACAACCCCACCCCCCACTACAGAAAATAAAAAAATTACACACCTGAAAAGGAAAGACAGATAAACACAATACAATACATACATATAATACATTACATACATTACATACAATACATGACATTACATATAATATATTACATATAATATATTACATATAATACATTACATACAATACAATACATGACATTACATACATTACATATAATATATTAAATATAATATATTACATATAATATATTACATATAATATATTACATATAGTCCTAATCAAATACCCCCTATCTATCTAACATACAATCTATTTAATTTAAAATAAATCCTAACTATATCAAATACATCCCCCTATCTATCTAATATACAAAAAATCCTAACTACATACACAGACCATTATTCTAAAGTAAAATAAAATAATTACAGTCCTAACTACATACACAGACCCTAATTCTAAGCTAAAATCAATAAATTAAGACCACTTACCTTTAAGATGTTGCTTCAGATCACTAACCTATGGGTCAAACAAAAAATAAAAATTAGTACAAAACATTAACATCAAATAAATAAACATTCTATACATTCTAAATATTCAACTCACCTTTACAGCATGTCCAGTCACTGTTTAGCTTTTCCGGCGCGGCCCTGTTAAAAAAAAAACACAATACATGAATACATGAATACAATATATAAACAATAAATAAAATACACAAATAAACATCTAAATATACATTTCACTTACCTACCCGCGATGTCCCCGGCCTTCTCTCCTTCAGCCCCGGCTGGGCCGCGGAACCATTCGCGCTCTAAAAAAAAAAAAGAAAAAAAACTAACGGAGGTCTGCACTGGCAGACCTCCCCGACGCTACTGAACCTCCCGGAGTCGTTTCCGGGAGGAAATTGGCATTGGCGGCTTGTGATTGGCTGAAAAAGCTGTCTATCAATTTCAGCCAATCAAAAGTCGTCAATGTGTGAGCCAATCAGGATGGGATACACCCCAATATCCCACCCTGATTGGCTTAAACACTTGTCTATCTTTCTGGGAACCAATCACAACGCTCAGATGCCTTCAGCCAATCACTATGGGATACACCCCCACGGAGTGATTGGTAGAAGACATCTGCGCATCCTGATTGGCTCCTACATTGACGACTTTTGATTGGCTGACAGCTTTTTCAGCCAATCACAAGCCGACAATGCCAATTTCCTCCCGGAAACGACTCCGGGAGGTTCAGTAGCGTCGGGGAGGTCTGCCAGTGCAGACCTCCGTTAGTTTTTTTTTTTGTTTTTTTTAGAGCGCGGATGGTTCCGCGGCCCAGCCGGGGCTGAAGGAGAGAAGGCCGGGGACATCGCGGGGAGGTAAGTTCAATGTATATTTAGATGTTTATTTGTGTATTTTATTTATTGTTTATATATTGTATTCATGTATTCATGTATTGTCTTTTTTTTTTTAACAGGGCCGCGCCGGAAGAGCTAAACAGTGACTGGACATGCTGTAAAGGTGAGTTGAATATTTAGAATGTATAGAATGTTTATTTATTTGATGTTAATGTTTTGTACTAATTTTTATTTTTTGTTTGACCCATAGGTTAGTGATCTGAAGCAACATCTTAAAGGTAAGTGGTCTTAATTTATTGATTTTAGCTTAGAATTAGGGTCTGTGTAGTTAGGACTGTAATTATTTTATTTTATTTTAGAATAAGGGTCTGTGTATGTAGTTAGGACTGTAATTATTTTATTTTATTTTAAAATTAGGGTCTGTGTATGTAGTTAGGATTTGTTGTATATTAGATAGATAGGGAGATGTATTTGATATAGTTAGGATTTTTTTTAAATTAAATAGATTGTATGTTAGATAGATAGGGGGTATTTGATTAGGACTATATGTAATATATTATATGTAATATATTATATGTAATATATTATATTTAATGTATGTAATGTCATGTATTGTATGTAATGTATGTAATGTATTATATGTAATATATTATATGTAATATATTATATGTAATGTCATGTATTGTATGTAATGTATGTAATGTATTATATGTATGTATTGTATTGTGTTTATCTGTCTTTCCTTTTCAGGTGTGTAATTTTTTTATTTTCTGTAGTGGGGGGTGGGGTTGTAATGTATTTTTTTGTTTTCTGTAGTGGGGGGTGGGGTTGTAATTGTTTTTTGTTTTCTGTACTGTAGGTTTTTTTGTTTTTTGTACTGTAGGTTTTTTGTTTTCTGTGCTGTAGGTTTTTTATTTTTTGTAATTAGAGTGGTGGGAAGGTTTATTAGGGGGTAGGTAGTGTAGGTAGGTAGTGTAAGTGTTAATAGATTAGTTTAGAGGGGGGTTAGTTTAGATTAAATGGTTTATTGGGGGTTATAGTGTAGTGTTTGTAGTTAGTGTCATGATGGTCCTTGAGGACCATCATGGCACTTATGTGGTTAATGTTGGGTTGTAACAGGCCCATAATGGTAATAATATACCCTTATGGGACTGATGGGGTTAATTAGAGCCTTATGGTGGTCTGTATTGACCACCATGAGTTAATGGGTTAATTTAGGCCTTATGGTGGTCTGGATTGACCATCATGAGTTAATGGGGTAATTAGAGCCTTATGGTGGTCTGTATTGACCACCATGAGTTAATGGGTTAATTAGAGCCTTATGGTGGTCTGTATTGACCACCATGAGTTAATGGGTTAATTTAGGCCTTATGGTGGTCTGGATTGACCACCATGAGTTAATGGGTTAATTAGAGCCTTATGGTGGTCTGTATTGACCACCATGAGTTAATGGGTTAATTTAGGCCTTATGGTGGTCTGGATTGACCACCATGAGTTAATGGGTTAATTAGAGCCTTATGGTGGTCTGTATTGACCACCATGAGTTAATGGGTTAATTAGAGCCTTATGGTGGTCTGGATTGACCACCATGAGTTAATGGGTTAATTTAGGCCTTATGGTGGTCTGGATTGACCATCATGAGTTAATGGGGTAATTATAGTTGCCTGGGGTTAATATTTTTAGTGCGAGTCCTTTCAGGACCTTTACGGTCCTTTGAGGACCCGTGAGGCGGGAAATTTAAAATTGAATTGCAGCAGGGTCACGATCGGTGCCGATCGGGGCCCCCCGCAGCAGGGGGTTTATATGGGAACACTTCGGGGGTCCCGATGGGGACCCCCAGCATAGAGGGGGGTTAATTTTAAGTGCCGCGGCCGGGATTGGGTAATAGTGTGCCGCGGTCCCTTTAAGGAGCCGCGGCGGGGAATTTAAAAGTTTTAAATGCAGCGGAGGGCCTGATCTATGCAGATCGGGGAACCCCCCTGCAATGGGTTTATGTGGGGACACTTCGGGGGTCCCGATGGGGACCCCCAGCATAGAGGGGGGTTAATTTTAAGTGCCGCGGCCGGGATTGGGTAATAGTGTGCCGCGGTCCCTTTAAGGAGCCGCGGCGGGGAATTTAAAAGTTTTAAATGCAGCGGGGGCCTGATCGGTGCCGATCGGGGACCCCCGCTGCAAGGGGTTAATGTGTGGGGGCTGCGGGGGTTCCTATGGACCCCTGCAGCAAGGTGTTCATGTGAGGACACTTCGGGGGTCCCGACAGGGACCCCCGCATTGAGGGGGGGTTCATTTTAGGTGCCTAGGGGGGGGTTTGGAGTACCCCCCACGGCAGGGCTTATGTGGGGGACTGCCGCGGAGGTCCCTTTTAGGACCCCCGCAGCACTTGATGAGGAGTGGGAGCCTGCGATATCATCTCGCAGGCTGTCACTCCTCATGTACATTTACGCAGTGTAGATACGTACGGGCCTGCTGCGTAGCTCATACGTTGCTCGCAGCAGGGCTAATTTAATAGCATTGTAAGTTAGAGAAACTTTGCAGTACGTAGGGCTTAAGTAGAAGCCTCTTATTTACGAGGCTGGAATTTAATGAGGCCCTTTGTTTTGGACTTAAATGGACGTGTAAATTAACTTTTGGAGGTGCCGGATGCCCCCCCGTGCTGTAAGTAAGCTTTTTATGTGTTCGTTGTTTTTATTTCTTGTGTTTGTGATGTTGGAATGGGACTTTCGCGGCCGTATTTTGTTGCTATGTTGCCGTATATTTTTGCGATCTACGCAGTTAGCTTTTACGTGTACGTCGCAGTGTATTTGTTTCTAAGTCGTGCGTATGTGTGTTAAGAGCGTGTGAGGGGCCTTTTTTACAGTTTTTTTGTTTTGCGTCTGTGTGTCTGGGTGTAAGCGGGTGTGAGGCGACTTTAAGTTTTTTTTTGTTATGAAGTTGTGTATGTGTATGTGTGTGTTAACACAGCCGATGTTGGGATGCTCCCACCACCGCAAATGCGGACCCTCGCTTTGCGAGGATCCGCATTTGTGGGGACGTTGTTGGGTTTTTGTTTGCTGGGAGGTTGGGTTTATTTTGTTAAAAAGTCGTGTGTGTGTATGTGTGTGTTAACACAGCCGACGTTGAGCCTCCACCTCCGCAAATGCGGATAGCTCCATCACCGCAAATGCGGGCCCTCGCTTCGCGAGCCCGCAAGCATGAGCAACGACCCGTATGCTCACAACTATATATGT
Source organism: Discoglossus pictus (assembly GCA_027410445.1). NCBI lineage: Eukaryota > Metazoa > Chordata > Amphibia > Anura > Alytidae > Discoglossus > Discoglossus pictus. The sequence goes on from CM050163.1 coordinate 294,290,639, forward strand.
GATTACTAGCGACTTGCCCGTCAAAAAATGACAGTCAATAAAAGAAAGTGTTGAAATGCTGTTTGCCAAACAATGTGAGTGTACTGTGTGCCTCAACTATATAGATCCCTCTAACACAGTAATGAACGCATGTAATAACACTATAAGTGCCATGAGGGTCATTCAGAACCCTCATGACCCAAAGTGTAAGCATTACACCATTTTACCCCTGTCTCTTATAGGGGTCTATCCAGACCCCCATAAGCCTCTATTTAACCCCATCAGTCCCATAAGGGTATATTATGACCATTATGGTCCTGTTACAACCCAACATTAACCACATAAGTGCCATGACGGTCCTCAAGGACCATCATGACACTAAGTATAAACACTACACTGCACTATACCCCCCAATAAAACATTAAATATCAACTAAACACCATCTACACTAACCTATTAACACCTACACTACCAACCTATTTACAGAAAACAAAAAAACTAAAGTCATCAAAAATAAAAAATCGACATTACATAAAATAAAAAAAACAAAATCACCAAAAATAAAAAATGTAGATTACAGAAAATAAAAAAACCTACGTCACAAAAAATACAAAAGGAACATTACAGAAAATGAAAAAATACATTACAACCCCCCCCACTACAGAAAAAAAAATTACACACCTGAAAAGGAAATACATATAATACATACAATACATACAATACAAATAAAATGAAATACAATACAATACACCCCTATCTAATATACAATACATCCTATCTATCTAATATACATTCCTCTATCTATCTAATATACAATACTATCTATCTAAAATACATCCTATCTATCTAATATACATCCCCCTATCTATCTAATATACAATAAATACTATCTATCTAATATATATCCCCCAATCTATCTAATATCCAATACATGCTATCTCTATATAGCAACCCTAATTCTAAGCTAAAATAAAATAATTAAGACCGCTAATGAGCCTTCTACGGAGAGTTCCAGAATAAAATTGGCAATGGCTTCTGATTGGCTGAAAACGCTGTCTATCAAATTCAGCCAATCAGAAGACGCCAATCGTGAGGCAATGAGAAAGAGAACACCCCAAAATCCCACTCTGATTAAATGACGCACCTGTCAATCTTTATTTGAAACAATCAGAAGGCTTTATTGCCATCAGCAAATCACAATTGGATCCACCCCCACGGAGTGATTGGCTGAAGACATCTGCTCCTTCCCATTGGCTGTAATACTGATTGACATTGACAACAGCCAATGAGAAGGCGCAAATGCCTTCAGCCAATCAGTACGTTGGGGTGTATCCCATTGTGATTGGCTATTGTCAGTGCAACCAATCAGAATGCACAGATGCCTCCAGCCAATCACCCTGTGGGGGTGTATTCCATTGTGATTGGCTGAAAGCATCTGCGCCTTGTGATTGGTTTAAATAAAGATTGACAGGTGCATTATCCAGTCAGAGTGGGATTTTAGGGTGTATCCCTTTCTGATTGGGTTACACATTGGCGCCTCCTGATTGGGTGAATTTGATAGACAGCGTTTTCAACCAATCAGAAGGCGCCATTGCCTATTTTCTTCCGGAAGAGGCTCCGGGAGGCTCATTAGCATTGGGGATGTCCGCGAGTGCGGGTCTCCGTTATATATATATATATATATATATATATATATATATATTTTTAAAGCGCGGTTCCAGTGCGGGTCAGAAGAGTAGGAGGCCGGAGACATCGTGGTGAGGTGAGTACTATGTAGATTATGTTTATTTTATTTTGTTTATGTATGTTGGATTAATGTTATGGGGCCACATCGGAGAAGAAGAAAAGAAGAAGGATGGGGACATGCTGGAAAGGTGAGTAGAATATTTATAATGTTTATAATGTTTAATTATTTCCTGTAAATGTGTTGCACTAATTTTTTTAATTTTTCCCCCTAGGTGGCTGATCTGAAGGGACATCTGCAAAGGTAAGTGGTCTTAATTATTTTATTTTAGCTTAGAATTAGATTATTTTATATAAAGATAGCATTTATTGTATGTTAGCTAGGGGTATGTGTTTTATATAGATAGCATAGCATGTATTGTATATTAGATTGGGGTATTTATTTAGATAGACTGGGGGATGTATATTAGATAGGATGTATTGTATACTAGATAGGGGTGTATTGTATTGTATTTAATTTTATTTGTATTGTATGTATTGTATTTTAATGTATTGTATGTATTATATGTATTTCCTTTTCAGGTGTGTAATTTTTATTTTATTTTCTGTAGTCGGGGGGAGGGGGGTTGTAATATATATTTTTATTTTCTGTAATGTTCCTTTTATTATTTTTTGTGACTTAGGTGTTTTTATTTTCTGTAATGTCGATTTTTTATTTTTGGTGACTTTAGTCTTTTTTATTTTCTGTAATTAGAGCGGTGGGGGGTTATTAGGGGTTAGGTAGGTAGTGTAGGTAGGTAGTGTAGGTGTTAATTGGTTAGTGTAGAGGGTGTTTAGTTAATATTTAATGTTTTATTGGGGTGGTATAGTTTAGTGTAGTGTTTATACTTAGTGTCATGATGGTCCTTGAGGACCGTCATGGCACTTATGTGGTTAATGTTGGGTTGTAACAGGCCCATAATGGTCTTAATATACCCTTATGGGACTGATGGGGTTAAATAGAGGTTTATGGGGGTCTGTATTGACCCCCATGAGTGACGGGGTTAATTAAGGGCTTATGGGGGTCTATATTGACCCCTCATGAGTGAAAGCGTTAATTAAGTGCTTATGGGGGCCTGTATTGACCCTCATGAGTGACGGGGTTAATTAAGGGTTAATGGTAGTCTGTATTGACCCCCATGAGTTCCAGGGTTATTTATGGGCTTATGTGGGTCTTTATTGACCCCCATGAGAGACAGGGTTAATTATATGTACTATGGGGGTCTGTATTGACCCCCATAAGTGACAGGGTTAATTAGGGGTTTATAGGGGTCTGTATTGACCCCCATGAGTGAGGGGGTTAATTAAGTGCTTATGGGGGTCTGTATTGACCCCCATGAGTGACCGGGTTAATGAAGGACTTATGTGGGGTCTGTATTGAACCCCATGAGTGACAGGGTTAGTTAGGTGTTTATGGGGGTCTGTATTGACCACCATAAGTAAGGGGGTTAATTAAGTGCTTATGGGGGTCTATATTGACCCTCATGAGTGAAAGGGTTAATGAAGGGCTTATGGGGGTCTATATTGACCCCCATGAGTGAGGGGCTTAATGAAGTGCTTAGGGGGTCTTTTTTGACCCCCATGAGTGACAGGGTTAATGAAGGGCTTATGGGGCTCTGTATTGACCCCCATTAGTGACAGGATTAATGAAGGGCTTATGGGGGTCTATATTGACCCCCATGAGTGACAGGGTTAATTAATGTTTAATGCGTGATAGTGTATTTTTTTTTTTATAATGGGTTATTTGCGTGCGATCGGGACCCCCACTGCGATGGTTAATGTGGGGTTAATGCGGGTCTCCGAGCTTATCTCGGATTCTGTGGGGTCAATGCGGGTTTCCGAGCTTATCTCAGATCCCTTCTTGAGTAAGTTGTACGTTGCTAGGCGGTCCTGGGTCTTTGTGCCTCGTTTTCGTTTTTTACGGCGGCCATTTTCTCTCTCACTTAGTGGATTTTCGTATGTCTGAACTCAGGAATTTGGGCTTAAATGGAGGTGTAACTTCACTTGCAGAGGTCCTGGGTGCCCCCCCCCCCTTTGCTGTTGGTAAGCTTTTTATGTATTTTTAGTCTGTATTTTTGTGTTTTGACTGTTTTTATGTGCACACGGTTCGGCCGTAAAGGTGGTATTTTTGCGAGGTCGTAATGGGTGTTTGTAACCGCGTGTGAGGCGCCTTTGAGCCTCCACCTCCGCAAATGTGGCCCCTCGCATCACGAGGGTCCGCATTCCTGGCCTGCAATGAGCCTTTGGCTCATTGCAGCTGACATTGGAGCCTCCACATTCCGCAAATGCGGCCCCCTGCGAGCTCGCAAAGCGTGAAGACGATTCGTAGTTTGACAACTATTATATGTGATTATATGTGATTATAATTTCCTCTATTTGTAACGCACCAACAGATTTTGAAACGTAAAATCTAATTTGCACAGAGCTTTTACTAAAGTACATAGGAAGACTGAAAACTTACAGACTGACAACCTGAATGGTCATTGCTTGGATATTAATCTTTTTAAAACTCTATGACTCCTCAGAATTTTTTTTAAATTCCCTTCCCTTGCCCTCAAGCACACACAAGTATGAAGCCCCTCATTAAAAAGAGCAAGTACCCCTTTTTCAAAAGAGAGATCTCCTACAAAGATAAGGTAATCATTTAACCGCTATTATTTTGAAAGGGATAGTGGTGCCCCCACTCCCTAGCCCACAAATTTATGAGACCCATCTTCTGAAAGAGGGTGTCCCATCTATCGAAAAGCGTGCTCACAAATATATAAAATGATCACCATTATTATCGGGGGGTTCACTTCATCACCACAATCCAAAATAGCATTTATTGGGGGTGATACTCTAAGATATCCCAATATATTCGCCTCTAGCGTACTATGAGGGTCATGACACCTCCTTCAAAAGAGGGGATCCATGCCTGTTCAGAAATTAGATGGTTACTAGGACAATAATAAACCCCTGACAGCATGGTATTATTACTATTCTACTAGCGACTTGCCCGTCAAAAAATGACAGCAATGTGATGTATATGTTTGTCAAGTTGTTTAGTTATTAACATATATTTTTGACACTTGTAAGTATTTTAATATGAACGTGTATTTTTGTAAAATGTTGATGTAATGGTTTTTTTAAATGTAATTAGTATCTGAAGAATTGTTAACTTTAATATACATTGAATGAATAGGAAAGCAAAAAGTAAAAAGCCTTCTTTAAACGTCGCGAATTTTAACATGAAGTTTAAACTATATGTAAGCAATAACCATCAAAGTATATATTTTTAAACTTGAACTTTATTTTTTATGTAAGTTTAGAAGTTAACAAAACATTGGTATAATTTTGAACATTATAAACAGGAACATAGTGAATACATTTTGTAACCTAATTTTTTATTAAAAGTATTAACATTTGAATGTAAAAACAATTGACATTTAAATAAATCAGTATCAAAATTCAATTTCTATCAGAATAATTGTTAACTTGAATATACATTGAATGTAGAGGAAGGCATACAGTAAAACTCTTCTTAAAACGTACGTAATTAAAGTAATTTATTACTGAGCACATAAACTGGCGATAAACATTAATGTAGGTAGTAATCTTAAGATAACAGACAATATTTACATTGTGACTTAAAAGGTGCTTGACCTCTTAACATCCACTTTGTAATCTGTTGAATGAAATAACTTGAAAATATATTTTTGAAACTTGTAACATTAGAAACATTAACATAGTGACTTAACATTTTAACATAATTTTTACTAACAATGCAAAGCAAGTATTTTGTGAGGCAAATCATTCATAAACATGACTTCCATTAATTATGACTGAATTAAACAACCAATTGTTATGTATTTTGCAATGCTTTAAAAAAATCTTGGCATCGTTAATTTGTATCCTTCAAAGTTATAGTACTTCATAGTAGACAATGTTTTTAGTAAAAATACGTCCATCTTCTAATAAATCACCTTGACTTTCATTGTTTTCAATGTAAACTTTAATAGCCTGTGGATTTTTGCACCGTGACAACGCAACGTACAATTGACCATGTGCAAAAACTGGTTCTTCCAAGAAAATACCCACAGATTTGAAAGTTTGACCTTGTGATTTATTAATGGTCATGGCAAATGCCATAATAATGGGAAATTGTCTTCTTTGAAGTATAAAAGGGAGACTACTTTCACTTGGTGCTAAATCTATTCTTGGTATGAAAACTCTCTCTCCTTTATGGGTGACAGTTAAAATTTCAGCATCTATAAAATGGTCCTTTAATTGTTGAACAATTAATCTTGTGCCATTGCATAGGCCTTTTTTGGGGTTCATATTTCGCAGTAACATGATAATTGCACCTTTCTTTAGCTGCAAAATATGTGGTGGCATTCCAGAAGGAGTTAAAGAGTTTATGAATTCAGTCGAAAAGTTAGCCTGACTTTCATTGTCATCAGCAAGTACAGAATCAGCACTGTGATAATTTCTTTGTGGTGCATACATTTTTTTTAAGATTTCATTATTGAGGATTAATGCATCTTTATTTTTACACGTCAGTATGACTTGGTTGGCAAGCTCGGAATATTCTTCGTTATTTACGCTCCCTTCAAATATAGCCGATATAATATCTTGTTGACAAATCATATGAGGTGGGATCTCTACAGTGTCATCAGGTAAATGTAGTATTTTTTCTGTTCTGCCTTCTCCAATTTTAATAAGCCAATCATTGAAATCAGTTTGGCCTTCTGATCTCATATTTTGTTGCAGTTGAAGATGGGTAAAATGTTTCCATACTGTACTTGACTTTATACATGTTTCGATAATGTCAGTTCGATTTCCATGTACAACGACAGGTAATGTTTGTCTGAAATCGCCACCCAACAACATTACCTTTCCACCAAATGGAAAAATATTCTCCATGACTTCACGAAGCAAACGGTCAATACATTGGAGGGCATAGCATGACATCATTGTGGCCTCATCTATTATAATTAATTTACATTTCTTCAATTTCTTTGCTTGTAACGATGTCATGCGAATATCTGACACAGAATTTTCTAAAATAGGCACTGGCAGTTTAAATCCACTATGAACAGTTCTTCCACCTTCTAATAAAAGTGCAGCAATTCCAGTAGTGGCAAACGCCATTGCTATTTTTCCTTGGGCTCGTACTGAACTCATTAATAAATTGTACAAATATGTTTTTCCTGATCCGCCAGGTCCATCAAGATAGAAATAACGCTCTGTCACCATGTCATCATCTATAGCATTTTTAATGGCATGAAATGCTTGCAATTGTAGTGTATTTAAAGTTGCAAGTCTTTCTTCTGTTCTTTCTGCTTGTAGTTGAATGTCATAGTCTTCAAAGTTAATGTCATCTATAAGACCTGGATCAGGCAAATTAAAACTTGCACAACTTAATCCATGAGTTAAAAAGACTTCTTGGATTTCCATTAACGCTTTTAAGTGTGCAATGGGTTCATTGTATCGTCGCATAAAGTCTTCAGCCATATTACTTTTAAAAGTCTCCCACAAAGCTAATGCATTTGGAGCATTTGAGAAGATACAAATAAAAGCAAATTGTTCTCTCATCTGTCGTGGCATTTGACATTGTGCTGCTTCTTCTAAACATCTTTCCCACTCTGTATCATCAGCGAGTAAGTTTCTATGTCTTGCAGCTAAATGGAAGGATTCATATACAATGTCATTAACAGTTCTTAAGTGTTCAAAACTTTGTGCTCCAGGAACATTTAAAAGTAATATCCGTAAGCAAAAACGTTCCACATCTCTTGGACTGACTGTGTAAATTCTTGGAATAATTTTATTGCCTCTGGTTTTTCTTGGTCTCCATAATCCATTCACAAAAACATAGTGATATGAAATTTCAATATATAAGTATTGTGTTGCTTCAGCATCAGTGGAATTTAATGCAAACCATGCAGTTAGTGTAGTGTGACGATCTTCACTTTGGGCCAATGCATTCATTTCATTTCCAGCATGGAAATAGACTAAATGTCGTTGTGGCAAATGTACTGCTAACCTATATACTGCATGTGATCTATCATGCATTTCAAATTTTAAAAGCCGCCACATAGCTTCTGGCGCACTGACATAGCGAGCATCTACATGAGATGCAAGTTCATCATGTACTAACTCACTACTTTCAGGGTTGTCTGCACTTTTGACGACTACAGTAGCTGCATCGTAACCTTTGTAAATATATTTGTAGACATATTTAATGGATTTGATGGAAGTGCAGGCTTCTACGTTGATGTGGGCGTTGTACTTCATGAGTAAATGTGGATTGTAGGGTACTACATATCTATTGTCCACTTTTTTTCCACGAATAATGGCACTATCTCCTTCTCTTCTTTTATAAAGTGGATATCCATCACAATTGGCATAGGTTTTGTCTCTATAATCTTTTGGAAATTCTTTGGAACATTTATTATTTTCCATACATGGTGATTGTGGATTAAGGTCACCACAGGGTCCATGAATCATGCGATGAGTAACAATCTCATATAGTCTACCATATAGTTCTGGATCTGGTAGTTCAGCAACAATGACTGCATCCACTTTGTCTGAAGTATCTAATTTATCTTTTTCTTGAAGTATTATTAGAAGATGTGCATGTGGAAGGCCTCTTTTTTGAAATTCAATGGTATATACATAAGCAAGACATTTGCCAAATAACTGATTTATAGTGAAGTCACGTATTAATTCATTTAATTTAATCTTAAAAACTCTGGCTACTAAATCTGGTCGATCTGAAGCAGTTTGTCCAAGAAGTAGATTTAGTGTAATTTCTGGCCATTGTGGATTACATGTAAATGTCACAAATAGATCGGGTTTGCCAAATTTTGTCACAATAGCCATAGCATCATTGTATCTTTCTCTCATATTCCGAGGAGATCCTTGAAAGGAAGATGGTAAAATGATGGCTTTGCCAGCTGTCATGTCTCTGCTTGTAGCCACGTCAGCAACATAGTCCATGAGTCCAGAATATTGTTCTACACGGAGTTTATCTTGTTGGTATTTGATAAAGTTTAAATTATTTGCCTCAACTTGCAAATATGAATCAATAATCCATTGTTGTGTTAGTTTCCCACCACATAAAATTGGATTAAATACATTGCGAATGGCAATTTGAGCTACTTTAAATTCAAGCATAGAAACATTATTTCGGATTCTGGCTTTAGCATTTGGGTAACTGGGAAGAGTTAATTTTGGTTGCCAACCTGCTTCTCCGTGTGGGAAAAAGATGGGATATGTCATTGGATCTAAATTTGGACTTAAGATACTCATATTAATAAACGGTTGGTCCTCATTTCTAGGATATATTCGAATGTCTCTTTGAAATGGTGGTTCTCCTTCATCATTCTGAAACACCATTGCAACCTCATTTGTTGTTGGCAAGTTATAACGACGTTTATCAGTATGTCTGTCTCTTTTAAGCACCATATTAACCTTCGGCATTGGTAATTGATGTGTTTGTGAATTAAGTAGTTGTTCATTTTCTACTTCTGCCAATTTTTTATAAGCTTTACTGTAGGGATTGTTGTCCATAATGTTATTTAGCTCTATGAAAACAGTGGGTAAGCATTTTTTATTTTCTTCCATCTGCATACGTTGGTCAACAGCTTCCATTGTATCTAGGACATATAGTTGAGCGAATTTTCTTTTATTTCCTTCCTCTGGATGTAAATGGGAAGTGCGATGATAAATTTGTCCTTGGACTTTAAAACAGTAAGGACCATGTCCTGGTACATTAGCAGCTAATGTTGCCCCCATGGATGCAAAGGATATGGCACTATTGTAGGATCTTATGTTTGTCTTAAAATTTTTGTAGTTTGGAAAAGTAGGTTCAGTCATAATATTTTGTAAATAAATTGGAAATTCTTTCCTTTCTGGAAGTTTGAACTTGCCTTTTTGACAACAACTAATAAATTGTCCATCTCTGGGTCTCTCCTGTTTAAAATAATAAGCCTCACAAAACTGACATTGAGTAGTCATGTCCCCACAACTATGAACCTCTACTGCTAAAGACTTGAGTAGAGGACAATTTGCAAAGCATATAGGATTTTGACTTTCATATTCATCCGGTGAAATGTCATATAATGTTTCAACAACAGGTTCTAAATGTTTTGTTTTTTTCGTTGCTTTTCTTGGTATATGTTGTATTGTTTGAGGTAAAATGTCATGTAATGTTTCATGAAACGGTTCTAAATGCTTTGTTTTCTTTGTTGCTTTTTTTGGTATCTCTTGTATTTTTTCTGGTAAAATGTCATCTGATGTTTGAGCAACAGGTTGTAAATGCTTTATTTTCTTTGTTGTTTTTTTTGACATATCTTTAATTTCTGCAAGTGACAGTCTTTTGCTTGCAATTCTTTTGCGTTCTTTTTCTCGTCGAATTTCCTTCTTCTCCGGTGTCTGCTGGCTGTCTGCTCTCTGTCGTCGTTCTCTAGCTTGGCGTCTTTTCTTTTCTTGTTTACTCTCGTTATCAGCCATGTTAATCTGTAAAAAAATAATAATGTATCATTAGTTTATTTTGAGATGTTAAGTTGTTTTTCATGACAAATAGTTATCAATAGTGTGTTAACATTTTATACTTAATCAATTTCAATGCGGTCAATTGAATAAAAGTCTAAATAAGGCCATCAGATAATTATTTAAAGAAATTTTTATTTATTAAACATGTATCGAAAAGCAAGTGTTTCAGTAACTAAAAATGTATTTTAAAAAAGATGTTATGTCCTTTTTTACAGCACTATTCAATTTGTCAAATGGCAATTAAATTAGGGTTTAGGACTGGAATGTTACAATGACAAATTGTATAGATTCTGTGTTTTTAGACTTTTTTGGACTATGCCAATTTATTTTTTAAGTTTACATTGAAGTTTGTATTTAGTGTTAAAGATTATTGGCCCTAAAAGACAAATAAGAGATAGATGATAGATATTACTTTTTATACTGTACCTTGGTTGAAGTTTGATTTCAAGCAAAATTCTTTGTTGGTCCTGTGTTGAAAGCCTTCGTCCGATGGTCGGGTCCTGTGTTGAAAGTCCTCGTCCGATGGTGTAGTCCTCTGTTGAAAGTCCTTGTCCTCTGGTGTGGTCCTCAGTTTAAACTCCTGTTCCGATGTTCTTGACGCAGTATCTGTTATAAAATAAAAATGAAAATGTTATGTTATTTGAATGTCTTTGTATTAATGAAAAAATGGCATTATTTCTGTGTTTTTCTACAATCCTTTTTGGTGCGCCCCAATTTTGGTATGCTTCTGTAGGCTATTTTCTAAGGCTTATAGGTGGTTAAACATTAAAGAAGAATATTAATTAATTTTTCTCTTTTTTTACTTGTTATACTGTACCTTGGTTGAAGTTTGATTTGAAGCAGAATCTTTGTTGGTCCTGTGTTGAAAGCCTTCATCTGATGGTCTGGTCCTGTGTTGAAAGTCCTCGTCCAATCGTGTGGTCCTCTGTTGAAAGTCCTCGTCCGATGGTGTAGTCCTCTGTTGAAAGTCCTCGTCCAATGGTCTGGTCCTCTGTTGAAAGTCCTCGTCCGCTGGTCTGGTCCTCAGTTGAAACTCCTGGTCCGATGTTCTTGACGCAGTATCTGTTATTATAAAATAAAAATGAAAATGTAATTTTATTTGAATGTATTTGTATGAACTAAAAAATGACATTATTTCTTTGTTTTTCTACAATCCCGTTTGGTGTCCACCACTTTTGTTATGCTTATTTAGGCCTTTTTCTAAGGCTTATAGATTGTTAAACATAAAATAAGTATCTAAATGTACTTTGGTATGTGTTTGTGTGAGTTTTCATACAATCCTGTTGGTGCGCACCACTGTTGGTATGCTTATTTAGGCTTCTTTCTAAGGCTTATAGGTTGTTAAACATAAAATAAGAATGTAAATGTAGTTTGCTATGTGTTTGTGTGAGTTTTCATACAATCCTGTTTGGTGCGCACCACTGTTGGTATGCTTATTAATGTTGTTTTGTAATGCTTATAGGTTGTTAAACATAAAATAAGAATGTAAATGTAGTTTGCTATGTGTTTGTGTGAGTTTTCATACAATCCTGTTTGATGCGCACCGCTGATGGTATGCTTATTAATGTAGTTTTGTAATGCTAATAGGTTGTTAAACATAAAATAAGAATCTAAATGTATTTTGCTATGTGTTTGTGTGAGTTTTCATACAATCCTTTTGGTGGGCACCAATGTTGGTATGCTTATTTATGTTTCTTTCTAAGGCTTATAGGTTGTTAAAGATTAAAATAAGAATTTAAATGTAGTTTGCTATGTGTTTGTGTGAGTTTTCGTACAATCCTGTTTCATGGGCACCACTTTTGTTATACTTATGTAGTGTTTTTTCTAATGGTTATAGGTTGTTAAACAAAAAGAATATAAATGTAGTTTGCTATGTGTTTGTTACAATCCTGTTTTGTGTGTAGCAGTTTGTGTGTACCATATGTTGCATACTTTGGCCCTCATTCAATTGCAGTTTGGCCAATTCAATAGGGTTCTAAATGTGCTTATTTGGAGCCCTATTGAATTGTCCAAAATATCAATTGAATGAGGGCCTTTGTTTGCTGGATTTGTTATATTGTGAGGGCCTCATTGAATTTGGTTTTTCAATAGGGCTCTATATAAGCACAGAGCATATTTTTGAACAGAAGTTAGTAGTGAAATTGAGGCAAATGTGCTTATATAGAGCCCTATTGAAATGGGCAAATCACATTTGAATGAGGCCCTCGGCCATTAAACATATTTAGGTCCTGAATCAATTGCGTTTTGACCAATTGAATAGGGCTCTATATAAGCACATAAAATATTTTTTGACAGAAGTTTTTAGTTAGTGAAGACCTTGATTGTGGTTAGAAGTTCAGTAACTAAAAATGTCTGTCTAAAAAATCTATTATGTGCTTATATAAAGCCCTATTCAATTGGCCAACTCACAATTGAATAAGGCTCATGGTTCGGTTCTTTTTTATACTTAATACTTTACCTTGATTGAAGTGTGGAATGACAGAGGGTCCCCTCCTGCCAATCTTAATCCGCCGGTCTTCTTGTAGTGTCTGTTTGAAAAATAAAGTGAAATAGTGAATTATAGAATTTTTTATTTGTATTTAACAAAGCATGGCCTTTTCAGCATTGAAAGTATTTTTGTATCTTACCTCTTCTTCTTTGTTGGTGTTCTTTAAAAGGGATTGTGCTTCACAATGCACGGTGCAAATTGTTGAGAGACGCTGTTGATGCAGAGTCTGTTTGAATATTAAAAAAAGTAGAAAGATTGAGCTTTAGGTGATCTATTGAATTGCAGTAAATTAATTTCATTGAAATATACTTCTGTAATTATTTTGAATTAACATTATTTTTTGGTGGGGGCTACACACATATGTCACATACATGAAGCACATTTCCATAGTTGAAAGTAATTTTTTTGTGTGCGTGTGACATATCACTATACATGAATCATATTTTAATTGTTAAATTAACCTTATTTGTATTTTTGGCCAACATACATAAATGTGTGTGTGACATGTGACTATAGATGATACACATATATGTGCGTGTCACATATCAGTATACATGACTCATATTTTAATAGTATTTTAATAGTCCCAACTTATTTTTTTGTAATGTAATTTAAATGTAGTTGTTTAATTAGTTTGTTGCAGGGGCAATACACATAAATGTGCGTGTCACTTGTCAGTATACATTATACGCATAAATGTGCATGTGACATGTCACTATACATTATACGCATAAATGTGCGTGTGACATGTCACTATACATTATACACATAAATGTGCGTGTCACTTGTCAGTATACATTATACGCATAAATGTGCATGTGACATGTCACTATACATTATACGCATAAATGTGCGTGTCACTTGTCACTATACATTATACGCATAAATGTGCGTGTGACATGTCACTATACATTATACACATAAATGTGCGTGTCACTTGTCAGTATACATTATACGCATAAATGTGCATGTGACATGTCACTATACATTATACACATAAATGTGCGTGTCACTTGTCAGTATACATTATACGCATATATGTGCATGTGACATGTCACTATACATTATACGCATAAATGTGCGTGTCACTTGTCAGTATACATTATACGCATAAATGTGCGTGTCACTTGTCAGTATACATTATACGCATATATGTGCGTGTCACATGTCAGTATACATTATACGCATATATGTGCGTGTCACTTGTCAGTATACATAAACCTCTTTGTCTTCTTTAATTTTTTTTTTTGATGTCCTGTCTTGAAAATAAGTAATATATTATAGCTTACCTCTCAGTTGTAATTTGCACAATGTAAAGTAGTAAATTAGGAAAGAATTATCTTCTCAAGTTTTAGCAGCAGTTATCTCCGAAGTCACTCTGTTCATCACCTGAGGAGAAATGTATTTTTCTCTGTCAAATAGACAGTATTTATAAACTTGTAGAACATTCTGGAAAGTTAGACCGTTAGAACGTAATACGCATGCGCTATTTGCGTTCCAGCTTACAATTTGCGTTCCATCCGCCATTTTGTGCGTAGTAGTGGTTAAAATGGTGTTTAATATGAGTGTGATCCGTTCCGCATAGTATGTGTTTCATTATTGCGAGTAAGTGTAGTGTAGTTACGTCTGGAGCCTCGTTTTCGTTTTGTTCGGCGGCCATTTTTTCTCTCGCTTAGCCGATTTTCGGTCGTTTAAACTCTTTGTTTTGACTTAAATGGACGTGTAAATGAACTTTTGGAGGTGCCGGATGCCCCCCCCATGCTGTAAGTAAGCTTTTTATGTGTTTGTTGTGTTTATTTCTTCTGTTTGTGATGTTTTGATGCGCGGCGGTTGGAATGGGTCTTTCGCGGCCGTATTTTTTTCCGATGCGGCCGTATTTTGTTGCGATGTTGCCGTTTTTTTTTGCGATATACGCAGTTAGCTTTTACGTGTACGACGCAGTGTATTTGTTTCTAAGTGGTGCGTATGTGTGTTAAGAGCGTGTGAAGGGCCTTTTTTACTGTTTTTTTGTTAAGTCTTGCGTCTGTGTGTCTGGGTGTAAGCGGGTGTGAGGCGACTTTGAGTTTTTTTTTGTTATGAAGTTGTGTGTGTGTGTATGTGTGTTAACACAGCCGATGTTGGGATGCTCCCACCACCGCAAATGCGGACCCTCGCTTCGCGAGGATCCGCATTTGCGGGGACGTTGTTGGGTTTTTGTTGGCTGGGCGGTTGGGTTTATTCTGTTAAAAAAGTCTTGTGTGTGTATGTGTGTGTTAACACAGCCGACGTTGAGCCTCCACAACCGCAAATGCGGGTCCTCGCGAAGCGAGGGCCCGCATTTGCGGTGAACTGCGTCCCTCGCTTCGCGAGGGACGCAGTTCTTGCGGGCTCGCTACGCGAGCCCGCAAGCGTGAGCAACGACTCGTACGCTCACAACTATATATGTGATGGCTTCCAATACAGCTCCAATCCCACCGTTCTGGGTGAAAATTGCATAAGACCTTATTGGAAACAGGAGAGGACAATCTTTTTAATTATTAGCATACGCCACTATAGCTGTCAGTTGAACACTAGGGTCCTCATTCAATTGCAAGCCCGCAAATCACTGTATACAGGTCGTATGTCTGCTAGCTTGCTGCATGATTTAACTACAATGATGCTACAATTATGGAACGATTCAATTGTACAAGCCCACAAGTTAAGGGCAGAAAGCTGAAACCATAAACCATGCACCTGTATGTAGCATTTCAGAGCATGAACATGATCAATTAAGAAAGGCCGTAAACTACCTATTTAGAAACAGCCAATAGAAAATTAGACCGTCATCATTACGGCAGTATAATATGGCTGTTACAAGTCAATCAATTAGCGTTTAGAGGTCCATTATGCAATGGGACTCACAAACCCTCAAAATACAAAATAATAAAAATGAATGCCAATACTGTCCTAGTCCATATGGGTGGCCTGATATGTATTAACTAATTGATTCCTGAGATCGATATAACCCTGAAATGAAACATAAAAATAAATGATTTTTGATTCCCCATTTGCGAGCTTGAGACTGTTGTGCAAATAATTTGAATTTCTTTCATCACTTTCCCCGTCATTTACAGTGCAGTATTGATTTTTTATTTGCATTTACAGTGTTTCGGACATGTCTTTAACCCCTTTGTGGGTCCCATCTGGTACCCGTAGCATTTACGGGCTTACGGAAATTGTAGTAATTGAATATCGATTTGCAATTTTAGAGATTGTAAGTTAAGTTTGTAACAACCGCAAGGAATTTCAGCCCATAACCTGTAGTTCGCTTGCGACTTGCAAAAAGACGCTAATTGAATGGAAATTACCTAACTAAAATAAAATTTCAAGCTTTCATTTTTCAGTGACTGAAATTTATTTTCAAAATTGGTGAATAGGTAAAAATCTGAGTTTTGAACCTAAATCATAAAGTTTTAATAGTGTTGTTTATAAACAACAGCGTTAATTAATCATCACCCACTTTGTGAAAAATGTAATGGGGAAAAAATCCTTTTTGTTGCATTCTGGCTGCATGTTCTAGCCCATGTTTGGGGAAGGCACAAACACAGGCCTTCATTCAAATGCAAACCCACAACTTGATCACTGTAGGCCGGACGTCTCCGGGTGTGTTGCGAACTCCCGTTAGTCTCCGATTGCGATGCTATTCAATTGAGCAAGGGTGCAAGTTACGGGCCGATGCTTCAAGCCCGTAAACTGTTAAGGGGCTGGCCAAGATGCGATTGGCTGTTACGATCCAATCGCGTTATAACGTAGTGCTAAGTAACTCAAGTACAGGGGAGGCACTTCAGAACTACAGACTCATAACAAAAGGTGTATGCTCATTAAGAAGCTTGCCAGTAAAAATGGGAGAGTTAGAATTATTGGCAGTTAATGAGAAATGGGATGTAATAGGCATTACTGAAATGTGATTGGATGAATCTCATGACTTGACTGTTAATCTGGATGGTTATAATCTATTTAGGAAAGATTGGGGTAATGGTAAAAGAGGAGGAGGGATTTGTCTGTATGTTAAGCCTGAATTTAAGCCTATAGTCAGAGAAGATATTTATGGTGGAACTAGCAGTAATGCTGAATGTTTGTGGGTAGAGTTTAATAGCGGAGCAGCAAGTTTTAAAAGAATATTAGTAGGAGTAGGCTACAACCCCCCAAATATAGCTGAAAGTGGGGAAATGCAATTATTGTTACAGACCGGAAATGCAGCTAAGCGTGGGCAAGTTCTAATAATGGGAGATTTTAATTACCCTGAAATAAACTGGATAAATGAGACCAGCAGTTCAGCTAAGGGGAGCAGGTTCTTGAGTACACTCAGAGATCATTATCTGGCCCGGGTTATACAAGAACCTACTATAAATGCGGCTATCTTGGATTTAGTTATAACAAATAATATTGATATAGTATCAAATATTGAAATAGGGCAACCTTTGGGAAACAGAGACCACAACACAGTCTCATTTGAGATTGAATTAGAAAAATATAACTGTAAGGGGCTAACAAAAACTGCTAATTTTAAAAGGGCAGTTTATAACGGTCTAAGGGCAGCAATACAACGTATAGACTGGGACAGAGAACTGACAGGTAAAAATACTGAACAAAAATGGACAACGTTCAATTCCTTACTAAATAAACTTAGTTATCACCATATACCATGCGGAAATAAAAGTAGGAGTAAATCACAACCCATGTGATTTTACAATTAATTAAAGATGAAGATGAGGAGTAAAAAACAAGCATTTAAATTATACAAACAAGAGGGGACAGAGATTGCTTCATGTAAGTACAAGGAAATCAACAAGGCTTGCAAAAGGGCTATTAGACTGGCTAAAATCGAAAATTTAAAGTTAGTTGCGAAGGAGAGTAAGACTAACCCTAAAATATTTTTTCAATATATTAATGGGAAGAAGGCCAGGAAGGAAGCAATAGGAACATTACAACGTGACACATGCTGTCTGATAATTAGTGAACAGGAAAAAGGAGATGAGCTAAATAGGTTCTTTTCTTCTGTATACACAAGGGAGGTACCAGTGGTTGGGTAACTGCAACATAATGGGGCGACACTACCTTCACTAAATAACTGGTTAACGCAGGAAGAAATCCAAAAGAGGTTGGAAAAAATTTTTTTAATAAAGCCCCGGGTCATGATGGAATACATCCAAGGGTACTGAGGGAACTGGGCTCTTTAATAGCAAAACTATATCTAATTTTTTAAGATTCCCTAAACACAGGGTCTTTACCAGATGACTGGAGAAAGGAAGGTGATACCTATATTTAAAAAGGGAGCAAGAGCAAATTCGGGGAATTATAGACCAGTGAGTCTCATTTCGGTAGTGGGAAAGCTTTTAGAAGGGTTAATAAGGGATAATATACAAGATTATGTCTATTCAAACAGGATTATGAGTAGGAGCTAACATGGATTTATGAAGGATAGGTCATGTCAAGCAAACCTAATTAGTTTCTATGAGGAGGTTAGTAGGATCTTGGATGAAGGCAACTCAGTGGATGTAGTCTATTTGGATTTTGCAAAAGCTTTTTATACAGTGCCACATGGGAGACTATAGAGCAAACTAAGGGATATAGGAATTGCCATAAATATTTGCTTATGGATTGAGAGCTGGCTAAAAGACAGGAAGCAAAGGGTTGTGGTAAATGGAACCTACTCGGATTTGACTAATGTGGTAAGTGGAGTTCCTCAAGGATCAGTATTAGGTCCCCTCCTTTTTAACATAGTTATTAATGACTTGGAAGTGGGATTTGAGTGTGGTGTCTCCATGTTTGCTGATGACACAATGTTGTGCAAGGTAATTAAATCAGAAAATTATATACTTTCCCTCCAAAGGGATTTGCATAAATTAGAGGAATGGGCATCTAAGTGGCAGATAAGACTTAATACGAATAAATGTAAAGTTATGCATCTGGGAAGGAAAAATAGCTATGCAATGTATCATTTTAATGGAGCAAATCTAGGGGTATCAGATATTGAAAGGGATTTGGGAGTACTTGTGGACAACCGCCAAGGTAACAGTGATTAATGCCAAGCAACACCTGCGAAGGCAAGTAAAATATTAGCATGTATTAAGAAAGGTATAGAAGCAAGGGAAGCAAATATAATTCTACCACTATATAAATCTCTAGTACGCCCTCATTTGGAATGTGGAGTACAATTTTGGGCACCACTACATAACAATTACATTTTAGAGCTGGAAAAGGTACAGAGAAGGGCAACAAAACTAATAAGGGGAATAGATGGGCTAAGTTATGAAGAAAGACTAACCAAATTAAACTCTAGAAAAAAGGCATCTAAGAGGGGATAGGATTATCTTATATAAATATATCCAGGGTCAATACAAGGCTTTGTCAAGGTAACTTTTTGTGCCAAGAGGTTTTCAACTGACAAAGGGACATCCTTTGAGATTAGAAGCAACAAGATTTCACCTTAAAGAAAGAAAAGGGTTCTTCACAATAAGGGTGGTTAATCTGTTGAATTCTCTACGAAAGTAGGTGGTGACAGCAGATTCGATAGATAACTTTAAAAAGGGATTGGATATATTTTTTAATTAAAAGGTGATTAAACCTGGATAATTAGAGAGGGAGTATTGATCCAGGGATGAATCTGATCGGCAGTATCTGGGGTCAGGAAGGAATTTTATATATTTTTCCTTGTTGAGACAACTGGGAAAGTTCCACTGTGGTTTTTTTTCTGTTTGCCTTCCTCTGGATCAATCACATATATAGTTGTCAGCAATACGGGTTGTTGCTAACGCTTGCAGGCTCGCATAGTGAGCCCGTCTTTTGCGGGCTCGCATAGTGAGCCCGCCGCAACTGCAGCTCTCGCAACGCAAGGGCCGCAGTTGGTTGCAAGGTGCACCAAAGGCGCTCCTTGCACTTGTGGAGATGAGCACCATAGGCGCTCATCCCTACGACCCTCTATAACTTTTGGACCGCAAATGCAGCCCTTCGCTTCGCGAGAGCCCGCATTTGCTGAGGTGGAGGCTCCCACGTCGGCTGCAATGAGCGGCAGACTCATTGAAGGCACAAATGCAGACCCTCGTGTAGCAAGGGGCCGCATTTGCGGATGTGGAGGTTCTACGGCGCTTCACTACCGGTTACAAATGACCACAAAAGCCGGACTGTGAAAACAAACAACAAACACGCAATGATTAACTATGGACTTACACAAAGAAAAACGAGCCCCGGGACTTAGAAGATAAAAAATTGCGGACTTACACAAAAATTTTACGACCCGCGGGACTTAGAGAAAATACATTACGGACTCGCAAAAATACGACCTTAACAGACAACCGGTGCACAGTGGCAAACATTAAAAAACACAAAGATACACACAAAAATAAAATAAAAACCTTACCCACAGCAAAGGGGGACAACCAGGACTTCTGCAACACAAGTTAAACCTCAATTTCAGTCAAATTTGCAAAGTTTAGTCACACGGAAATCCCCTAAGCGAGAGAAAAAATGGCAGACGAAAAAACGAAAACGAGGCTACACCCCTAAATCCGCAAAATACAGCAAAGCAAATACAGCTTTTACGAAAACCTGTACGACCTACAACATACACCATTAGCAAGGACGCTTAATCATACAAACCCGCCTACCACATACACATTCACCGCCATTTTACAGCACTAACTTACAGAATCCGTACCCAGCTACACAAACGGCTTACCCTCGCGCACGCAGCCCAGCTCCACAACACTGCAAATCTACATTGGATGCTGCAGGAATATCAAAACAGATTGTTAGCTCTTCAGCACATTCCTTGCTGCATATATCAATTACAAAGAGGTAAAGTATATTAATTTATGATTTAATTAATTAATTAATTAGCATTAAAAAAAAAACACAAAAAAAAAAAACACACTAGCGCAAACAACCACACACACGTTCACCGCGCTACCCACAAGGAGCTCCAACACTGCTCATAGGACACAAACTACACCAGGGGAGATCCCTGCAATAAGCGGCAAACGAGATCACTGTGGACCTTACAATAAGCGCAAAAGTGCCTATGATAAAAACAAATACACCAACCCAGAGGCTCATTGCGAGCCACGTGATGAGCACCAAAGGCGCTCAGCGCCAGCCTTGCAATGAGCGCACAAGGATCTCAGACCACCAAAACACTTACTCTCTGTAGCAAACAGCATTGCCTGCCTTACAATTTTATTGCCGTCATTTTTTGACAGGCAGGTCGCTAGTTAACAATAAATCTGCGTATTACAGATCAGAGGAGATCTAAAAAGGTTGAACTTGACGGACTAAAGTATTTTTTAAACCTAAATTACTATGTAACTATGTAACTATGATTGTTAGTTATAATGTAGACTAATACCGTTATGGCGGTGGACTTGCAAAGTCTCACAATGGCATGTTAATGACAGCCAGCATTAATATATGCACTAGTGATGCATGTGATCCTGACCTCAATATCAGTCTGATGTAAGTAACATT
The DNA here is from genome assembly GCA_027410445.1 of Discoglossus pictus. Taxonomy (NCBI): domain Eukaryota; kingdom Metazoa; phylum Chordata; class Amphibia; order Anura; family Alytidae; genus Discoglossus; species Discoglossus pictus. The sequence goes on from CM050163.1 coordinate 294,311,844, forward strand.
GAATCTGGCTGCTGACCTTTGTATCCTCTCCGTATTAATGGGTATTTTCTCATATTGCTGATTATCCAGAGACCTAGCTAATAGTAATGCTTGCAGATGGGAATCCAATTAGTTTGTATATTGTTAAAGTTACAGAGCCTCATTCAATTGAGGCTTTCGGGAGATCCTGGCTCGGAAATGGAGCCAGTAAGTTATTTTGCTATTCAATTGCTGTCTTTTTGCGGACTCGGATTGAGTTATGGGCTCCGGCCTCCAATTCACTGCGATGGTTCAAATTGCAATTGAATGTCCCTCCAAGCCTTTGATCTTTCACACCTGCAAGAGTTGCGAACGCAAAAATCACATATTGCTATTCTATTGCACTAATTCCCCCTCGCTAACCACTCTGTCAAGCCTGCAAAAGTCGAACCACAAGTTCTGGTACCAAGGAGGTCTAACAAAGGGCTTAATGACATGTTCGGAGCACCTTAAAAGCAAATAAAAAATCAATACTGTACCTTTATTAAAAGTGATGTTATGTCTTAGAATTAATAGCACAACATTCTCAAGCTCGCAAAGTATTATATCGATCCTGACAATCAATCTGTTAATACATATAATGGAACGCGTATGGACTAGAATATCATATTTACGGCTTTGTCAATATTGCATTATATCTGAAATGTGGGTCCGATCGCAACTCATAATTCAAGCCTGTAGGACTACATGGAAGTCACGATCGGACCCACCTTCCATCCGCTGTTTGTAACTGTGAGTTACGGCCTTTTTGAGGCACCGATTATGTTCAAACCTGCAAATGCTACTTTTGATAGCATGGTTTGCGATGTGCACTATCAGGCCGGGACTTGCAGGCCCGGCCAATTGAATAGCACCATAAGTTGTGGTGACTGTGGGCCCCCAGGAGGCCCGCAGACATACACCCCAGGAGGCCCGCAGACATACATCCTATACCTCCATAACTTGCGCCTCTCAATTGAATGAGGCTCACAGTATTTAGCATGGTTCTGTACATGCATGTTGTTCTCCGCCTTTTTTTAGTTGACCAGTTTTTTCAGATTTTTGTTTTGTCACCACACTGTATCTGTGCAATTGGATTGGATTATACAATCCAGAGGTTTAATTATCTGTTTCATTGAGCAGATCTAGACAAAGTTGTAAGTGCTATTAATGGTTTCTTCAATAAATGGAGTGATTTCTGATGACCTAATGGTGGCCACACAAAATATATTTATATTGTGTTGGTCTGCCTCCTAGGGGTCGTTTGTGGAGGTGCAGTGGAGTGCAGAACAGCAACCTTATGGCCTGCAACCCTTCCAGGCTTTTTATATAGTGAGCATCTGCTTCTGCTCACAAACTTCAGCTCAGGCCTTTCTTCACTTGCGCCTTTGTCTTCCAGGCACCTCTCTGCCTGCAGCTCCACACATTGTCTCACAGACAGCCCTAATGGAGAGACCACACCCATGCCTCTCTGTATTGCTTTTACAGCCAGCAACACAGAGTGGCATGGGTGTGGTCCTGGCCCGATAGTGCACATCGCAAACCATGCTATCGAAAGTAGCATTTGCAAGTTTGAACATAATGCGCGATGAGCCACGATAGATTGAGGCTCATTGAGCATCCTGTTAGTAAATTCCCCCCATTGAGTTTATAGGCACTGACACAAACAGCCTGAAAATCAAACAGTAAACAGACATTAATAATAGAGCTTGTGCTGATGATTAAGGAAGATTGCAAGTTAACTCATTATCTCTGTTACCTGATTGTTCTTCTCTGCCTACTCGATCCTGTAGCAAGAAATTGATTAAATATGCCAGAAGTGGAAACAATTATTTTGGGAGGATGGCGTCAATAAAATCTAGTACATGGGATTTAATTTCACTGTCTCCAAATAAATCAAATATATGTATTTTAAATCTAACATGTGATATAGAATAGCCTCCTCTGGATATGAAATATCTCCTGGGGAAATTAGAGACCTTATGGAGATGAGCACTGCTGATGTTACTACAAGCATTCACATAATAATTCTACTTCATATGCTTCATCACCACTGTTGAATGTTAATGTTTTGTTAATGATGTCTCAAAAAGCTACTCCTTTCCTGCTAACCCCTCTACTTGCAAAGTAAAAACTAAAAATATATTTTCTCAGACAATATTAATAAGAAAACCAAGAAAAACAGGTTATTTTTAATAATACTGCTGATGTGATTTACATAGAACAGACTTTAGCACAGTCTACTTGTAAATTTAAAAGTAAGAGATGAAATTTAATAATTCTAAAACTTCACACATAATTTTTTTCAACAGTCTATCTCAAATCACTTTAGATAAGGTTATATCCTTTTTTGCTATTTGTAATACAGGATAGTAGCCAATTTATTCTCAGAGATGTCTCATAAAAACGGATACTTTTCCTTCATACTCTGATGGCTCTGCAAATAAGAAAACTAGGAAGATGGACAAGAACAGAAGGCAGAAAGCATGATCGCATATTATAATTGTCCAACGAATCGTCTTCACGCTGTTTGCATAGTCCGTACGACTTAGCAATGAGCGTTGCAGGCTGTAGCACAGGCCGTAGCGAGGCGAGCCGTTAAACCCGGAGCACTTAGGCAATGAACGCCGAAGGCGCGAACCGTTAAACCCGGAGCACTTTTAGCGTGACTGAAAAAAATACGAGATGGAGGTGGAGGCTCTACGGCGCCTCACAAGCGGTTACAAACACACACACAAGCGCCAAAATACGAACTGCGGCTCTTACAACGCAAAATTTACCGATTTAGCCAAAATAAATCCGAGAGACGGGACTTGAAAAAAAAAACATAACAAACTCGCAAAATTACGACCTTAACGGCAGAACCACACGAACCTGAAAAAATAAAAAAACACAATAAATACACACAAAAAATACATAAAAAGCTTACCAACAGCAAGGGGGCACCCAGGACATCTCCAAGTGAAGTTACACCTCAATTTAAGTCCAAATTCAAGAGTTTAGACACACGAAAATCCCCTTAGCAAGAGAAGAAATGGCTGCCGAAAAAAATGAAAACGAGGCTACACGACCCTAAAGCCGCAAAACAACACCAAGCACAGACGGATTTTCAAAATTCGCCTCCATTTCACAACACTAACTTACACAATGCGGAAGTACACAGCTACACAATGGTTTTTCCTCGCGCACAAAGCCTATTTACACTACACACTGCACACATTGCTGACACTTACACCTCAGCTGCACAACAGTGCAAACCGACATTGTATGCTGCAGGAACATCAAAACAGATTGTCAGCTCTTCAGCACAATGCTTCCTGGATATATTACTTAGAAATAGGTAGAGTATATTAATTTATTAATTGATTCATTATTTTTTTGGCATACAAAAATACATATACACTAAAAAAAAAAGTATCACAATGAACACACAAAAAAATTCACTGCGCACCTCACAACGAACGCCAACGCTGCTCACACCACAAAAAATACACCAGGGGATATCCTTGCAATAAGCGCAAAAAGCAGATCAGCGCCAACCTTACAATGACAGCAAAAGCCCCTCGAATAACAAAAAAAATAACATCCAACAGCCTCACAATGAGCGCCGAAGGCGCACAGCGCAAGCCTTGCAATGAGCGCCGAAGGTCCTCACGGTAAAAAACACTTTACATTATGTCTCAAACAGCATTCCCTGGCTTACAATTTCATGCACGTCATTTTTTTACAGGCAATTCGCTAGTATTCATAAAATAGATTAATAGTTTGTTTTTATTATGTAGTCTATGGGAAAGTTGTCTCTTTTGTTGTTTTGTTTTTTTCTAGTAGGGGTTACAGTGAAAGTATAATTTATCTTATTTAATCTGTTAGTATATTTGTCTGTCACTTTAGGTCTATCAATTTTGTGGGCTTCTACTGTCTGTTAACAAATAAATAATTTTCTGTGTTTTAAAGAATTATGAGAGAGAAAACAGTACCATTATTTTTATTCATGAGACATATTTGGAATCAAACAATTATCCTAAATGGCAAAGCAGAATTTACTGTTATTCTTTTTGGTGAGTCATTGGCGAGGCTCCAGTGATGTGAGCATTATGATACTTTTCAGCTTTGTAAGCAAGATTAATATGCCAGTAGATATGTTATCCTAATAAGCAAGACTGCAGATCAAACTGTCACTCTTGTCTTAGGATATGCTCCAAGTGTAGGGGAAATTTAATTTATTAGATATCTCTTTTATGTTTTAAAATTGCACAAAGAAGTCACCTTAATAATGAGTTGTGATATTAACTTAAATTTGAATGTGTCTAAGTTTAAACACTTCATGATACCATGTGTAAAGAGTTTAAAAATACAATTTCCATTAATTGATGTTTGGAGAGCCAACAATTATAAGAAATATGAATATACCTTTAGTTTTCCATGTCATATATCCTGTTCAAGAACGTATTTGAGCCTTAAAGATCCACGCTTTGTCGTGAAATATATCTACAGTCTATGCAGATTGTTAGTTGGTCAGACAATAACAAAGTAAATGCTTCAATTAGAAGATAAAACGGCTAATAATTGATGTATGACTGATTCCCTTTTATGGCATACTTCTAATGCAGATGTGATTATGCATAATTTAATATAGCACTTTTAAAGAGAATTTTAATGAGGAATGTAATATCTTTAATGTTTGGTGTGCACAAAAGGCAGTAAGCAGAGGAAAATTTACTGTTTTGACTAGCCATCACAAGAAATAAAGCTGTTATAAAATTATTTACATAAAGATCTAGAAACTCTAGAAATGAAAAACTTTAGAACTGTCTCCATTTTATAAACCAAAAAAAGGTGAATTAAGTAGTTAATTAAAATGGTTAAAACTGTCAAAGGCTGAGAACATATGAAAGACTAATTATGAAAACTCAAATGTGAGAAAAATATAAATAATCTAGTTAATGAGGGGTCATTTCTAAGCAGATTTTAAAAGAGTTAACATTTTTACAAGATTACATTTTGCCTTGATGATATTAAGATTTTTTTTCACTATTACCAGTCATTACATCTGTTCCGTAATCTTAAAACTTTATTTTTAAAGTTTCAATAAATATTTTTATGATTATCCTGGGATTCCCCCTCACCTAAAAACCCACCTAACAGAGCTCTTCTTCTGAGTTCCTACGCCTGCTACTGTTTTCATGACAATAGGATAGCTCTGCAAATTTGCTTTTCGTAACTACTGGAATCATGGAATGGAGGCCTATATCTATTTAATTGTATATCCATTTGGGCTTCTGTACATAAGTGGTATAGGTGTATCTGAAATATTTTTACTCTATAAAAGTCACACATATTATGATCACATATATAATTGTGAGCGTATGGGCCGTTGCTCATGCTTGCGGGCTCGCGTAGCGAGCCCGCGGCCCTTGCAAAGCGAGGGCCACTGCTCGCGCAGCAAGCCGCGGCCCTCGCATAGCGAGGGCTGCGGGCAAGGGCCTCAATTGCTGGGATGGAGCGCCGTAGCGAGGGCCGCGGGCAAGGGCCTCAGTTGCTGGGATCCCAGCAACTGAGGCCCTTGCCTGCAGCCCTTGCCCGCAGCCCTCGCGTAGCGAGGGATGCGTGCAAGGGCCTCAGTTGTTGGGATGGAGCAGCCACCTCCTCCCCACAATGCCCCGGTTCAGGTTCCGGAGGGGGAGCCAGACGCCGCCACTGCCAGTAGCCGCACCATCCCGGGGCCAGGCAATCCAGTTGTTGGAATGGAGCAGCCACCTCCTCCCCACAATGCCCCGCGCAGGGCCGCCCAGTCCCCGGTTGGGGTTCCGGAGGGGGAGCCAGACGCCGCCACTGCCAGTAGCCGTACCATCCCGAAGCCCGGCAAACCCGCGGGAATGTGGTGAGAGCGCGGGTAGTGGGGGAGGTTCAGCCCACGCACGGAGCTCCGAGCTCTGATCAGTGCGGATACCTTGGGGAGGTGGGGCTAGGCCGGCCTGGGGAACAGGAAACACCGTGGATCTGCGGACTGGAGCAGGCCTCAGAGCTGGAGGAGCCGGGCCTGGGTAGCTGACTGTGAGTGACAGGGAGATAATGTGGTCTGAGGAACATGTGCAATCACTGAGAGCTGCCATATAAACTAATTATACACTGATCATTAACACCATGTGTATGTATATAATGTGTGTGTATTGTGTGTGTATAGATATTGTGTGTGTGTGTGTGTGTATTGTGTGTATATATTGTGTGTGTGTATGTATAATGTGTGTGTATATATATATATATAATGTGTGTGTATATTGTGTGTGTGTATTGTTTGTGTATATATAATGTGTGTGTATATTTTGTGTGTATCAACTGCGGTCCTCGCGAAGCAACTGCAACCCTCGCAAACTTTACGTCGCAACGCAAACAACATACGAGACACGTTAACACACATTAAGGACTCGCAAAAATCGGCCGCAACCCGCGGACATGAAAAAATGAAAAACACAATAAATACACACAACACATACATAAAAAGCTTACCTACAGCAAGAGGCAGCATCCAGGACCTCAAAAAATGAAGTTACACCTTCATGTAACTCATAATAAAAGAGTTTAGACACTAAAAAATTCTCTAAGCGAGAGAAAAAATGGCCGACGAACAAAACGAAAACGAGGCTACTGCACTCTAAACACGCAAAACACCACAAGAAACACGCAAAACACCACAAAACACCTATAGATATTCCACTACAGACGCATACCACACATTAGCCGGCATTTTAGAACAATGCGGAACTACACAACTACGCTAACGGTTTCGTCTCGCGCACGCACACTATTACACTGCACAAATTCACCACGCTTACACAGCAGCTCCACACCACTAATGCTGCAGCAACATCAAAACAGATTGCAGCTCTTCAACAATGCTTCAAAATAGGTAAAGTATATTCATTTATTAATTTGTATTATATATTTCAGTAGTACACACAAAACAACATTAGCTACCTTACAATTCCATTGCCGTCATTTTTTGACGGGCAATTCGCTAGTCACATATATAGTTGAAGAGAAGCAAGGCGAGCCGTTGAGGACCATGGGACTTAGGCTGCAATGAGCAACGAAGGCACTCATTGCAGGCCTTGCGATGAGCGCCGCAGGCCATCGCCAACGGCACAGCAGTTAGGCGAGACCCGCCGGACTGCCTCTCTCCCATCTCCCCTCTGCCAGGGCTACAATGAGCGCCACAGGGCTCATCGTGAGGCCTGCAGGGCTCCCATAACCCTCTGCCTCTCTCATCTCCCCTCTGCTTCTCTCTCTCTCATCTCCCCCTCTGTCTCTCTCTCGCCTCACCCTCATCTCCCCCCATATGCAAATTACCCTTAGGGTATAGTCTCCCTAAGGGTGATAGAGGACTCTAGACGTGGACCCCTTGCTCACTGTGCTTTTGGGAGTTCAGCTGCACCTCACTGACAAGGCCCATAAAGGCCGAAACGCTTTTGGGGTTTGGTGTTTCTCCTGTTTAGGGTAGAATTGCCTTGTATTTCGGGCTGGATCACTCTTTTGAGTGTAACCAGACTGATATACTTCAGGATATTTCTCCCTGTGAAGGGCACAAGTGAGCTAAAAGAGGTGATCTCAGAGTGGATTATCATGGCCATAGAACTAACCTATTAAGGTTAGTTCGTTCTCTGATGAGCACCTCTCACTTAGTTATTTTGTATAAGTAATAATTCAGCAAGTTATTTTAGTTAAAAATATATTATTCCAGATGTTTTCTTTCCCTCAATTGGTTAACCCACTATAACTATTAAAAAGGGGAATATTCTTCAGCAATCCAATGAGTTTGCATTTATCTTACACATATAACACATGGAGATACAAACTCCCAATGTAAGTTCTTATAAATACAGTATTGTTAAAGGTTCCAATACTATACTCTAAAAAATCTATTAGATCTAACCCTCTGCATCTATCAGAGGGAGCAATACAATACTACCATTCAATATATTAGCATTAACCCCCAATATAAGGTAAACAAAATAGTGATAAGTATCCAGCAAAAGGATTCTTGTATGGCAGTTCTTTAGAGAAGTCCAGAACTATACTTTGTGAGATGTATTAAGCTTGGAAATCTGCCAATCAGGAGTCCATGGAAGGGGTTTCTGGATTATTTTGTTGGAAGATTCCATTCAAATTTCCCAGTTGTGTATTAATTCTTGTCCTTGTTTAATGGTAATAATCTTGTGCCATTTAGAGTCTTATAAAACCAGAAGACCCACTGGAAATGTCAATTTATACACCAGCTTAGCTGATCTTAGAGCTTTAGTGATAGGACCAAATTCCTTTCTTTTGGTCATCGTTGCCGCTGAAAGATCTGAAAATATTTTGATGTCTTCGTAAGGAGCTTCCATAGATTTAAGCTTGTAACATACTCTTGTTATCGCTTCCTTTGTGGGGAAGTAATGGAACTTAACCATAACATCTCTAGGGATATTAGAACCTACATGAGAATGTTTAGGAATTCTATGAAAATCTTCAATTCATAATTCCTCTTGTGGCATTGTAGGTACCAAAATGGCAGAAAGCTGGATTAAGTATGTTTTTAACTCTTCTATGGATTTCTGTTCAGAAATACCTCTTATTCTAATATTCATTCTAAGTGATCTATCCTCTAAATTGACAACTTTTGTATTAAGATCTTATAATTTGTCCTCTAAGTTGGTTTTATAGGATAACAAGGAGTTATGTTCTACTGTCAGTCTCTCCAATTTAACTTCTAATTCTGAATTATTTGTATTTATTTATTTAATGGCTAGTGAATTTTTTCCTTATTTGGTTCCTTATATCCGCCATTAAGTTAACTTGAAAGTCCATTAATAACTCTTTCATTTTCAATGGAGTTAAAGTCTCCTCAATGATTTTTTCTGTATCACTATCTTGGGAAGTATCTGAGGCTGTTGGAGAAATTACTTCTGCCATTTTCCTTTTTTTAGGTGACATTGCTTCTGGTGTAAGTTGTGTTTTAGATGTATTTTTTGGCGAAAATAGGGAAGACATTTTTTGAGATTGTTTGTTGTTTATCTTGCGATTTAGATTTCCCAGGCATAGTCCCCCTAATAGTAGATTGATGGAATCCGTTGACTAATACTGAAACCCCTTTAAAAATTACTATGAATAAATTCGGACGTATTCTTAAAACTAAACAGATCAACAGTGCCAAGACGCAATATTGAAATCCCTATTAAACTATATATTTGAGTCAGCGCCAGCCAATTATAGGAGAATACTTAACATTTATCAGGGTAGAATTTCTGTGGCTAGCTCAATAATTTTTGTTGTGCTGTGATTCTTGCCCTGTGACCTCTTGTTTAAGACATTCCTTAGTCCCATAACATATATATGGTAATAATGAAGTTGAAAATCAGGTACTTATCTTTAGCTCTCCAGAACAGATGCAAAAATACAATAAAGGATTGTGAGTTTATCCTGAGAACAAGTACCCAGTAGTAATGCTGGCAATTCACTTGAGCTTACGTGGGAAAGAGCAATAACTCACCTCCACTTGCTGAGGCAGAGGTGCTGTGATACTGGCTACAAAGGTGATATAGTGCAATGTTGGAAATAAACTCACACCTCAGTAGGAAGAACAATTGCTCACCTCCATTTGCTGTTACAAAAGTGCTATAATGAGGATACAAAAAGTGCTGTAATGCGATGCTAGATATACAATGGAGCTTGAGTGGAAAAAGGCAATAAGACGCCTCCACTTGCTAGTACAAAGGTGCTGTAATGCTAGGTATACACTTGAACTTCAGTGTGAAAGGGCAGTAACTTGTCTCCACTTGCTGATAGAAAAGTGCACAGAGAAGTCACCTTAATAATGAGTTGTGATATTAACTTCAATTTGAATTTGTCTAAGTTTAAACACTTCATGATACCATGTGTAAAGAGTTTAAAAATACAATTTCCATTAATTGATGTTTGGAGAGCCAACAATTATAAGAAATATGAATATACCTTCTGTTTTCCATGTAATAAATCCTGTTCAAGAACGTATTTGAGCCTTAAAGATCAACGCTTTGTCGTGAATGATATCTATGCAGATTGTTAGTTGGTCAGACAATAACAAAGTAAATGCTTCAATTAGAAGATAAAACGGCTAATAATTGATGTATGACTAATTCCCTTTTATGGCATACTTCTAATGCAGATGTGATTATGCATAATTTAATATAGCACTTTTAAAGAGAATTTTAATGAGGAATGTAATATCTTTAATGTTTGGTGTGCACAAAAGGCAGTAGGCAGAGGAAAATTAACTCTCTTGACTAGCTATCACAAGAAATAAAGCTGTTATAAAATTATTTATATATAGATCTAGAAACTCTAGAAAAGAAAAACTTTAGAACTGTCTCCATTTTATAAACCAAAAAAGGTGAATTAAGTAGTTAATTAAAATGGTTAAAACTGTCAAAGGCTGAGAACATATGAAAGACTAATTATGAAAACTCAAATGTGAGAAAAATATAAATAATCTAGTTAATGAGGGGTCATTTCTAAGCAGATTTTAAAAGAGTTTAAATTTTTACAAGATTACATTTTGCCTGATGATATTAAGATTTTTTTTAATTATTAACAGTCATTACATCTGTTCAGTAATCTTAAAACTTTATTTTTAGAGTTTCAATAAATATTTTTATGATTATCCTGGGATTCACCTAAAAACCCACCTAACAGAGCTCTTCTTCTGAGTTCCTACACCGGCTACTGTTTTCATGACAATAGGATAGCTCTGCAAATTAGCGTTTCGTAACTACTGGAATCATGGAATGGAGGCCTATATCTATTTCACTGTATATCCATTTGGGCTTCTGTACATAAGTTGTATAGGTGTATCTGAAATGTATAAATATTTTTACTCTATAAAATTCACACATATTATGATCACATATATAGTTGTCGAGAAGCAAGGCGAGCCTTTGAGGCCCATGGGACTTAGGCTGCAATGAGCAATGAAGGCGCTCATTGCAGGTATCGCGATGAGTGCCACAGGCGTTCATCGCCAACGGCACAGCAGTTAGGCAAAGCCTGCGGGACTTAAGCTCCCATTGCCCTCTGCCTCTCTCTCTTCTCGTAGACGTGGACCCCTTGCTCACTGTGCCTTAGGGAGTTCAGCTGCACCTCACTGACAAGGCCCATAAAGGCCGAAACGCTTCTGGGATTTGCAGTTTCTCCTGTTTAGGGTAGAATTGCCTTGTATTTCGGGCTGGATCACTCTTTTGAGTGAGACCAGACTGATATACTTCAGGATATTTCTCCCTATGAAGGGCACAAGTGAGCTAAAAGAGGTGATCTCAGAGTGGATTATCATGGCAATAGAACTAACCTATTAAGGTTAGTTCGTTCTCTGATGAGCACCTCTCACTTAGTTATTTTGTATAAGTAATAATTCAGCAAGTTATTTTAGTTAAAAATATATTATTCCAGATGTTTTCTTTCCCTCAATTGGTTAACCCACTATAACTATTAAAAAGGGGAATATTCTTCAGCAATCCAATGAGTTTGCATTTATCTTACACATATAACACATGGAGATACAAACTCCCAATGTAAGCTCTTATAAATACAGTATTGTTAAAGGTTCCAATACTATACTCTAAAAGATCTATTAGATCTAACCCTCTGCATCTATCAGAGGGAGTAATACAATACTACCATTCAATATATTAGCATTAAACCCCAATATAAGGTAAACAACATAGTGATAAGTATCCAGCAAAAGGATTCTTGTATGGCAGTTCTTTAGAGAAGTCCAGAACTATACTTTGTGAGATCTACTGTATTACGATGGAAATTTGCCAATCATGAGTCCATGAAAGGGGTTTCTAAATTATTTTGTTGGAAGATTCCATGCAAATTTCTCAGTTGTGTATTCATTCTTGTCCTTGTTTAATGGTACTAATCTTGTGTCATTTAGAGTCTTATAAAAACAGATGACAAACTGGAAATGTCAATTTGTACACCAGCTTAGCTGATCTTAGAGCTTTAGTGATAGGACCAAATTCCTTTCTTTTGGTCAGCATTGCAGCTGAAAGATCTGAAAATATTTTGATGTCTTCGTAAGGAGCTTCCATAGATTTAAGCTTGTAACATACTCTTGTTATCGCTTCCTTTGTGGGGAAGTAATGGAACTTAACCATAACATCTCTAGGGATATTAGAACCTACATGAGAAGGTTTAGGAATTCTACGAAAATCTTCACTTCTTAATTCCTCTTGTGGCATTGTAGGTACCAACATTGCAAAAAGCTGGATTAAGTATGTTTTTAACTCTTCTATGGATTTCTGTTCAGCAATACCTCTTATTCTAATTAAGATCTTTTAATTTGTCCTCTAAGTTGGTTGTATAGGATAACAGGAAGTTATGTTCTACTGTCAGTCTCTCCAATTTAACTTCTAATTCTGAATTATTTGTATTTATTTATTTAATGGCTAGTGAATTTTCCATTATTTGGTTCTTTATATCTGACATTAAGTTGAATTGAAAGTCCATTTATAACTCTTTCATTTTCAATGGAGTTAAAGTCTCCTCAATGATTTTTTCTGTATCACTATCTTGGGAAGTATCTGAGGTTGTTGGAGAAATTACTTCTGCCGTTTTCCTTTTTTTAGGTGACATTGCTTCTGGTGTAAGTTGTGTTTTAGATGTATTTTTTGGCGAAAATAGGGAAGACATTTTTTGAGATTATTTGTTGTTTATCTTGCGATTTAGATTTCCCAGGCATAGTCCCCCTAATAGTAGATTGATGGAATCCTATGACTAATACTGAAACCCCTTTAAAAATTACTATGAATAAATTCAGACGTATTCTTACAACTAAACAGATCAACAGTCCCAAGACTCAATATTGAAATCCCTATTAAGCAATATATTTGAGTCAGCGCCAGCCAATTATAGGAGAATACTTAACATTTATCTGGGTAGAATTTCTGTGGCTCACTCAATAATTTTTGTTGTGCTATGATTCTCGCCCCGTGACCTCTTGTTTAAGACTTTCCTTAGTCCCGTAACATATATATGGTAATAATGAAGTTGAAAATCAGGTACTTATCTTTAGCTCTCCAGAGCAGATGCAAAAATACAATAAAGGATTGTGAGTTTATCCTGAGAACAAGTACCCAGTAGTAATGCTGGCAATTCACTTGAGCTTCCGCTGGAAAGAGCAATAACTCACCTCCACTTGCTGAGGCAGAGGTGTTGTGATGCTTTGTACAAAGGTGCTATAGTGCAATGTTGGAAATAGACTCACACCTCAGTAGGAATAGCAACAGCTCACCTCCACTTGCTGTTACAAAAGTGCTATAATGAGGATACAAAAAGTGCTGTAATGCAATGCTAGATATACAATTGAGCCTCAGTGGAAAAAGGCAATAAGACCCCTCCACTTGCTAGTACAAAGGTGCTGTAATGCTAGGTATACACTTGAACTTCAGTGTGAAAGGTCAGTAACTTGTCTCCACTTGCTAATAGAAAATTGCTGTAGTGCTGGATGCAAAAGATGCTGTGATGAAGTGCTAGCTTTCATGGGAAAGGGTAGTAGCTCATGTCCACTTAATAGTAGAGAGAGCTGTAGTACTGGATACAAAAAAGTGCTGTAATGCTATGGTAAGTATACAATTGAGCTTCCTTGGAAAAGGCCATAGCTCGCCTCCACTTGATGATACTAAAGTACTGTAGTGCTGGAAACAAAAAGTGCTGTGATGCAATGCTAGATATGCACTTCATTTTCCATGAAAAATGGCAATAGCTTGCCTCCAGTTGCTGATACAAAAGGGCTGTAGTGCTAAATACAAAAAGTGCTGTGATGCACTGCTAAATAGTACATTAGTTTCAGTGGGCTAGAGCTATAGCTCACCTCCACTTGGTGATAGAAAATGCTGTAGTGCTAGGTACAAAGGGTGCTGTGATGCAATGCTAGATATTCACTTGAGCTTCAGTGGGAAAGGGCAATAGCTCTCCTCCACTTGCTGGTATAAAAGTGCTGCAATGCTGAATGCAGAAAGTGCTATGCTACAATGCTGGATATGCACATAATGCTTCAACGGGAAGGGGCAATAGCTCCCTGCCAGTTACTAATACAAAGTGCAATAGCGCTAAATACAAAATCGCTATAATGCAATGCATGGTATACTCTTTAGGCTCAGTGGGAAAGAACAATAGTTCACCTCCACTTGCTGGTAAAAAATGATATAGTGCTGGATACAAAAGATGCTGTGATGCAATACTAAGTAAACATTTGTGACTCTTCTTTCTGAATTCAACCCCAGACTTCTTTCTTGTATCATACCTAGCCAGGGCTTAGCTATTGAAAGCCTTGATTTTAAGTATCCATCACATATTATAATTGTCCAACTACAAATCGTTGTCAAAGCGAGGGACGCAGTTTGGTCTGCAAATGCGGCCCCTCGCAAAGCGAGGGGCACCACTTGCGGAGGTGGAGGCTCTACAGCGCCTCACAAGCGGTTACAAACACACACACAAGCGTCAAAATACGAACTGCGGCTCTTACAACATTTATGGACTTAGCAAAAATAAATACGAGATGCAGGACTTACAAAAAAAAATATTACGACCTCGCAAAATTACGACCTTAAAGGCAGAACCGTGCGCACCTGAAAACATTAAAAACACAAAAAATACATAAAAAGCTTACCCACAGCAAGGGGGGGGGGGGCACCCAGGACCTCTGCAAGTGAAGTTACACCTCAATTAAGTCCGAATTCCCGAGTTCAGACACACGAAAATCCCCTTAGCGAGAGAAAAAATGGCCGCCGAACAAAATGAAAACAAGGCTGCACGACCCTAAAGCCCCAAAACAACACCAAGCACAGACGGATTTTCAAAAAACCTGTACGAGGTTAAAGATACACTTTTAGCAAGGACACTAAATCATCCACACCCACGTACCACATACACATTCGACGACAATTCACAACACTAACTTACACAATGCGGAAGTACACAGCTACACTAACAGCTTTCCCTCATGCACACAGCCTATTTACACTACACACTGCACACATTGCTCACATTGCTCACACTTACACCTCCACAACACTCCAAACCTACATTGTATGCTGCAGGAACATCGAAACAGATTGTCAGCTCTTCAGCACAATGCTTCCTGCATATATTACTTAGAAATAGGTAAAGTATATTCATTTATTAATTGATTCATTATTTCATTGGCATACACAAATCTATATACACAAAAAAAAAAAAACATCTCAATAAACACAAAACACGTTCACCGCGCGCCTCCTCACAACGAACCCCACGCTGCTCATACCACACAAAATACACCAGGGGACAGCCTTGCAATAAGCACAAAAAGTAGATCAGGGCCGACCTTACAATGACAGCAAAAGCCCCTCTAATAAAAAAAAAGTAACATCCAACAGCCTCGCAATGAGCGCCAAAGGTGCTCATTGCGAGGCATGCAATAAGCGTCAAAGGCACTCAGAGCAAGCCTTGCAATGAGTGCCGAAGGTCCTCACGGTAAAAAACGCTTTACATTATGTCTCAAATAGCATTCCCTGGCTTACAATGTCATGCCCATCATTTTTTGACGGGCAATTCGCTAGTAAGATTATAATAGGTTGTATCAACCTTAGTAGTTCTTGCCACTGATTTGCAATTATAGATACAGGTTTCAATCTTAGCACTTGTTATATATATATATATATATATATATATATATATATATATATATTTCCAGAGGAAATTTAGATATTAAAACATTTTTTTGCTTTAGTTAACCCAAGTAAATTTACTAGGTTATATCAACCTTAATTATTCCAGAAACTCAATAAATTTGTGCAACAATAAAGGTCGGCGAGACATTGATGATTTGAACTCTGGGAATAAATTCCTGAGATGAATCCTAGATAAATCAAATCTGTATTCTCTATAGAAGTTATAATGTTCCAGGCTTAGATTACTGGTTGTATCAACCTTATAAGAAATCCATCTGTTTATACTTAGTGATTAATAGTTCCAATGTTCATAGCATAGGATGCTACTGACACTGAATTTATATTGGAATCTGCATATAATGGAGTGTTAGTCTACTCCAACCTCTGTAGCTGGAATCAAATGAGATATACTCAAGTCGCCTTGGACAGAGATAACCTTTTTTGACACAGCACATTTGTTATCTACTGGGTTAATTACCAGTTCATTAGAATCCAACACTTTACCTATTGATCTAATTATCTTATGCTCATTCCACACAGTTGTTTATATGGAAAATTCTTAGGGACTCTTTTATTTGTTATTTTATTTGTTCAGGGAGTTAGACTTTGTCAATGTCCCATATTGGCCTGTTACTCTTTGACCCAGAACATCTTTAAGCCAATACTTGGTATCATGAAAATGTGTAATGGAAATGTTAATGTCAATATTAGTGTCAATAGAATACTTATCTTCTAGCTCTCCAGAGCTGATGCCGAGATCCAGTAGAGAGTGGTACGTATTTCCTGGATGCTAGTGTACTGTGATGCAGTGCTGGGAATACACCTGGGCTTGTGGGAAAAGGCAATAGCCAACTTTCACTTACTTGTTGTTGCAGGTTAGAAGAATTCTGCTTAGCCTTCCGTTGTCCCCAAGCAGTTTGTGAGTCTTAGATTGCTTGTGCTCTAGACTTTAGCACGGAAAGAATACACTGCTGTGCTGATCCCTCAGGACGCCAAACTTGCCGTGCCGCAGCAAACTGTCAGCCTCTGCCACTCTGTACCACTCAGACTTCGTTTAGCGTCTCATGGGGTTACTCCGCAGTCTGAACATCATCAGCAATGTGTAGTGCTTGCACAAGAAACCTCCATAGACCTCTGGTATCTTTCCACACAAAAACAAGGTTCCCAAGGCAGTCTGCTATCTGCGTCCACCCTGCTTATTCACCATCACCTCCGTCACTGACCGCTTTACACGGTTACCTGCACATTTCCGGTCACGCCTATCAAGGTCCATCTCTTTTGTTGTTAATCTATTTCCATCACTAACATTGCATGATGAGACCAGTGGTTTGAAATGATTTCAGTCTTATTAATTAGAGGTCACACATATTAATAATCATTTATGTTAATATGTGTTACCAGGACACTCTCAGGTGGGCAGAGTCAGATACACACATATTATGCATATACATTCTAATTATACCTATACATGAAAACAGGGAGTAACCTACTGTGATTGGTGGAAACCAACATTGTGATGATGAGGAAGAGATAGTTATTTAATGGCAGAGAGAAGGTGCTGGATCCTTCCTGCTTTTTCCTAGTATCTGTTGTCTCTTCCTGGACCTTCGTTCCTTCCCTGGTTATTTGCTAGTTCTGTTCTTCTGTAATATTTTCTAGCTGGTCTTTATCTGACAGTCCTGTCTGAGGACATATCTGACTGTCCTTCTTTAGCATAAACCTATGCCCCCTTCATATCTTCCCTAAGATATATAACTATATCTGTCTATATCAAGATTATATTCTATCTCTACAACTCTTTCTAACAAACTAAAAACATAAAGGGGGATTACTTCAGACTATCCTGAGAAGAGATCCTAAAAATGAGGTGTTATCCTGAAATTCTATACATAGTATGTATTAACTGGTTTAACTTTCTAATTTGTAGTAGAGTTAAAATTAGCCAAATATTCCACAATCCTTCTGTTACCCTTTTGGGAGTGGTCACAGTACCAAGACTCATTAGCACCTGCATTCCGGACTGTAGATGTTAATCAATATATTTCAATCTGTGCCCATATTCCCTAAAACAGACTCTTTGACTTTTTTCAATAATGTAATCATTTAACTCTGTTACAAAACCAATTATTAAAAACACCTATAAAGCAAACCATACTTAGCAATACTCAACATGTATAGTCTTGTATCACACACTCAACAAAACTGTCTTACATAATTATTGATTGAATTGACTGATTTGATAAAATTAAATTAAATGTAATCAATTTTGACATAAGACCAGTAACCAAATAATAGCTTGCCAATACCTAAACACAAAGGTAATTGGCTTTCAACCTCACCTACAATATAACCACCCTTGATACATATTGCTTCAATATAAACTTCTATACTCTAACTGCCATATAAATTGTTATACCATATTTTACTGATTTCATAGAGTAAGAGGTTATATTGCTAAATATTAAGACCACATATACTGCATAGAACAGACAGCTGTTTTTTTAAACACTCTGCATATCATTTCTGTATTGCACTAACCAATAATAATATAAACAATATGTCTGTTTATCACTAATCTGTTGGCCGTTTTCCATTGATTGATTGGCGAATATTTGCTTGGGTGCTATAATCCAGCCCCTTCAGTGCTACTGATGTGGTTTACGGATGTGGGATGAGCGCCGTAATGCGAAAGAGCTAAAAATTTGCATACATGTGTAACATAGGGGGAAAAATCTGCTGCAGCTAATTTACGGCATTGCCTTAAATTACACCTGGTGATTAGCATGGAGGCCTATTACTGGTCAACTTCCTGAAGTTTGAGGACTTATTTAAATGCAAAA
Source organism: Discoglossus pictus (assembly GCA_027410445.1). Taxonomy (NCBI): domain Eukaryota; kingdom Metazoa; phylum Chordata; class Amphibia; order Anura; family Alytidae; genus Discoglossus; species Discoglossus pictus. Next base: position 294,330,406 of record CM050163.1, read on the forward strand.
TGATCATGTGGTAGCTAAAACTTCCAGAGCTTCATTAGGTCTGATGCAAAGCTCATTTATTTGCCAGGACACATCTAGAACACACCATCCTAAGATAGAAGCTCAATGCATCAATCCAATAAAGGAGATGGAATCCTACAGTAATGAATAATTGCATAAAGAAGTACTTTCTAAAATCATTTTGCCCATTATCAAGTTTAGTTGTTCAAAGAACCATATAGACAATGTGACTGCAGTTGTTATTTAACCCATTCAGTGCCAGGTGTTCAGGACATTTTCCACATCCAGGAAGCAAGACAAATTTGCAACATTCTTCTATGTTCTTGTCAGCGTATTTGCAGATGCATAAAATTAGTATTGTTTGCAATAGAAAAGCAAAGTAGCTTACTATTGGTATATATAAAGCAGGCTAAAGTGCATGTGATTAGATGCTGTTCTCTATGACAAGCCAATCCCACACTTTGCGACTGCGCCACTGCCCCAGGAGCCAATAGAAAAGGGGCTATCGGATCAGTGATTCACAGGGATAGATAATAAAGCTGCAGACTCTGTGCCCTAGCGTTGACTGTTGTCGTTTCTGATGAAGTAGCAAGCAGGTCCAGGCATTTGTGGCTTGATCACTGACAGAGGGAGAGAGTAGGCATTGTTTGAGAGCAGGTTCCTACATTTTTTTTTATTTCAATTACTAAAATACTTATTTTACACTTAATTCATGAAAACACATATTAACTGATTACACATAATATATATATACACTTATATTAATAATACACTTAGATACATATATAGATAGGCCACAACATCCACACACATCCAATCCCCCACCTTATACCCCAACAATTAAAAACTACACATCAAACATACATTTTTTTACCTCTGAAATATATACACACATACTGAAATGTATTGTTCTATTCTTTTTGGGATCAAGATGGAGGGTGGAGAGAGGAGGGGAGAAAAGGGAAGAAGAAGAGGAGGAGTCCCTGGGGAGTGGAGTGGAGGGAGGGAAGTAGGTAGATGGGAGGGATAGATGAAGTGGTGTGGAAGGAGGAAGTGATAAAGGGTTGTGAAGTGGAGGGGGGAGAAATTGAGGGAGTGATGATGGGATGGTGGAGTGGAGTGGAGGGAGCTATAGGCCTGATATTTGTGTGGGTATGTGTGTTGTGAGATGATGTAGAGGAAGGGTGGAAATTGTCCATGGTAATAGGCACATCCAGCTCAGGGTCATAGGGGGAGGGACCTGTTCCTAAGGGAGGTAGTGAGGGGAAGGGTCAGGCCTCAGGGTCAGAGAAGGGCAGACAGGATTCCCGTTCACAGTCGAGAGGACAAAAGGCCCCCACTTGTGGCCTTCCTCAGTGCCATCCTTGCCTACACCATTATCTTATTAGGGGGAAGGGAGGTTAGGCCTGGGTTTGGGGCCAGGCCTGGAAGGAGGTAGCAGCTGCAGTTGTCTGGCTGATAGTGTGTGAGTTCTGCCAAGCATTGCTTTGACGACAGCCGGCCAAAGGTGAGGAGGATTATGCAGCAGGAGGAGAGAGCAGCTAAAAGTGGTGCTCATCACTGGAGCTCCAGATCTGGTGTCCCCACAGGACGCAGCCTCCCTATCAGGTGAATATCATATCCATCAACATATGCCCACATGTACACCACATGTACCCACACACACATAGTTAACTTCAAACCCATTTCAATGATGGCCACCAATGAGAGTGAGATGCCAGCTCTCAGGATTTAACTAGGGATAGATGATTCATTCATGAAACTGGCAAATCACTTCCATTACTACGCACAACACGAGTAAACATCCAATACAGAGTCCATGTATGGGTATGCACACTGAAGTATATGCGGATACAGACTGTGTAGGGATAAATGTGCAGGGTTGTGTACTGGCCTATAAGGGAACACATCTCAGCAGCATCTTAATAACTATTGCTGAGATATGGTCACTGATTGGTTAGCATGAAACACTGCCAGGCAATTTCTGCAGAGTATGAATATGTATATACAGGCTGCAGCAGCAAAGCTGATGATCCACAAAGTAGAGATTAAGTGAACCAATCAGGTTCAAGGCATCTAGATAAGAACACACAGCAATGAATGTTTCAATCAATGTTATTAACTCATATATAGTGATGTCGCGATCATCAAATTTTTGGTTTGCAAACCGCAGACGCAAATTCGATCAAATGTTCGCCAACGGACGAACATCGGCGAACCACCATAGACTTCAATGGGCAGGCGAATTTCAAAACCCACAGGGACTCTTTCTGGCCACAATAGTGATGGGAAAGTTGTTTCAACGGGACTAACACCTGGACTGTGGCATGCCGGAGTGGGATCCATGGCAAAACTCTTACGGAAAATTACATAGTTGATGCAGAGTCTGGTTTTAAGCCATAAAGGGCATAAATCACCTAACATTCCTAAATTATTTGGAATAACATGCTTTAAAACATCAGGTATGATGTTGTATCGATCAGGTAGTGTAAGGGTTACACCCACTTCACAGTAACAGACCAATCTCCCCGTTTAATGCACCTCAAACAACCGCAAACAGTCCCTTTGCACAACCGCAAACTCCCCATTTGCACAAGGTTGGATACCAAGCTAGCCATGTCCCGTTCCTTGTCCTCACTGATGTCATTGAAGGTCTCTTCCTCCACCCAGCCACCAAGGGTCCCCGAAAGCCCCCTGGGACGCCTGCTGTGTTTGGTCTTCCACCTCCTCAAAGCCACCTTCCTCCTCTGACTCCTTTTCTTCAGACTCCCAGAGTCTGGGGGCTTCCACTGCCCAGCATGGAAGTTTATACACAGGTCAGAGTCTGGGGGGCTTCCACTGCCCAGCATGGAATATTATACACAGGTCAGAGTCTGGGGGCTTCCACTGCCCAGCATGGAATATTATACACAGGTCAGAGTCTGGGGGCTTCCACTGCACAGCATGGAATATTATACACAGGTCAGAGTCTGGGGGCTTCCACTGCCCAGCATTGAATATTATACACAGGTCAGAGTCTGGGGGCTTCCACTGCCCAGTATGGAATATTATACACAGGTCAGAGTCTGGGGGCTCCCACTGCACAGCATGGAAGATTATACACAGGTCAGAGTCTGGGGGCTTCCACTGCCCAGCATTGAATATTATACACAGGTCAGAGTCTGGGGGCTTCCACTGCCCAGTATGGAATATTATACACAGGTCAGAGTCTGGGGGCTCCCACTGCACAGCATGGAAGATTATACACAGGTCAGAGTCTGGGAACTTCCACTGCCCAGCATGGAATATTATACACAGGTCAGAGTCTGGGGGCTTCCACTGCTCAGCATGGAATATTATACACAGGTCAGAGTCTGGGGGCTTCCAATGCACAGCATGGAAGATTATACGCGTTGCCTCTGTCTGCGTTATTATAAGGTGTGTACTGTTAAGTAGTACTATTCCTATCGGTTTAATCCCTGTTACGTCCAGTATTATGGGACGTGTATATGGCATGGATTTTTGGAACAGGGAGATGGAAAAAGATGCTTGGTCGGACCTTCTACTTCGAATTTGGGGCACTGCACGTGCAATCTAAGGTGCCACCAGATAGGAGAGGTGTATTAAGTTGTACTACTCATTCCTATCAGTTTAATACCTGTTACGTTACCTATCAGGGGACATGTATATGGCATGGATTTTTGGAACAGGGAGATGGAAAAAGATGCTTGGTCGGACCTCCTACTTCGAATTTGGGGCACTGCACGTGCAATCTAAGGTGCCACCAGATAGGAGAGGTGTATTAAGTTGTACTACACATTCCTATCAGTTTAATACCTGTTACGTTACCTATCAGGGGACGTGTATATGGCATGGATTTTTGGAACAGGGAGATGGAAAAAGATGCTTGGTTGGACCTCCTACTTCTAATTTGAGGCACTGCACGTGCAATCTAAGGTGCCACCAGATAGGAGAGGTGTATTAAGTTGTACTACTCATTCCTATCAGTTTAATACCTGTTACGTTACCTATCAGGGGACATGTATATGGCATGGATTTTTGGAACAGGGAGATGGAAAAAGATGCTTGGTCGGACCTCCTACTTCGAATTTGGGGCACTGCACGTGCAATCTAAGGTGCCACCAGATAGGAGAGGTGTATTAAGTTGTACTACACATTCCTATCAGTTTAATACCTGTTACGTTACCTATCAGGGGACGTGTATATGGCATGGATTTTTGGAACAGGGAGATGGAAAAAGATGCTTGGTCAGACCTTCTACTTCGAATTTGGGGCACTGCACGTGCTATCTAAGGTGCCACCAGATAGGAGTGGTGTATTAAGTTGTACTACTCATTCCTATCAGTTTCATACCTGTTACATTACCTATCAGAGGACGTGTATCTGGCATGGATTTTTGGAACAGGGAGATGGAAAAAGAGGCTTGGTCGGACCTCCTACTTCAAATTTGGGGCACTGCACGTGCCATCTAAGGTGCCACCAAGGGTGATTGCCCAGGTTAGATATTGTAAATAATAAGTTAATACTGCTGGAGGGATGATAGCTAATAGGTCTTTGGTGTTTCCTGCAGATATACTCTTTACTATTGTCTGTTTTACCATGTTTTAGGTATCTCTTAAATTGCAATCACAGTAAAAAATAAGAAAAATTATTAACCTAAAAAGTAAAAATAAGAAGATAAGAAGGAATAGCCAGCTAACTTTCACAAAATGTCTCTATTGTAAATATGTATTTTTGCACAACTGTTATGCAAGACTGTTCAAAAATGCTTTATTTTTCATTACATGCTGTACGCCTTCAAAAATAAAATAATTTAAATGCAAAAATTAGATATTGTTGCAGCGACCAGAAAAATTGATGTTAGTTTGTCAGGCAGAAAGTGCCCTAAAACATTGCGTCTTGAACCCTAGTTGGTGGCGGATAAGTCACGCAAGTCATCCGGCATTCAGGGATAAAATACAGCAGCGTGTGGACCATTATTAGCACAAGGCAGCTCATCTATCAGGCCTTTTTTAATCGAATGTATCACCCACTGTCAGTCCCTTCGGGATCCATCCCTCATTCATCTTAATAAAGGTGAGGTAATCTAGACTTTTTTACCTAGGCGACTTCTCTTATCAGTGACAAAACCTCCTGCTGCACTGAAGGTCCTTTCTGACAGGACACTTGAAGCAGGGCAGGACAGAAGTTCTATGGCAAATTGGGATAGCTCAGGCCACAGGGCAAGCGTGCACACCCAGTAGTCAAGGGGTTCATCGCTCCTCATAGTGTCAATATCTGTAGTTATGGCGAGGTAGTCTGTTACCTGACGGTCGAGTCGTTCTCTGAGGGTGGACCCCGAAGGGCTGTGGCGATGCATAGGACTTAAAAAGCTCTGCATGTCGTCCATCAACAACACGTCTTTAAAGCGTCCTCTCCTTGCCGGCGTGGTCGTGGGAGGAGGAGGATTATGTTCACCTCTTCCCCTGTTAGATTGCCTTTGTGCTGTGACATCACCCTTAAACGCTGTGTAAAGCATACTTTTTAATTTATTTTGGTAGTGCTGCATCCTTTCCGACTTGTGGTAATTCGGTAACATTTCAGGCACTTTCTGCTTATACCGGGGATCTAGTAGCGTGGACACCCAGTACAGGTCATTCTCCTTCATCCTTTTTATACGAGGGTCCCTCAACAGGCACGACAGCATGAAAGACCCCATTTACACAAGGTTGGATGCAGAGCTAGTCATGTCCTGTTCCTCGTCCTCAGTGATCTCACTGAAGGTACAGTATGTTCTTCCCCCCCAGCCACGTACAACACCACTGGTACCAGATAGGTGACAACGAGCACCCTGGGATGCCTGTTGTTGTTGGTCTTCCTCCTCCTCCTCAAAGCCACATTCCTCCTCTGATTCCTCTTCCTCACAATCCTCTTACAGCGTTGCCGCAGGTCCAGCAAGCGATGCTGATAAGGCTGTTTCTGGCGGTGATGGTAAACACAACTCTTTCTCTTCAAGCTCATCTACGGCCTGATCCAGCACTCTTCACAGGGCACGATCCAGGAAGAAAACAAATGGTATGATGTCATGGTAGATGGTGCCCTGGGTGCGACTGACCAGGTTTGTCACCTCCTCAAAAGGATGCATAAGCCTACAGGCATTGTGCATGAGCGTCCAGTAATGTGGCAAAAAAATCCCCAGCTCCGCAGAGGCTGTCCTAGCACCCCGGTCATACAAATACTCGTTAACGGCCTTTTCTTGTTGGAGCAGGCGGTTGAACATTAGGAGTGTTGAATTCCAACGTGTCGGGCTGTCTAAAATCAAGCGCCTCGCTGGCATGTTGTTTCGCCGCTGGATATCTGTAAAGTGCGCCATGGCCGTGTAGGAACACCTGAAATGAGCACACACCTTCCTGGCCTGCTTCAGGACGTCCTGTAAGCTTGGGTGCTTATGCACAAAGCGTTGTACAATCAGATTACACACATGTGCCATGCACGGCACATGTGTCAACTTGCCCAAATTCAATGCCGCCAACAAATTTCTTCCGTTGTCACAAACCACTTTGCCGATCTCCAGTTGGTGCAGAGTCAGCCACTGATCCACCTGTGTGTTCAGGGCGGACAGGAGTGATGGTCCGGTGTGACTCTGCTTTCAGGGAAGTCAACCCCAAGACGGAGTGACACTGCCGTATCCGGGATGTGGTATTGTATCTATGGAGCTAGGGGGGGGTGCCGTTGATGTGGAGCAAGACATAGCAGCAGCAGAAGAGGACTCTGCCGAGGAGGTTATGGAAGAGGATGGAGTAGGAGGAGTAGAGAAGGTGGCAGCAGGCCTGCCTGCAAGTCGTGGCAGTGTCACCAACTCCTCTGCAGAGCCACGTATTCCATGCTTGGCAGCCGTCACCAGGTTTACCCAATGCGCAGTGCAGGTGATATACCTGCCCTGAACATGCTTTGCAGACCAGGTATCCGTGGTCAGATGGACCCTTGCCCCAACACTGTGTGCCAGAGATGCCATTAATTCCTTTTGCACAATCGAGTACAGGTTGGGGATTGCCTTTTGTGCAAAGAAATTTTGGCCGGGTACCTTCCACTGCGGTGTCCCAATAGCTAAACATTTTTTGAACGCCTCAGACTCCACCAGCTTGTATGGTAAAAGCTGGCGGGCTAAGAGTTCAGACAAGCCAGCTGTCAGTTGCCGGGCAAGGGGGTGACTTTGTGACATTGGCTTCTTACGCTCAAACATGTCCTTGACAGACACCTGACTGTGGGCAGAAGAGCAGTGACTGCTCAGGGCGAGACACGGAGTGGCGGATGGTTGAGAGGGGGCAAGCAGGGCAGCAGTGGTTGACGTGGCTGAAGATGCTGGACCAGGAGGAGGATGGTGGCTTTAACTTTGTGTGCTGCTTGTACTCATGTGTTGATCCCATAGGCGTTTGTTATGTGACATCATGTGCATTCGCAAAGAAGTTGTACCTAGGTGGGTGTTGGACTTCCCACGACTCAGTTTCTTTTCGCACAGGTTGCAAATGGCATCACTGTTGTCACAGGCAGACATACGAAAAATTGCCACACTGCTGAACTCTGCAATGACGGCATTCTGGTGGTGGCAAAAGCATGCGTTGACTGGCTTGCTGTCTGGCTGACCCCGGGTGCCGATGCATGCTGTCTGACTGTGCCACTAGTTACTTTCGATGACCTCCCGCTGCTTCCAACTCGTCTCCTCCTCCTCTCTGTCTCCCCATCTGAACTTTCCTCCTGTTCTTCTTCTCTTATAGCGGGCACCAACGTGACATCCACAGACGCATCGTCATCATTAACCTCTTCACTTGTATCTGACAACTCAACAAAGGAAGCAGCACCGGGTACAACATCATCATTATCATCAGACCGTACGTCCATGTGTGTAATGCTGCCTGACTGGGACATATCCCTGTTATCTTCATCCTCTGGCACTAATGTTTGCGCATCACTCATTTCTTCCAACGGATCTGTTAATAACTCTGCTGACGGATCAAGTGAAGCGGCTGTGGCGCTAGGGTTGGTGGTAGCTGCAGGCGGGCGAGTGGTAACTGGAGAGGTGCCCAAAGCTAAGCTGGAGGAGGATGGTGCGTCTAGGTTCAGAGCGGAAGCTGTAGAAGATTGGGTGTCCTGTGTTAGCCAGTCAACCATGTCCTCAGAACTGTTCAAGTTCAGGGTACGTTGCCTCTGAAAACTGGGCATTATTCTAGGGCCAAAGGGAATCACAGCACCATGACCACGACGGCCACTGCGGGGTGGCCTGCCTCTGCCTGTCATTTTTTTTATGATTAGTGGTACTATGCATGCAAGCTACTGTGACACCAGATATGAGTGTCACTGTGCACTGGCAAAAGTTGGCAGAGTAGATGCAATAGGCCACACACACACGCCTGTAGGCAGGCAACTGATATTCAATCGATTACAGTAAAAAAAAGGGTTGTTTTATTTCACTGCACACTACGGTGGCACTAGATATGAGTGTCACTGTGCACTGGCAAAAGTTGGCAGACTAGATGCAATAGGCCTCACACACACGCCTTTAGGCAGGCCACTGATATTCAATCGATTACAGTAAAAAAAAGGGTTCTTTTATTTCACTGCACACTACGGTGGCACTAGATATGAGTGTCACTGCGCACTGGCAAAAGTTGGCAGACTAGATGCAATATGCCTCACACACATGCCTGTAGGCAGGCTACTGATATTCAATCGATTACAGTAAAAAAAGGGTTGTTTTAATTCACTGCACACTACGGTGGCACTAGATATGAGTGTCACTGTGCACTGGCAAAAGTTGGCAGACTAGATGCAATAGCCCTCACACACACGCCTGTAGGCAGGCTACTGATACTCAATCGATTACAGTAAAAAAAGGGTTGTTTTATTTCACTGCACACTACGGTGGCACTAGATATGAGTGTCACTGCGCACTGGCAAAAGTTGGCAGACTAGATGCAATATGCCTCACACACATGCCTGTAGGCAGGCTACTGATATTCAATCGATTACAGTAAAAAAAGGGTTGTTTTAATTCACTGCACACTAAGGTGGCACTAGATATGAGTGTCACTGTGCACTGGCAAAAGTTGGCAGACTAGATGCAATAGCCCTCACACACACGCCTGTAGGCAGGCTACTGATACTCAATCGATTACAGTAAAAAAAGGGTTGTTTTATTTCACTGCACACTACGGTGGCACTAGATATGAGTGTCACTGCGCACTGGCAAAAGTTGGCAGACTAGATGCAATAGGCCTCACACACACGCCTGTAGGCAAGCCACTGATATTCAATCGATTACAGAAAAAAAAGGGTAGTTTTATTTCACTGCACACTACTGGCAAAAGTTGGCAGACTAAATGCAATATCCCTCAAACACACGCCTGTAGGCAGGCTACTGATATTCAATCGATTACAGTAAAATAAGTGTTGTTTTATTTCAGTGCACACTACGGTTACACAAGATATGAGTGTCACTGTGCACTGGCAAAAGTTGGCAGACTAGATGCAATAGGCCTCACACACACGCCTGTAGGCAGGCTACTGATATTCAATCGATTACAGTAAAAAAAGGGTTGTCTTATTTCACTGCACACTATTGTGGCACTAGATATGAGTGTCACTGCGCACTGGCAAAAGTTGGCAGTCTAGATGCAAAAGGCCTCACACACACGCCTGTAGGCAGGCTACTGATATTCAATCGATTACAGTAAAACAAGGGTTGTTTTATTTCACTGCGCACTACGGTGGCACTAGATATGAGTGTCACTGTGCACTGGCAAAAGTTGGCAGAGTAGATGCAATAGGCCTCACACATATGCCTGTAGGCAGGCAACTGATATTCAATCGATTACAGAAAAAAGGGTTGTTTTATTTCACTGCGCACTACGGTGGCACTAGATATGAGTGTCACTGCGCACTGGCAAAAGTTGGCAGACTAGATGCATTAGCCCTCACACACACGCCTGTAGGCAGGCTACTGATATTCAATCGATTACAGTAAAAAAAGGGTTGTTTTATTTCACAGCACACTACGGTGGCAATAGATATGAGTGTCACTGCGCACTGGCAAAAGTTGGCAGACTAGATGCAATAGGCCTCACACACACGCCTGTAGGCAGGCTACTGATATTCAATCGATTACAGTAAAAAAAGGGTTGTTTTATTTCACTGCACACTACAGTAAAAAAAGGGTTGTTTTATTTCACTGCACAGTACGGTGGCACTAGATATGAGTGTCACTGCGCACTGGCAAAAGTTGGCAGACTAGATGCAATAGGCCTCACAAACACACCTTTAGCAGGCTACTGATATTCAATCGATTACAGTAAAAAAAGGGTTGTTTATTTCACTGCACACTACGGTGGCACTAGATATGAGTGTCACTGTGCACTGGCAAAAGTTGGCAGACTAGATGCAATAGGCCTCACACACACGCCTGTAGGCAGGCTACTGATATTCAATCGATTACAGTAAAAAAAGGGTTGTTTTATTTCACTGCACACTACGGTGGCACTACATATGAGTGTCACTGCGCACTGGCAAAAGTTGGCAGACTAGATGCAATAGGCCTCACACACACGCCTGTAGGCAGGCTACTGATATTCAATCAATTACAGTAAAAAAAGGGTTGTTTTATTTTACTGCACACTACAGTAAAAAAAGTGTTGTTTAATTTCACTACACACTACGGTGGCACTAGATATGAGTGTCACTGCACACTGGCAAAAGTTGGCAGACTAGATGCAATAGGCCTCACACACACGCCTGTAGGCAGGCTACTGATATTCAATCGATTACAGTAAAAAAAGGGTTGTTTTATTTCACTGCACACTACGGTGGCATTAGATATGAGTGTCACTGTGAACTGGCAAAAGTTGGCAGACTAGATGCAATAGGCCTCACACACACGCCTGTAGGCAGGCTACTGATATTCAATCGATTACAGTAAAAAAAGGGTTGTTTTATTTCACTGCACACTATTGTGGCGCTAGATATGAGTGTCACTGCGCACTGGCAAAATTTGGCAGTCTAGATGCAATAGGCCTCACACACACGCCTGTAGGCAGGCTACTGATATTCAATCAATTACAGTAAAAAAAAGGTTGTTTTATTTTACTGCACACTACGGTGGCACTAGATATGAGTGTCACTGTGCACTGGCAAAAGTTGGCAGACTAGATGCAATAGCCCTCACACACACGCCTGTACGCAGGCTACTGATATTCAATCAATTACAGTAAAAAAAGGGTTGTTTTATTTCACTGCACACTACGGTTACAGTAGATATGAGTGTCACTGCGCACTTGCAAAAGTTGGCAGACTAGATGCAGTAGGCCTCACACACACGCCTGTAGGCAGGCTACTGATATTCAATCGATTACAGTAAAAAAAGGGTTGTTTTATTTCACTGCACACTACGGTGGCACTAGATATGAGTGTCACTGCGCACTGGCAAAAGTTGGCAGACTAGATGCAATAGCCCTTACACACACGCCTGTAGGCAGGCTACTGATATGCAATCGATTACATTAAAAAAAGGGTTGTTTTGTTTCACTGCACACTACGGTGGCACTAGATATAAGTATCACTGCGCACTGGCAAAAGTTGGCAGACTAGATGCAATAGGCCTCACACACACGCCTGTAGGCAGGCTACTGATATTCAATCGATTACAGTAAACAAAGGGTTGTTTTATTACACTGCACACTACAGTAAAAAAAGGGTTGTTTTACTTCACTGCACACTACGGTGGCACTAGATATGAGTGTCACTGCGCACTGGCAAAAGTTGGCAGACTAGATGCAATAGGCCTCACACACAAGCCTTTAGGCAGGCTACTGATATTCAGTCGATTACAGTAAAAAAAGGGTTGTTTTACTTCACTGCACACTACGGTGGCACTAGATATGAGTGTCACTGCGCACTGGCAAAAGTTGGCAGACTAGATGCAATAGGCCTCACACACACACCTTTAGGCAGGCTACTGATATTCAATCGATTACAGTAAAAAAAAAGGTTATTTTATTTCACTGCACACTACAGTAAAAAAATGGTTGTTTTAATTCACTGCACACTACGGTGGCACTAGATATGAGTATCACTGGGCACTGGTAAAAGTTGGCAGACTAGATGCAATAGGCCTCACATACACGCTTTTAGGCAGGCAACTGATATTGATATGGTTACAGTAAAAAAAGGGTTGTTTTATTTCACTGCACACTACGGTGGCACTAGATATGAGTGTCACTGCGCACTGGCAAAAGTTGGCAGACTAGATGCAATAGGCCTCATACACACGCCTGTAGGCAGGCTACTGATATTCAATTGATTACAGTAAAAAAAAAGGTTATTTTATTTCACTGCACACTACGGTGGCACTAGATATGAGTTTCACTGCGCACTGGCAAAAGTTGGCAGACTAGATGCAATAGGCCTCACACACACGCCTGTAGGCAAGCTACTGATATTCAATCGATTACAGTAAAAAAAGGGTTGTTTTATTTCACTGCACAGTACGGTTGCACTAGATATGAGTATCACTGGGCACTGGCAAAAGTTGGCAGACTAGATGCAATAGGCCTCACATACACGCTTTTAGGCAGGCAACTGATATTGATATGGTTACAGTAAAAAAAGGGTTGTTTTATTTCACTGCACACTACGGTGGCACTAGATATGAGTGTCACTGCGCACTGGCAAAAGTTGGCAGACTAGATGCAATAGGCCTCACACACACGCCTGTAGGCAGGCTACTGATATTCAATCGATTACAGTAAAAAAAGGGTTGTTTTATTTCACTGCACACTACGGTGGCACTAGATATGAGTGTCACTGCGCACTGGCAAAAGTTGGCAGACTAGATGCAATAGGCCTCACAAACACGCCTGTAGGCAGGCTACTGATATTCAATCGATTACAGTAAAAAAAGGGTTGTTTTATTTCACTGCACACTACAGTAAAAAAAGGGTTGTTTTATTTCACTGCACACTACGGTGGCACTAGATATGAGTGTCACTGCGGACTGGCAAAAGTTGCCAGACTAGATGCACTTGGCCTCACACACACGCCTGTAGGCAAGCCACTGATATTCAATCGATTACAGAAAAAAAAGGGTTGTTTTATTTCACTGCACACTACTGGCAAAAGTTGGAAGACTAAATGCAATATCCCTCACACACAAGCCTGTAGGCAGGCTACTGATATTCAATCGATTACAGTAAAAAAAGGGTTGTTTTATTTCACTGCACACTACGGTGGCACTAGATATGAGTGTCACTGTGCACTGGCAAAAGTTGGCAGACTAGATGCAATAGGCCTCACACACACGCCTGTAGGCAGGCTACTGATATTCAATTGATTACAGTAAAAAAAAAGGTTATTTTATTTCACTGCACACTACGGTGGCACTAGATATGAGTTTCACTGCGCACTGGCAAAAGTTGGCAGACTAGATGCAATAGGCCTCACACACACGCCTGTAGGCAAGCTACTGATATTCAATCGATTACAGTAAAAAAAGGGTTGCTTTTTTTCACTGCACAGTACGGTTGCACTAGATATGAGTATCACTGGGCACTGGCAAAAGTTGGCAGACTAGATGCAATAGGCCTCACATACACGCTTTTAGACAGGCAACTGATATTGATATGGTTACAGTAAAAAAAGGGTTGTTTTATTTCACTGCACACTACAGTAAAAAAAGGGTTGTTTTACTTCACTGCACACTACGGTGGCACTACATATGAGTGTCACTGCGCACTGGCAAAAGTTGGCAGACTAGATGCAATAGGCCTCACACACAAGCCTTTAGGCAGGCTACTGATATTCAGTCGATTACAGTAAAAAAAGGGTTGTTTTATTTCACTGCACACTACGGTGGCACTAGATATGAGTGTCACTGCGCACTGGCAAAAGTTGGCAGACTAGATGCAATAGGCCTCACACACACACCTTTAGGCAGGCTACTGATATTCAATCGATTACAGTAAAAAAAAGGTTATTTTATTTCACTGCACACTACGGTGGCACTAGATATGAGTATCACTGCGCACTGGCAAAAGTTGGCAGACTAGATGCAATAGGCCTCACACACACGCCTGTAGGCAAGCTACTGATATTCAATCGATTACAGTAAAAAAAGGGTTGTTTTATTTCACTGCACAGTACGGTTGCACTAGATATGAGTATCACTGGGCACTGGCAAAAGTTGGCAGACTAGATGCAATAGGCCTCACATACACGTTTTTAGGCAGGCAACTGATATTGATATGGTTACAGTAAAAAAAGGGTTGTTTTATTTCACTGCACACTACAGTAAAAAGGGTTGTTTTATTTCACTGCACACTACGGTGGCACTAGATATGAGTGTCACTGCGCACTGGCAAAAGTTGGCAGACTAGATGCAATAGCCCTCACACACACGCCTGTACGCAGGCTACTGATATTCAATCGATTACAGTAAAAAAAGGGTTGTTTTATTTCACTGCACACTACGGTTACACTAGATATGAGTGTCACTGTGCACTGGCAAAAGTTGGCAGACTAGATGCAATAGGCCTCACACACACGCCTGTAGGCAGGCTACTGATATTCAATCGATTACAGTAAAAAAAGGGTTGTTTTATTTCACTGCACACTACAGTAAAAAGGGTTGTTTTATTTCACTGCACACTACGGTGGCACTAGATATGAGTGTCACTGCGCACTGGCAAAAGTTGGCAGACTAGATGCAATAGCCCTCACACACACGCCTGTTCGCAGGCTACTGATATTCAATCGATTACAGTAAAAAAAGTGTTGTTTTATTTCACTGCACACTACGGTTACACTAGATATGAGTGTCACTGTGCACTGGCAAAAGTTGGCAGACTAGATGCAATAGGCCTCACACACACGCCTGTAGGCAGGCTACTGATATTCAATCGATTACAGTAAAAAAGGGTTTGTCTTATTTCACTGCACACTACGGTGGCACTAGATATGAGTGTCACTGCGCACTGGCAAAAGTTGGCAGACTAGATGCAATAGGCCTCACACACACGCCTGTAGGCAGGCTACTGATATTCAATCGATTACAGTAAAAAAAAGGTTATTTTATTTCACTGCACACTACGGTGGCACTAGATATGAGTGTCACTGCGCACTGGCAAAAGTTGGCAGACTAGATGCAATAGGCCTCACACACACGCCTGTAGGCAAGCCACTGATATTCAATCGATTACAGAAAAAAAAGGGTTGTTTTATTTCACTGCACACTACTGGCAAAAGTTGGAAGACTAAATGCAATATCCCTCACACACACGCCTGTCGGCAGGCTACTGATATTCAATCGATTACAGTAAAAAAAGGGTTGTTTTATTTCACTGCACACTACGGTTACACTAGATATGAGTGTCAGTGTGCACTGGCAAAAGTTGGCAGACTAGATGCAATAGGCCTCACACACACGCCTGTAGGCAGGCTACTGATATTCAATCGATTACAGTAAAAAAAGGGTTGTCTTATTTCACTGCACACTACGGTGGCACTAGATATGAGTGTCACTGCGCACTGGCAAAAGTTGGCAGACTAGATGCAATAGGCCTCACACACACACCTTTAGGCAGGCTACTGATATTCAATCGATTACAGTAAAAAAAAGGTTATTTTATTTCACTGCACACTACAGTGGCA
The DNA here is from genome assembly GCA_027410445.1 of Discoglossus pictus. Taxonomy (NCBI): domain Eukaryota; kingdom Metazoa; phylum Chordata; class Amphibia; order Anura; family Alytidae; genus Discoglossus; species Discoglossus pictus. The sequence goes on from CM050163.1 coordinate 294,346,078, forward strand.
CTAGATATGAGTGTCACTGCGCACTGGCAAAAGTTGGCAGACTAGATGCAATAGGCCTCACACACACGCCTGTAGGCAAGCTACTGATATTCAATCGATTACAGTAAAAAAAGGATTGTTTTATTTCACTGCACAGTACGGTTGCACTAGATATGAGTATCACTGGGCACTGGCAAAAGTTGGCAGACTAGATGCAATAGGCCTCACATACACGCTTTTAGGCAGGCAACTGATATTGATATGGTTACAGTAAAAAAAGGGTTGTTTTATTTCACTGCACACTACGGTGGCACTAGATATGAGTGTCACTGCGCACTGGCAAAAGTTGGCAGACTAGATGCAATAGGCCTCACACACACGCATGAAGGCAGGCTACTGATATTCAATCGATTACAGTAAAAAAAAGGTTATTTTATTTCACTGCACACTACGGTGGCACTAGATATGAGTGTCACTGCGCACTGGCAAAAGTTGGCAGACTAGATGCAATAGGCCTCACACACACGCCTGTAGGCAAGCTACTGATATTCAATCGATTACAGTAAAAAAAGGGTTGTTTTATTTCACTGCACAGTACGGTTGCACTAGATATGAGTATCACTGGGCACTGGCAAAAGTTGGCAGACTAGATGCAATAGGCCTCACATACACGCTTTTAGGCAGGCAACTGATATTGATATGGTTACAGTAAAAAAAGGGTTGTTTTATTTCACTGCACACTACGGTGGCACTAGATATGAGTGTCACTGCGCACTGGCAAAAGTAGCAGACTAGATGCAATAGGCCTCACACACACGCCTGTAGGCAGGCTACTGATATTCAATCGATTACAGTAAAAAAAGGGTTGTTTTATTTCACTGCACACTACGGTGGCACTACATATGAGTGTCACTGCGCACTGGCAAAAGTTGGCAGACTAGATGCAATAGGCCTCACACACACGCCTGTAGGCAGGCTACTGATATTCAATCGATTACAGTAAAAAAAGGGTTGTTTTATTTTACTGCACACTACAGTAAAAAAAGGGTTGTTTAATTTCACTGCACACTACGGAGGCACTAGATATGAGTGTCACTGCACACTGGCAAAAGTTGGCAGACTAGATGCAATAGGCCTCACACACACGCCTGTAGGCAGGCTACTGATATTCAATCGATTACAGTAAAAAAAGGGTTGTTTTATTTCACTGCACACTACGGTTACACTAGATATGAGTGTCACTGTGAACTGGCAAAAGTTGGCAGACTAGATGCAATAGGCCTCACACACACGCCTGTAGGCAGGCTACTGATATTCAATCGATTACAGTAAAAAAAAGGTTGTTTTATTTCACTGCACACTATGGTTACAGTAGATATGAGTGTCACTGCGCACTTGCAAAAGTTGGCAGACTAGATGCAGTAGGCCTCACACACACGCCTGTAGGCAGGCTACTGATATTCAATCGATTACAGTAAAAAAAGGGTTGTTTTATTTCACTGCACACTACGGTGGCACTAGATATGAGTGTCACTGCGCACTGGCAAAAGTTGGCAGACTAGATGCAATAGCCCTTACACACACGCCTGTAGGCAGGCTACTGATATGCAATCGATTACATTAAAAAAAGGGTTGTTTTGTTTCACTGCACACTACGGTGGCACTAGATATAAGTATCACTGCACACTGGCAAAAGTTGGCAGACTAGATGCAATAGGCCTCACACACACGCCTGTAGGCAGGCTACTGATATTCAATCGATTACAGTAAAAAAAGGGTTGTTTTATTTCACTGCACACTACAGTAAAAAAAGGGTTGTTTTACTTCACTGCACACTACGGTGGCACTAGATATGAGTGTCACTGCGCACTGGCAAAAGTTGGCAGACTAGATGCAATAGGCCTCACACACAAGCCTTTAGGCAGGCTACTGATATTCAGTCGATTACAGTAAAAAAAGGGTTGTTTTATTTCACTGCACACTACGGTGGCACTAGATATGAGTGTCACTGCGTACTGGCAAAAGTTGGCAGACTATATGCAATAGGCCTCACACACACACCTTTAGGCAGGCTACTGATATTCAATCGATTACAGTAAAAAAAAGGTTATTTTATTTCACTGCACACTACGGTGGCACTAGATATGAGTGTCACTGCGCACTGGCAAAAGTTGGCAGACTAGATGCAATAGGCCTCACACACACGCCTGTAGTCAAGCTACTGATATTCAATCGATTACAGTAAAAAAAGGGTTGTTTTATTTCACTGCACAGTAAATCGATTACAGTAAAAAAAGGGTTGTTTTATTTCACTGCACACTACAGTAAAAAAAGGTTTTTTTATTTCACTGCACACTACCGTGGCACTAGATATGAGTGTCACTGCGCACTGGCAAAAGTTGCCAGACTAGATGCAATAGGCCTCACACACACGCCTTTAGGCAAGCCACTGATATTCAATCGATTACAGAAAAAAAAGGGTTGTTTTATTTCACTGCACACTACTGGCAAAAGTTGGAAGACTAAATGCAATATCCCTCACACACACGCCTGTAGGCAGGCTACTGATATTCAATCGATTACAGTAAAAAAAGGGTTGTTTTATTTCACTGCACACTACGGTTACACTAGATATGAGTGTCACTGTGCACTGGCAAAAGTTGGCAGACTAGATGCAATAGGCCTCACACACACGCCTGTAGGCAGGCTACTGATATTCAATCGATTACAGTAAAAAAAGGGTTGTTTTATTTCACTGCACACTACGGTGGCACTAGATATGAGTGTCACTGTGCACTGGCAAAAGTTGACAGACTAGATGCAATAGGCCTCACACACACGCCTGTAGGCAGGCTACTGATATTCAATCGATTACAGTAAAAAAAGGGTTGTTTTATTTCACTGCACACTACAGTAAAAAAAGGGTTGTTTTATTTCACTGCACACTACGGTGGCACTAGATATGAGTTTCACTGCGCACTGGCAAAAGTTGGCAGACTAGATGCAATAGGCCTCACACACAAGCCTTTAGGCAGGCTACTGATATTCAGTCAATTACAGTAAAAAAAGGGTTGTTTTATTTCACTGCACACTACTGGCAAAAGTTGGCAGACTAAATGCAATATCCCTCACACACAAGCCTGTAGGCACGCTACTGATATTCAATCGATTACAGTAAAAAAAGGGTTGTTTTATTTCACTGCACACTACGGTTGCACTAGATATGAGTGTCACTGTGCACTGGCAAAAGTTGGCAGACTAGGTGCAATAGGCTTCACACACACACCTGTAGGCAGGCTACTGATATTCAATCGATTACAGTAAAAAAAGGGTTGTTTTATTTCACTGCACACTACGGTGGCACTAGATATGAGTGTCACTGCGCACTGGCAAAAGTTGGCAGACTAGATGCAATAGGCCTCACACACACGCCTGTAGGCAGGCTACTGATATTCAATCGATTACAGTAAAAAAAGGGTTGTTTTATTTCACTGCACACTACGGTGGCACTAGATATGAGTGTCACTGCGCACTGGCAAAACTTGGCAGACTAGATGCAATAGGCCTCACACACACGCCTGTAGGCAGGCTACTGATATTCAATTGATTACAGAAAAAAAAGGGTTGTTTTATTTCACTGCACACTACGGTGGCACTAGATAGAGATATGAGTGTCACTGTGCACTGGCAAAAGTTGGCAGACTAGATGCAATAGGCCTCACACACACGCCTTTAGGCAGACTACTGATATTCAATCGATTACAGTAAAAAAAGGGTTGCTTTATTTCACTGCACTCTACGGTGGCACTAGATATGAGTGTCACTGTGCACTGGCAAAAGTTGGCAGACTAGATGCAATAGGCCTCACACACACGCCTGTAGGCAAGCCACTGATATTCAATCGATTACAGAAAAAAAAGGGTTGTTTTATTTCACTGCACACTACTGGCAAAAGTTGGCAGACTAAATGCAATAGCCCTCACACACACGCCTGTAGGCAGACTACTGATATTCAATCGATTACAGTAAAAAAAGGGTTGCTTTATTACACTGCACACTACGGTGGCACTAGATATGAGTGTCACTGCGCACTGGCAAAAGTTGGCAGACTAGATGCAATAGGCCTCACACACACGCCTGTAGGCAGGCAACTGATATTCAATCGATTACAGAAAAAAAAGGGTTGTTTTATTTCACTGCACACTACGGTGGCTCTAGATATGAGTGTCACTGTGCACTGGCAAAAGTTGGCAGACTAGATGCAATAGGCCTCACACACACGCCTGTAGGCAAGCCACTGATATTCAATCGATTACAGTAAAAAAAGGGTTGCTTTATTACACTGCACAATACGGTTGTACTAGATATGAGTGTCACTGTGTACTTGCAAAAGTTGGCAGACTAGATGCAATAGGCCTCACACACACGCCTTTAGGCAGGCTACTTATATTCAATCGATTACAGTAAAAAAAAGGGTTGTTTTATTTCACTGCACACTACGGTGGCTCTAGATATGAGTGTCACTGTGCACTGGCAAAAGTTGGCAGACTAGATGCAATAGGCCTCACACACACGCCTTTAGGCAGACTACTGATATTCAATCGATTACAGTAAAAAAAGGGTTGCTTTATTTCACTGCACACTACGGTTGCACTAGATATGAGTGTCACTGTGCACTGGCAAAAGTTGGCACACTAGATGCAATAGGCCTCACACACACATGCCTTTAGGCAGGCAACTGATATTCAATCGATTACAGTAAAAAAAGGGTTGTTTTATTTCACTGCACACTACGGTGGCACTAGATATGAGTGTCACTGTGCACTGGCAAAAGTTGGCAGACTAGATGCAATAGGCCTCACACACACGCCTTTAGGCAGGCTACTGATATTCAATCGATTACAGTTAAAAAAGGGTTGTTTTATTTCACTGCACACTACGGTTGCACTAGATCTGAATGTCACTGTGCACTGGCAAAAGTTGGCAGACTAGATGCAATAGGCCTCACACACACGCCTGTAGGCATGCTACTGATATTCAATCGATTACAGTAAAAAAAGGGTTGTTTTATTTCACTGCACACTACAGTGACACCAGATAGGAGTGTCACTGTGCACTGGCAAAAGTTGGCAGACTAGATGCAATAGGCCTCACACACACGCTAGCAGGCTGGCATATGCAATTAGATTACACAGAAAAAAATAATAAAATAAAATAAAAAGGGCTTTTGGGTTGCTGTCCTTGCAGCAGACATCAAAGGAGTCCTTCAGGCGTGTAGTTAAAGCTAAATACACAGCCTGGCTATCTATCTCCCTATTAAATCAGCAGAACAAAATAATAAAATAAAATAAATGATGTTTTTGCCCTAAAAAGGGCTTTTTGGGTTGCTGTCCTTGCAGCAGATATCAAAGGAGTCCTTCAGGTGTGTAGTTAAAGCTAAATACACAGCCTGGCTATCTATTTCCCTATTAAAACAAGAGAAGGTAGAATATATCTCCTCTCTCAACGAATGCAGCTACAGAATGATTCTAAAATGGAGGCTGTCATACAGATGGAAGGCTCTGGAAGGGAGTGTATGCTGCTGATTGGCTGGAATGTGTCTGCTGAATGTAAGGTGCAGGGTCAAAGTTTCCTCAATGATAAAGAATAGGGGGCGGACCGAAAAGCGCATATGTTCGCCGTTCGTTGCGAACTCGAACATGTGAAAATCACTGCAAATAGTTCTCCGGCGAACTGTTCGGGACAACACTACTCTTATACCATTCTCCTCTGATTTGCAGCTGACAGGAGATCTGGGTCTGATAGTGAGCCAGAGACTGGGGTGTCCGCTTCATCTGAGACGGATGTCCTGGACAGAGCCCCCGCCCATCAGGAGCCAGTGCATTAGGAGGAGGCAGGAGAGGGGCAGAGGTTCTGGGATATGATGAGGAGGACTATGGATTCATGTGGCCAGTGGGAGGATCTGAAGGACCTTCAGCCATACCTGTGGCATTCAACCCCACTGGCCCCCTACTCCCCCAAATAGACTCGCCACCCCAGGCCTCCTACTAAATGGGCATTTCATCCATTACCACCACCACCACCACCTCCTCCTCCCATCTCCAGCACAACCTGGCTCCCACCACCAGGCTCCCCACCACTCATACCATGGATTCTAACTGAGCCTCAGCCCCTCCCCACTGGGCCACCACCACCTCCTCACTCAGCCATGCCCGGCTACTAAGGACCTCCATCCAGCTGTCCACCACCTGAGGTGAATAGGGAGGAGATGCTGTATCAGCAGGTGGAGTGTATGTGGGCTCTCCAGGCCAGTGTCTCCTCCAACCAGGCCTCTCAGGTCAGCAGCAACCAGAGGCTCTACAGGGAGGCGAGGAGGCATCACTTGATGGTGGAGTAGTATCTGGCCAGGCTGCTACAATCCTTAGACTACCAGAGCAAACTCATCCAGATGAACATTGACTTCATGCAGCACCCTCTGGTGCCAAGCACCACCTCCTCCACCCTGGAGACCTCCCCTGCACACCCACAGTCTGGCCCCTCTTTACCGCCCTCAATGCCTCTGCCCCCTCAGGTGATGCTGCCTCCCAGGGGAATGCCTCCCAGTGCAATCCCACCTCGCATGCTGAGAAAGTGTGCTGGCACGGGGGATGGTGGCCCTGTGTTAAGGCAGAGGAGGATTTAGGGGCTGCACCTATGTTTGTACCTTCTAAACAGCACTCCCCAGTGACAAACTATTGGTCCAAATTTTTACATAATCTAGCTTGGTTACATAGTAGAGGATCATGGCCTATATGATGGTGATATTTTGTACTCATATGGCTTCTCCTCATCGCATGGTTCATGATTCTCTCCTTTGTGGACACGTAGGGTTATGCTTAACATTTCACCAATGAATGGTCTGTGAGGAACGTGGCTATGTGATCCCTATATTAATGTTAGCCCTTACTATTTGTATTTTCTTTGTTAATGTTTTGATTACAGGCTCAATTCAGGTCCATAAAGACATTTTCTTAATCTGCAAACATTTCTCAAAAATAGTGTGATTGAAAATAGACATTCCCCCACTGACAAAGCCTTTTGCTCATATGGCCTGAATTCAAACAAACATCATGTTTTTGAACACTTGGTAGTTGGTGAATGTAAAGGATCCTTGCATTAGTGCAGCGATGATCCTTGCAGTTTCTTCCGAACTCCAGCTGAAACAAAGTGATTATAGCTCCCAATCCCCCAAACATGAGTCAAAACTTCATGAAGGGGTAAACATGATCTCTTTTACTGTGGGCTTCCCGCCCGGTATTTATCAGGTCTTCCACCTGGTGGACAAAGGTAAAACAGTAGCCAATCACAGTGGCTATAGCATAAGCACTCCCCTTACACATAAATCACTCCCTCTTTTCTATCCTGGAGATAATTAAATTAAGGTAGCACAGAGAGCCTTAATTATCTCCAGGAAGAAAGAAACATGGCTTCTTTGTTTTAATAAAACAGAATAAAAATGTATAACTTTGTTTTGACACAATGTAAACTTGAAGTTCCACATATCCCCAGATAGCTGAGATCTGAGGGCATATTCTAGGTGAATAGTGCTCAGATCCCACGAACGCAGTTCTCAGAATCGTCGACTGAAGTTTGTCTTATTAGTTAGTTCCATGAAAGCTTTGTGAAGTCTGTAAAATAGGGGATTTCGTTACACAGCTCCCCCTTAGTGCCATGGAACGGCATACCTGCTTAGATCCTAACGGGTCGGCTAAGGGATGTCCGGTAATCCAGAAACCAACCAAAATTACGCCTTTTCCCTTCAGTTTGCCGGGAGAGGCCATCGGCATTGGCATTCTGTTTCCCAGGGCGGTACTGCATTGTAAAATTATAAGGTTGCAGCGCCAAGCTCCATCTGAGTAATCTGGGGTTATCGCCAGCCACTCTGTTGAGCTAAATTAAAGGGTTGTGGTCCGTCAGCACGGTGAAAGAATGTCCATACAGGTAAGGCTGTAGCTTCTTAAGTGCCCAGACTAATGCCAGACACTCTTTCTCCACAGTGGCATAGCTGACTTCGCAGGGTAATAGTTTTCTGCTCAGGTACGCCACTGGGTGATCCATGCCATCGTCTCCCACCTGGCTCGATACTGCTCCCAGTCCAAACATTGAGGCATCTGTGTGGACGAGAAACCTTTTAGTATGGTCCGGTGCCGCTAACACAGGAGATGCACTTAACGCAGCCTTGAGTTTCTGGAAAGCCTCCTCACACTCAGTGGACCAGATTACTTGTCGGGGCAGGGACTTTTTAGTGAGGTCTGTCAAGGGCTTGGCCAGGGTACTGTAATCCGCTACAAATTTCCTGTAATAACCTGCGGTACCCAGGAATGCCATGACCTGAGTTTTTGTCTGTGGTTGGGACCACTGGGTGATGGCCTCAATTTTAGCGGGCTCTGGTCTCTGTTTCCCTGACCCTACTCTGTGGCCTAAATACTGGACTTCCGCCATGCCCACGTGGCATTTCTCAGGCTTCAACGTGAGCCCTGCGTGCTAAATTCTGTTGAGCACTACTGAAATGTGTTCCAGGTGGGCTTCCCAAGTGTCACTGAAGATAGCTATATCGTCCAGGTAAGCACAAGTGAAGCCCTGAAGTCCCTCTTGGAGCCGGTCCGCCATCCTTTGAAAAGTGGCTGGGGCATTCTTCATCCCAAATGGCATAACCTTAAACTGGTATAGGACAAATGGGGTGACAAATGTCGACTTCGGAATGGCCTCAGGCTCCAAGGGGATTTGCCAATATCCCTTGCACAGATCAATAGTGGTCAAGTAATTCCCCCCAGCCATACGGTCTAGCAGCTCATCTACTCTGGGCATGGGGTAGGCATCGGTAACGGTCCGATCATTTAGTTTACGGTAGTCCACGCAGAACCTGGTTGTACCGTCCTTTTTAGGAACCAGGACTACTGGGGAAGCCCAGGGGCTTTGGGATGGTTCTATGACCCCCAGTTCTAACATATCCTGGAGTTCCGTTAACATACTTTCCCGTACTGCCTCTGGAATTCCGTTAACATACTTTCCCGTACTGCCTCTGCCAGAGACAGATCACCTCCAGTGGATATATTGTCGCTATCTGGATCTACAATGGGGCGTCAGCGGAAAATTAACTACGCTGCATTTAAAAGCTTCATGGAAGGTGAGATGGATATTGACAATTACTTGCAAGATTTTGAAAGACAATGTGTGTTAGAAGATTTGGAGAGAGCTAACTGGGCTACCGTAGTAAGTAGTAAACTATCAGGTAGAGCAGCCTCTGGGGCTGCAGAAAACATGCCCCCAAATTCCTTTAACAGTTGGGAAACCTGAGCTCCTCGGAACCTAATGCTGGCCCCAACTGTACTTTGTCTACTCCTGTGGGTTTCTGGGGGAGCATATCTGGTAGAGGGATACCCTCGCTATCCTCATATGCTGGAGCGCATACAGCGGAGACCTCCTCTGGCCTCTCGAGATATGGCTTAAGCATATTTACATTGAAGGACCTCCGGATCCTATTATCGGAACAGTCTGCCACAATGTACGTGGTATCACTGATCCGCTCTAGGACGGTGTAGGGGCCATGCCAGGAGACTTGCAACTTATCTGTTTTGATGGGTTTCAGAACTAGGACCTTTTGTCCCACTTCTAATATACGGTCCCTAGCTCCCTTGTCATACCAGTATTTTTTCCGCTTTTGGGCGGTTCGCAGGTTCTCCCGAACTGTTTCGGTCAGAGTCTGTAGCTTTGCCTTGGGGTGATCCCCTCTCTTGCCTACCTTTTGGCATACTTCACAGGTCCTACAGTAATCTTGCAAATCTCCCGTGACCCATGGCCAGAAAAAGGACTGGGTGAGTCTGTCCCTCATCTTTTTTATGCCTAAGTGGCCTGCTAGGGGAATATCGTGGCTAATCAGCAACAGTTCTACCCGATACTTACGGGGCACTATCAACTGTCTTTTTTCTACCTGGCCCGCTCCTTTCCCTGTCCCCCCAGTCACTCGGTACAGTAAACCCTTTTCCCAGCTAAACCTAACCTGATCTCTGTCTCCCTGGGGTTGTTCTGCCTTCCTCCTATACCCTTTTAAGGTGGGATCCTCCCGTTGTGCTTGCTCGAAGTCTTGAGGGGTACCCCAGTAAGAAGTCTGGTCAGGGGGGATCGTCAGAGGGTTATCGCTTACCTGGTCATGAGTCGAGGGAGAGGCTTCCATAGCTCTGGATTGCTGCTGGGTGGTAACAGGTAGGGCTCCTTCGGTACTGCAGGCTGCCAATTGTGACGTCAGGCATCCTAGATCATTTCCCAGCAGTACTTCCGCGGGCAACTCTGGCATGATGCCCACTTCAACCGCCTTGGCCCCGGTACCCCAATCGATGTGGACTCGGGCCGTTGGTAACTTGTGAATTGCCCCTCCGGCTACCCTTACCGCAATGGTGCATCCTGTGTGCTGGGTCGGGGCGACACGGTGTGGCTGGACCAAAGTAATAGTAGCCCCGCTGTCTCTCAGTACTCGAGCCTCTTGCCCATTGAGTTTTACTGACTGGCGGTGATGTGCCCTGTTATCCCCAGCCGCTTGTACAGGGTTTACCTCATGTAAGGTGGCCCAATTTTCACTATTGCCACTGGGTGTCTCTTGAGGCAGATAATTGTAATCCTCTTGCACACAGTGTGCGGCGGCTTTTGTCTGTGGTATCGGTGCCCATCCCCAGCGGTCTGTAGTGCGTTGTGGGCAGTTAGGTTTGATGTGCCCCACTTGTTTGCACCCATGACACATCGGAGCAGTCCTTTGGTACCCTCTGTTTGTGGTATTGCCCCCTGGTGGTGGTACCCTCTGTGGAATAGTTGGCGAGCCAGAGGCAGGCTGCGGGCTATGGACCCCTCGGTTTCCATCCATCCGCCTGCTCTCATGAAATTCGTCTGCCAGCCGTGCTGCCTCCTCTACCGTTTTTGGCTTTCTGTCTCTGACCCAATCTCGCACCTCCGCTGGGGTATAATCAAAAAATTGTTCTAGCAACAACAACTGCACAGCATCCTCTAAAGTAGTTGCCTGATTCCCCTGCATCCAATTGCTGGCAGCGCGCTGCATACGAAATGCCCACTCCGTATAGGAATCTTTACCTTGTCTTCTGAGAGCCCTGAATTTCCTTCTATGGGCTTCAGGGGTTACAGCGTACCGGGCTAACACAATCTCTTTTATCTTGTCATAGTTTTGTATATCCCCAACTGGCACAGCTCTCAATGCTTCGGCTGCTCTACCTGCTAGTTTACTACTTACTACGGCAGACCAGTTAGCTCTCTCCAAATCTTCTAACACACATTGTCTTTCAAAATCTTGCAAGTAATTGTCAATATCCATCTCACCTTCCACAAAGCTTTTAAATGCAGTGTAGTTAATTTTCCGCTGACGCCCCATTGTAGATCCAGATAGCGACAATATATCCACTGGAGGTGATCTGTCTCTGGCTTCTCGTGCTTCCCTGGCATTCTGGGTCTCAGTAGCTTGTGCCAAGATCTGTACCACGATTTCTGGTGCAGGGTTAGGTCCCACCAGGCTGAATCTCCATCTCACGTCCCTCTGGAAGTCTGTTTCCTCTGTATTCGCCATTTGTGGTTCGCCGGTTTGATCGCTCTCCAGTAGTTCGGCTATTAGTGTGGCTTTCGCTTTGTTGCTTGCCGCTATGCCTCGAGCTTCCAGCAGTTCCTTTAGTGTGGTTCGTTTCAAGCGTTTGTATCTATGCGCCATTCACCAGTTTCAGTTCGGTATATCCGTTCGGGAGGAAATCCCGCCACTTGCCATCAGTGTAAAGGATCCTTGCATTAGTGCAGCGATGATCCTTGCAGTTTCTTCCGAACTCCAGCTGAAACAAAGTGATTATAGCTCCCAATCCCCCAAACATGAGTCAAAACTTCATGAAGGGGTAAACATGATCTCTTTTACTGTGGGCTTCCCGCCCGGTATTTATCAGGTCTTCCACCTGGTGGACAAAGGTAAAACAGTAGCCAATCACAGTGGCTATAGCATAAGCACTCCCCTTACACATAAATCACTCCCTCTTTTCTATCCTGGAGATAATCAAATTAAGGTAGCACAGAGAGCCTTAATTATCTCCAGGAAGAAAGAAACATGGCTTCTTTGTTTTAATAAAACAGAATAAAAATGTATAACTTTGTTTTGACACAATGTAAACTTGAAGTTCCACATATCCCCAGATAGCTGAGATCTGAGTGCATATTCTAGGCGAATAGTGCTCAGATCCCACGAACGCAGTTCTCAGAATCGTCGACTGAAGTTTGTCTTATTAGTTATTTTCACGATAGCCCATTGTAACTCCCCAAATAACCAAACAGGTTGGTTCGTGAAGTCTGTAAAATAGGGGACTTCGTTACAGTGAATATAATATGTACTAATGCAGATATGTCGGAGGACTTGCAAAGACCAACAATGCCATGTTAATCCAAGCATAATCCAAACATAAATGAAGCATGACATCCTCTCAGGAATCTCAGTAGGAGAACAAATACTCTAGTCTGATGTAATTAACAGAAATAATGGTTGCTTTTAAAATGATATGTGATAATACCTGTGGCCCGGATGAATGTGACACAAACATGGCTAAACAATATGATGTAGAGGTGATGATAGTACTTTTGGACTACTTACCGTGGTCAAAGTTAAACATTCCCTGCGAGATGATACAACATTTTTAATGGTCATGACTATTAATTTAACATGAAAATGACCTAATGGTTAGTAATACTTGTAGATGAAGATCTGGTAAGTTGGTATATGAGTTTTTGGAACACACTGTAAGAAATTAATATATAATTTCCATACATCATAAGTTCTTTTGGAAAGGTCAATAAATGAGCAGACCATTAAAGTATAATTAAAAAGATATATTTTACATAAATCAAGATAAAGTTACACAATGGGTTTAGACAAAAAGATAACAGTCAAGAAGTATTAAGATGATATTTAAAATATAATACTTATTTGAATTCTACACTATTTAATATAAAGATACAGTATACTATGCCCTATGGTCAGCTTTTGAAGTTCACTGTCCATCAGGTTTCTCTGGTCAGCTTGGCTCATCTGGCACCCTCCCTCTGGACGGCTTCATGGACTGACCCAACTCTGCCCTTTGTATATCTCTTTCTTGGACACTCTCCCCTTGATCTGAGTTTGCCCATCCCAACTGAGATCATTCTCACCTCCCACAAACAGGTTTATTTCTAACAGCTTTTGTTGTAGTAACAATAGAATATATATTCACACCTCAAGATTCTCAGGAATTCAGTTCTCAGGAAACATTTTTTTTGTGATAAGTTGGGGGGGGGGGGTTATTGAACACAATTTCACCACAAATTACTATATTTATACAATTACACATATTTTATAAGATACACATATTTCCGTCATAATGTTTACAACTTGCCACTCTATAAGCCATATTTTACAACACTGTATGTGTGTAAATGACTTCTATTGCAAGGAGTGATGTATGATGAGATTTCTATTTATCAGATAATGGACAATGTGGTGTACTGACCACATGTGACTAAGCATCATCATTATTTGCATTATTCGGTAATGCCTTATAACGCCTTAGGTTTTCCCTTTTTTCCCAGACAGCCTCTTGTCCTTCCGGGATCTGCCCACACCACACCCATGATACTTATGCATAGTCGGATGAATTTATGACTGTGCTGCATGTATATAATTACCATTATCACTGTTTCCGTGTATTTCTCATAGTTAATATTTTGTGTTATCAACATAAAATACATGTATTTCACAATCATATATTCGTACAGAGATCATCTTCCTGTTTACTCAAGTGGGGCACCCATCCTTTAATTGATGCCATGCCTCTAATCTACCCCTGTGGTGCAGTAGCCTAATCATCAGGGCAAGTTAGCTTATACTGGTTTGTTGACCTTCCAGTGTTACTTCAAATAGTACAATACTGGAGACCCTCTATCTTATTTGATTATGTGACCTGCTTATATTCATTAGGCCCATGTCCCTCTAATCTAATCTCATATGGATATATTCATGTCTAGCAATTTCTTTCTGGGCTAAGGACGGGGGTTACATCCCCTTGAGGGTCCTCTCTAGTACTTGTAGGATTTTCTCCTACATTTGCCGTTTACGGTGGTGGGAAAACATTTGCGGGCATGGGGAATTGTAGCAATTGAATAGCGATTTCCAATTTTATCAATCAAAGGCATTGGGAGGTTGTAAGTTCCGGGTTTAACAACCGCAAGGATTTCAAGGCCGTAACCTGTAAACCATTTGGAGCCCGCAAAAAGACTCCAATTGAATAGCAAATTACAGCCTCACTTACGGGCTCCAGTAACTTATGATTGCTTAATTGAATCGGGCTCTTAGTGTATTCCCATTTCTAGGTTTATGTTATCATATAATAATAATTAATACACTTCCTTTGGATTGTGACACAATCTATTAACCTTCCACAATAAATAGCCACAAAACCTGTAACCTCATGTCCTGATAGCAAACAAAATAAACTCCTTCCTTTACAATGTGTTTGTTATTTATTAACACTCAATTCAAAACTAATTAAAGGATTCCAATTGCTTAACACCAATCTCTTCTCAAATATTCAATAAAAAAAGGAATCAACTTTATTTGTTGCATCAAAAGGAAAAATCTCTACATGTTAAAAAGGATTAGAATATTTACTATAAAGGGGGTCATCCACACACAGTATCCCATTTATTTGGAATATTCGATAATTAATTTTCCAAATTCCCACTAAAATAAAAAACAAACAAATGGATATTCCTATTAAAAACAAATATATTACAATTCTTATGGACTAATAGGACTGCTTAGACTTGCTATTCCCCTTTTGCTGTAGCAATCTATCCTAGTATTCCCCAGGAATATTTCATTGCCCAGTGTCTGGGGACATAGATCACAAAGCTTCCCTTATAAATAAACACAGTTCCTATATTCAAGCCTAATGGCCACTTCACAATTCAGCATAACTTTTTTAAAGGCTGTAATTATAAGAAGTGAGGGATACTGTGTGTGGATGAACCCCTTTATAGTAAATATGTTATTCCTTTTTAACAGGCTACAATTTTTCATTTGATGTAACAAATAAAGTTGATTCATATTCAAAGTGAGAGTAATAATACAATCTAATTGCTCCCTGACAGACCTTATGCAAAAGCTATACATTAATGGGAAAAATCTTACGGACCCATATCTCAAAGGAGTTAATACTAATATGGTTAAAAGTAATTAAGGAATAAAGGTCTGGAATGGACTTCACCAATCGACTAAAGGAATACTAAAGGAATTAATCCCTAAAAATAGGGGACCTGGCTCCAAACCTTTATATTACCGATAATTGTGAAATAAAACCATATATACTTAAAAGACAAAATATTCCCAATTAAAGAATTGGATCAGGACCACTGAGGGGGAAGAGAGAAAGAGAAATATATATCCCCAAATAAAAGTTTGTGATCAGGACCACATCTACTGTAAAGCGGATTTGGGACTACCTCTGCTTTAGCATTTTTTTTTTTTGTGTTTGTTTTTTTGGTATATCTTTTTTTCTCTTTTATTATATTCCAGGAACTTGATTCTAGGTAAATTTCATACAATGCCTCCGAAAAATAAAAACAAAGATAAAATAAGATCTCCTCCTAAATCCAAACAATTTTTTTCGCCTAAAATGGCGCAAAAAACTATGGAGTTATCCCTTTTTCTCCAATAGGGGATAAATCTACAGAGGCATATGTAGATAATACGGTAGATACCTCTGCGGAAACAAATACAGTTAATTTAGAGGAGGAAATCCTCACGGTTGGAAAACTGGAAAATATCCTAGAGAAGTTTCAAAACAAATTCTTGGATGAATTTAAAAATCAAATTCTTCTAAATATCAAGGCAACACAAGGAAACACAGTCAAAATTGCAGAATTGGGGAACACTTGTGAAACAATTAAAAAGGAACAAACTTATTCCAAAGAAAACATCAAAGCAATGGAGGGGAAATTAAAGGCATTGGAAAATAAGGTGGACTTCCTTGAAGATAGATCAAGAATTAATAACTTAAAAATACGAGGGATTGATGAAAAAATACCCAAAGAGGACCTGGGATTATATCTTACCAAGTTTTTTTCATATTTAGTGCCTGATTTTGCGGATATAAAGTTCAAGTTCGATGCAGCCTATAGACTCTCTAAGCCGAAAAACATTGAGGTAGAGTTTCCTAGAGATGTAATGGTAAAAATCCATCATTTGCCACTGAAAAATCAACTATTAAAAGCTAGCTATGGAATAACATCCTTTGACCCTCCCTATTCAAATATTAAAATATTTTCGGACATTTCTACTTCCACGAGAAATAAAAGAAGACAATTTTTTCCTATTACCCAGAAACTGAGGGAAAAAGAAATGCCATACAAGTGGACTTTTCCAATAGGACTTTCATTTTTAAGAGACTCTAGATGGTATAAAATCACATCACTTAAAGAGGGAGAAGATTTATTTAGTAAATGGGATATTTGAGAGTCTTTGCCTCATTGTCATTTGGTGGGATTGCTAGATTTCCAAAAAAAAGGGAGGAATAATTTACTAATTCCTTGCTACTATCCCTTTTATTTTTAGGATATATTACCATTTCCTCACAAAAATGATGGAATACAATGTTTAAAGAGTTTGTGATTGTATATTGCGTTCCTCCTAAGAAATTGCACAGCACTTTTTTGTAATGAATGCACTTTAAACTTTATTATGTATTAGGAGTATTAAGGAAGGAAATAGGTGGTTTAAATAGGGTTTTTTTTTTTTCTCTTCCCCTTTTTTTTTTTTTTTTTTTGTAGTCATGCAATTATGATTAGATGCAATATTTAAAGGGTCTAAGATTGCATATTGACTTTCCTCATAAGAAATTGCACAGCACTTTATTTGGATTGAAAGCACTTTAACCTTATTATGAATTTTGGGTATTAATGATGGTTTTCTTTTACTTTTTTTTTTTTCTTATCTAAATATATTGAAGCCACGTAATTTTAATAAGAGGTTCACCAGCTTATGATTGAATCAACTATAGGGTGATTTTAAAGGAAAGGAATGGAAGAGAAAGGAAAAAGGAAGGAATTTTTGGATGCACAAATTTTAATGTAATAGATTGAACCAGTATATGAAATGAAATGGAATGATTCTACACGTAAAATTATGCTAATTTGCACATGTAAATTGTATATAATAATTGATATTATGATTAAGAAGGATTTGTAGCACATGATTGCATTACAAGATTAAGGGGGATATGTAGCTTAATTTAGATTACGCTTGGAAATCAAGAGTGATAGAGTAAGTAAATGAAAAAGGGGTGAAGACAACTTGATCATGGTAAAAATGTTGTATAATTACGATTTAGAACTAATTTTAAGGAATAGCATCTGCACAAAATGTAACAATAGAACATAAATATAATATTATAAATTGTGGAATGGTCAAGGAAATTTACGAAGAATATGACAATTAAGAAAATTACAAAAGCGAATAAAAATAGAAATATAAAATGACAGGAAGGGAGGAGAGGGGTATATTTACAACAGGAATTGTGATTAGGTAAATTATTAATTAATAGAAATGAACAGGCAAAGAGAGCATATCCAGGATTAAAAAGGCTTGGAGGGAGCAGGGGTAAAGTAACATAATTGGGGGGGAAAGGGGGGTAGGGGGACTGTAGGGAACCAGAAGGTAAATTAGGAATACAAGATATACAGGCGTGGGGAAATCTCCATGGAGGACTTAACATATCCCTTCATCGTTCACGCCCATAAGGTAAAACTGGGTGGTTGCAGTTGTAATCCCCTTGGAAGGGGAAGGGAGCGAATGGTTAGACTGGATAGGTATGACTCCAAGAGAGAGTGTGGTATGTTTGGAAGTATGGTTGTAGCCAGGGGCTGCGGGATGGGAGGCGGGGGGGAGGGCCTAGTGGAGGGAAGATAATGCCGGGTTTGAAGATAGTGAGTTACAATGTTAGGGGATTAAATTCTCCGTCAAAGAGAGCCTCCATTTCGAGAATGCTGATGAAAACAAATCCAGATATTGTATTAATTCAGGAATCCCATTGGGATAAGGGAAGAATATTTCATATGGCCAAACATAGATTCCCTCAAGTATTTAATGCTTGCCATAAAAAAAACTCAGGAGGAGTTTTAATGATGTTTAATAAAAAATTAAAATTAAAAGAAGAATTAGTGGTCTTGGATAGTAAAGGCCGTTATATTATCTGGGTAGGAGAAATAAATGGCGAACATATGACAATAGTAAATGTATATGCCCCTAATAATAAACAAAATATATTTTTGAAGGGAGTATTAAAGAAACTGGATAAGATAGCTATAGGAGGACGCATAGCAGGGGGTGACTTTAATATGACGCCTGATGCTAAGATGGACAGAAGCTATAAAAAAGTTCCCAAAAACTATAAAGGTATTGAAAAAACAGCTCAGGACTTCTCCAAATTATTGGTGGAAAACCACTTATATGATGCATGGCGCCTTATAAATATAAATGAAAGAGACTATACCTATTATTCTGCATCTCATAAAATGTATTCAAGAATTGATAATATAATAGTGAATGAGTCTTTGTTAAACGCAATTCAATCAGTTAAAATTGGTTTAATAACAATCTCGGACCATGCTCCAGTCACCCTCCAAATACAGGAAAAGGGGGAGATAAAATCTAGCAGGGCATGGAGAATGGATGATAAAATCTTAGAAAATAAGGAAAGTCTAAATACTATTAGAATGGAAATTAAAAAAAATGTGGAAATTAATATGGGGTCGGTTCCATTAAATAAATCAATATGGAACTCACTAAAAGCATATACAAGAGGTATATTAATCAAGTTGAAAAGCATCTGGGTTAAACAGAGAGGATTGTCCTTACGACTTTTACATATAAAATTGTATAAATTGGAACAAGAAAACAAAATAAAAATAAATGATACCCTTACACAAGAGATAATAACAATTTGAAACAAAATTAAAAACATTAACCAAAAACGCTAAGACATGAGTCTTTGGCAACTACAACAAAAATCATTTCATTTCAATAATCGAATAGGAAAAGATCTCGCGAATAAGATTGAAAAACAAAAATATCAAGATTGTAATATTCCTTATCTTGTAAAACAGGGAATAACATTTTTTAAGCCTAAAGAAATCACGGATCAATTTGCGAAATTTTATCAAGCTTTGTATAATCTAAACTCGGAAGAAAACTTTATAACACCCAAAAGTGAAGACATATCATCATTCTTAGATCAGATTGACTTTCCAGCTATCTCAAATGAGGAAAAGGAGGCTTTAAATAGTCAGATAACGGAACTAGAAATTAGACGAGTTATTAAAAACCTAAAAAACTACACGGCACCAGGCCCAGATGGATTTTCTACAACATACTATAAAATATTTGAGGAAGAGTTAATGCAAATCTTAGTAGCTACATTTAATGAAATTAAAACCACAGGTACATTCCCACCAGAGATGCTTAGAGCCAATATAATCACTATACCAAAATCAGATAAGGAAGCACACTCTTGCAAAGAATTTAGACCAATTTCAGTTATGAATATAGATACCAAAATATATGCGAAAGTTTTGGCTCTAAGACTTACAGAAATAACTAAATCATTAATAGCGTCCGACCAAACAGGATTTGTCCCAGGGAGGCAGGGCGCCGATAATTCCCATAAACTGATTCATTTAATAACTTATGCGAAGAAAAAAGACACCCCCACCCTATTCCTATCCATGGATGCTGAAAAAGCTTTTGATAGGGTAGGGTGGGATTTTATGATGCAGACCCTCCATAGATATGGGTTTGACTCATTTGCATCGGAAGCTATAGCTGCCCTATATAAGGCTCCCTCGGCATCGGTTTTGGGGAAAGGGGTACAATCAGATTATTTTATGGTAACAAATGGAACCCGTCAGGGTTGTCCGCTGTCTCCCATTTTATTCGCATTGACCCTAGAACCCCTCGCTATAGCTATTAGGGCTTCGTCGGACTTTAAGGGGATTAAAGTAGGCAAAAGGGAATACAAGATCTCCCTCTTCGCGGATGATGTAGTAGTATATATGGAGCATCCTCATATATCTATGAAGGCGCTGATGGAAATCATTGCAAACTACAGAAAGGTGTCGAATTATAAATTAAACATAGAGAAATCTGAAGCACTAAGTGTTAATATTCCAGAGGAAGACGAAGAGCGCCTGACTAGTAGGTATCAGCTGGCCCACACAAAGGGATTTACACACCTGGGAATTAACTTTAGTGATGATATAAGAAGTAATCAAACCTCCAATTTGAACAATTTATATAAATCATCTAAAGAGCTTATTGAGAACTGGCCAGTCAATCAAATATCCTTCTCTGGTAGAATTGCATCAATCAAGATGTCTCTCCTTCCTAAACTTAACTATGTATTTAGATCTTTCCCTTTTTCAATCTCAAGCCAATGGACAGCTAAATTCCAGAAGATGATCGATAGATATATTAATAAGAACGGTCAGATCAGAGTTAAAAAAGCAATAATGAGTCGAAAATTTATAAATGG
Source organism: Discoglossus pictus (assembly GCA_027410445.1). Taxonomy (NCBI): domain Eukaryota; kingdom Metazoa; phylum Chordata; class Amphibia; order Anura; family Alytidae; genus Discoglossus; species Discoglossus pictus. The sequence goes on from CM050163.1 coordinate 294,366,684, forward strand.
TGGCATTGCATACCCAATGGTTTTTCACTATCAGGAAGCAATTAAATTGGCGCAATATATAAAGTGGAGTCAACCTCTTTCCACTCACCTGGAGAACCAGATTTTAAGTGATATGCTACACAATATCGACCTTAATGCTCTATTGTTCACTCCAAAACTAGCATTAGCATACATTGACCCGAGAGCAACTATTTTGACTATAATGGTAAAAGAGTGGATAAAAATGAACAAAAAATTTAAATTCATAGAGCAATATAGTGAACTTACTCCTTTGACAACATTAGCACGCATGAATTATATCTACTTAGAACCAGAATGGAAAGACAAAGGAATATATCTACTGGGGCACATTATAGATAAAGAAAAAGGAAAAATTTTAGATTATAACATGCTAAAGTTGAAATATAATATATCAACTAAACTTTGGTTCACTTCACATCAAATTTCACAAGTTTTGAAGAATATAAATAAAAACATTACTCGGCAAAGCTTAAACAACGTTGAAATTTTAATAAAGTCCCAAAATACTAGACACTTGATTTCTAAGTGTAGTGAGATCATTTATAAGCAAATACAGATGGATACAACTAGACCTATGGACCTCTGGGCTAAAGATATGCAGCTAAGGATACCTAAAGAGTCATGGCAACAAGCCTTAAAATCTCTAAATAGGTTTGTTAAAAATACAAACCAGAGAGAAATTCAATTTAAATTACTTAATAGATGGTACTGGGTTCCCTCCAAAATCTACTTTATAACATTTAAACCAGAAATTAAATTATGCTGGAGGAACTGTGGGAAATCTGCAGATATGTTCCATATATGGTGGGAATGCCCTATAACCCTTCATCTTTGGAAGGAATGTTCTGAATACTTATCTATTATATTTAAGACAGAAATGATAGTAAAACCGCAGATGGCCTTGTTTAATATTTTTCCCCCTAAGATGGAAATAAAAAATAAAGCGTTTATGACTCAAATTTTTCAGGTAGTAAAAACTGCAATTGCACGAAATTGGAAGAAAGAGGATCTTCCAAAACTAACTGAAATATTGGCCATGATGGGATACAATAGGGAACTAGAGAGGGATTTTAATATGGCATTTCAGCTAAAACAAGACCCTGTAAAATGGGTAGTTTGGGACTCAATTTTTAAGTAACCTCTACGGGTAATCTCACGAAGACACCATATCTTCCCTGGCAGATCGATCCCTCCCTGGCTCTTCCTCCCTACCTTCACCAAGCTGGCTATAATATGAGTGGAATGAAAGGGTGTGATAGGATATGTAAGTAATTTAAGATAGAAGTTTAACTGGTTAATCTCTCCATTAGGTTGAAGAATATTCAACCAAATATTAAAGTTTGGATTTCATTCATAGCCATATGTAAGTTTAATACAATGATACACTTAAAGTCTATTAATAGCAATAAACATGAAAGAACAGTTACATTCTTATGATTATTGTTATAATGTCAGGGCACAAATGTATGCCTTCCGTATTTTTGTCTGGCTGTGTATATAATATGTAAGGTATTATTTATGTAAATGGAGATTTTAAATTTAAAAAAAAAAAAAGAAAAAAAGAAAAAAAAAAAAAAAAAATTGGTATTCCTTTTTAACAGGCTACAATTTTTCATTTGATGTAACAAATAAAGTTGATTCATATTGTTTACTGTATATTTGTAATTTATTATGATCAATATTTACACATTTTTTACCATTAGGCCTGTAGTATAAGTCAGAGGTATTCAACCAAGTTGCTTTATATTGCAATGATTTGCTGTATTTGGAATCAAACAGACTTGCCTGCTTTTTGCAATATATTTACATGAGTATTCACCTTACCAACTTGCATATTATAACACCTTACAAGTTATTTGCTGATGACAAGCAGTTAAAGTCACTTCTTGTTACAAACTTGTTCAATTCAGCTATTTAATTGCTAAGAAGTCACATGCGTGCAAGCCCGTAAAACGCAAATGGAGCTCAAAGCCCAACGTGTGATTGAGAGCACCCTCAAGGGGGTTAAGTTCAATACATAGCACTTGCAATGCAAATAAAAACACAGTACTGTACATTTATTAAAAGGGAAAGTGATGTTAGGTCATAGAATTAATAGCACAACATTCTCAAGCTTGCAAATCCGCCCTAAAAAATACTTTATTTCATGTTTATATTTTGCGTTATATGGATCCCGGCAATGACTGTGTTAATACATATATTGTAACTTGCATGTGATAGAATATCATATTTACAGCTTTATTAATATTCATTAATCTGGAATGTGGGTCCGAACGTAACTCATAATTGAAGCATGTAGGACTTTGAAATCTACCCTCCCCTTTTTCAGTGACGTAAGGCTAGCAATCTCGTTTTTCATTTGCTCCATCTCAACCGGTAACTAAACACTGATTGATCGTCTGCACTGCAGCAAATCCATCGTTGTACAAATGAGCTATGATTTTTGACTCAGCCCCGTAGCTCGCAGCCCCTTCCAATTTAATAGCAACATAAGCCTGTAGCCGTTACGTGCTACATGTGGTACTTATGAGGCTGGAATTTAATATTGCCCATAAGCAGTTAATGTAAAAAGTTAATTTTTAATGTAAAAAGCTAGTACAAGTTGCAACACAGCACCTACAATTCAGCAGCATTTCAAAACAAATCAACAGTATTTAAAAATTAAATATTCAACCACACGGGTCCTTAAAGGGTCTGTGCTATCTATAAATGTAATCCCTGCCTTGGGGGTACTATAAGTACCCCTGCGGCACCTACAATTAACCCCTATAACTATATACAGACTCCCATGAGTCCCAATTGCGACTGGCAATTGGGGGGTTTAATAGGTGCCAGGGAGTCCTGATCAAGGCTCCCTGGCTTTAAAGGGTTTAATTTTAGAGGACAGGGTATTTGTTTAGAGACAGTGTACTTTGCTACCAGTAATCATTTCTTCATTTTTTTGGAAGTTAGTGGACTGCTCTAGTTTGCGAGTGAGGGGAAATGTTTTATTAGCATAAGGTTTGGGTGTCACAGTGTCAGCGAGTTATTCGTAGTTTATTGGCAGTGCAAACATCAATGTGGACTTTGGTGGTGCTTTTCGGCTTTGTCGTGAAGTTCACACGTATTCAGTGACCCATAGCAGTTGTTTCGCAATTATTTCGGGATGGGGCAATAGCATAGTAATTGATTTTTCAGGGATTTACATAGGGGCCTCAGTACTCAAACTACCTGAATAAATATTATATGCCACTAATTAAACTCAAACTTACTTGAAAAGATCTGCAACTTGAAACGTGTACCTCACTTTCCCATTGTTTTATAATTTAATTGATTCATTTGTTTGGCTTCACTATCTATGAATAGTACTGCCTATTAATTTAATTTTCCTGTATTTTGATAATCTGCTCACTGATCAATATTTTTCTTCTTCTATGTCCTCAGATCGACATTAAATTCCAATAGCCACATTAAATTCCAAGGCCCTCATTCTATTCTCGTCCGTAAAACGTCCGCAAAGCTGCGATTCCTTGCGGCCGTCTTACGGCCCCGTGTAGAGCTACCATTACCTTGCAATTCAAATAGACGGCGCCGCAAGGATATCCCCTTACGGCCGGTCGCATATCATGCAAACGGCCGGAAGCGTTTTTCCAGCGCCCGTAAATCTTGTTTTCCGGCCGCAAAGTCAGAAAACTATAAATGCAAATATAAATTCGAGATGGCATGGTAAAGCTCCGTAAATGCTAGGCATCATAATTGGGGACATGAGGATTAATAGCAACACCATCTCAAGCTTGCACATCAGCCCAAATCCGATATATCATTTACGGTTTAATTTCCGTCCCGTAGTCCCGCTGGCTCATCCTTGTTAAAACCTGTACGGGTTCAGAGATGGAGGGCCGCAAACAAAGCATTGTAGAAGCCCATATATATTCAATACAGCACTGCAAAGCACTGTAAATGATGGGGGACATAATAGGGGGGCGTGAGGATTAATAGCAAAACATTCTCAAGCTTGCACATCGCCAAATTGTACTTTGATTTTAAAATCCGTACAAGTCCCATGGACTTCAATGATCAAGCCTGTAGCTCCTTATTCAAGCCCGTGCGGGCTTGGAGGGCGCACGTCCTCCAAGCCCGTAGCTCGTTATTCAAACCAGTGCGGGCTTGCATGATAGATGAAGTTAAATATCTTTATTTGCGGATTTGAGAGTAGGGGAATGTTGAGCTATTAATTCTAAAACCAAACATCACTTTCACTTTTAATAAAAGTACAGGATGGCTTTTCTATGCCAAGACTTGTAAGTAAGCCCTTTACGACCCGTAGGTCTATTTTACCCATTTACGGACTTGACGGAGGCTAATCCTGCAGCCTTTGCGGGTCTGAGGTGCTCCAAGCCCTCGGGACTTTGTCCACAGATATTTGACAAGAATGAAAAAACATTTTTTTTACGTATTTGAGTGTAGGGGAATGTTGTGCTATGAATGCTAACACCTACAATCACTTTATAATCTCCTCAGAGTGCAGGATGGCTTTATTATGTGCTTATTTGTGTGTCTGCGGGACCTTTTTGCTGCAAGTAAGCTGCAGCTCGGTTTTAGCCTTGCAGAGAGGGGTCCCGGAGCAATTGAATAGCAACCGGGGCTTTCTTGCAGGCGAAACTCTTGCGGCCGTTTAAGATCAAAGGCTTTCCTCCGGCCCAAGGGATAGCAAGGCGGGATAGGGACTAGAATAGGCAAATAGCTTGCGGCCAGTTCTTGCGGCCCCGCATCTCCTACGGCCGATAATAGAATGAGGCCCCAAGTCCGTAAGTGCAACATGAGACCCGCAACGGCTGTGGGCACGAAATTTGGCCAAGTTACAGAGCTATTAAATTCGAGCAGGGCAAGAACTACGGGCTTGAGAATCAAACCCGTGAACCATTTGTCAAACGTTGGATGCACGGCCATGAACATGATCAGTTAGTCAAACCCCGTAGTTATGGGTTTAGATGGAGCCAATAGCAACAGAGATTGTCATAATTACTTCACTGAAAAATGGAGGTGGGATTTCAAAGTCTTATGGGTTTCAATGACGAGTTACAATCGGACCCACATTCCAGAAGTAATGCAATATTGATAAAGACGTAAATATGATATTCTAGTCCATGCAAGTTCCATTATGCAGTATGTATTAACACATTGATTGCCGGGATTGATGTAACACAGAAATTACACATGAAAAAAAAGTATTCTTTAATGCCAATTTGCAAGCTTGAGGATGTTGTGCTATTAATTCTGTTACCTAACATCACTTTCCCTTTTATTATATGTACAGTAGAGTGTTTATATTTGCATTTAAAGTGCTATGGATTGGACTTTACCCCCCTTGCGGGTCCTCTCTAGTACCTGTTGGCTTCTTGGATCCATTTGTGGGTTACGGGCTTGAACGCCAGTGAATTTGTTGCAATTTAATAGTGAAATTGGAACGTAGCAGTTACAGGCTTGACAGAACAAAGGATTTGCGGGTGCGAAGTTCCACATTCCACGTCCCGTAGGCTTTTTTCTCTCATATCCCGCAGGTCGGCAGCGGCTTGCTTTACGGGGCCAATTTGATAGCCGCAAATCTTTCGGGCTATGTTATGGGCTGCAGTGTCACACAGGAATTTAATATGGCTGATGGTTACTTTGTAAAAATGAATCTCCTAATTTACATATTGGTATAAACCCGCTTCTAGTATCTCACTTTCAAAGAGAGCTCACACTCCCAGTACAGCCTTGTGCTAGTTGTGTGATGCATGTTTCAAGGTCACTATGCATCTTTATCAAAGAGCAGGGAATTATACCGTCACTTTTGTTACTTTATACTTTTCCGGCTGCTACAGTGACCTGATCAGCCTGTTTGTTCTACCTAAGCCCATTGATTGGATGCCAAGGAGAAAACAATTCTCTATTTTGTGAACTAAGCTCAAAAATATATAATTCCCTATATAGTAAACAGTAAGTATGAAATGTTTAACCAGCACATCCTGTGCAGAGAAAAATCTGACAATTCCTCCAGGGATAAAAAATAAAAAATTCTGTCCCAATGTAAGCGCAACGTCAATTGAGCGCATTAGTCAAAGGGGCACCGACAAAAGAGCTCAGGAGCTCTTATACATAACCCCTTCCATACTCTGCATCCCAGCCCGGACCTGTGATATGACCTTACAGCACCTGGATATCAGACTGAGGTAAGGACAAAGCTCTGTAATCTGTCCTTAAAGCAAATGAGATATCACATTGAGGTTAGAACAGAGCTCTGCCCAAAGAGCCCCTGCATATAAGTCTGAGGTTAGGAGAGGGCTCTAAGATGGCACCTTACAGCACATGGGATATCACAAGGAGGTTAGAATAGGCTCTGTAATCTCACCTAAGAGTACCTGATATGCCAGTGAGAGGCTGGGACATGGCTTGTGATCTTACCTTAGAGTACCTGGGACATCGGACTGAGGTTAGGATGGGGCTCTGTGAGATGACCTTATAGCACATGGAATATCAGAGTGAGGTTATGACAGAGCTTGTGCTGTGACCTAAGAGTACCTGGGATATCAGACTGAGCTTGTGACAGGAATATGTGATATGACCTCAGCACACCTGGATATCAGACTAAGATTAGTATATGGCTTTATGATGTTACCTTAGATTACCTGGATATCAGACTAAGATTAGGACAGGCTGTGATGTAACCTAAATGCACATAGAATATCAGACAGGTTAGGACAGGGATTTGTGATGTGACCTTATGTCACCTTTAGAGTCTGGTCCAGGTACAGCAGAATGCTGATCACACAGATTATGTTTAGTCTCAGCACAGGTGTGTGTCCACATACATACATAGACACACACAAACATAAACAGATCCACATACATACATAAATACACACACTCACACACACATAAATAAACATAAATTAATACACATAAATAGACACACACATACATAACATGGATTGTTTGAGGATTTGCATCATTTAATTTACAGAACATGCCCACAACTTTGAAGATATTTTTTTATTTTTATTGTGAGGCAAGCAACAAATAGGACAAAATAACTGAAAAAGTCACTTTGGATAAGTCTCTAGGAGCTTGCCACATCTTACCACTGTGATTTTTGCCCATTCCTCTTTGCAAAACTGCTCCAGCTCCTTCAAGTTGGATTGTTTGCGCTTGTGAATAGCAATCTTTAAGTCTGACCACAGATTTTCTATTGGATTGAGGTCTGGGCTTTGACTAGGCCATTCCAAGACATTTACATGTTTCCCCTTAAACCACACAAGTGTTGCTTTAGCAGTGTGTTTGGGGTCATTGTCCTGCTGGAAGGTGAACCTCCATCCTAGCCTCAAATCACGCACAGAGTGGTACAGATTTGCTCAAGAATTTCCCTGTATTTAGCACCATCCATCTTTGCCACACCTCTGACCAGTTTCCCAGTCCTGGCTGCTGAAAAACATCCCATAGCATGATGATGCCACCACCATGTTTAACTGTGGGGATGGTGTTCTTTGGGTGATGTGATGTTTTGAGTTTGCGCCAGACATAGCGTTTTCCTTGATGGCTGAAAAGTTAAATTTTAGTCTCATCAGACCAGAGCACCTTCCTCCACATTTTGGGAGTCTTCCACATGCCTTTTCACAAACTCAAAACATGTTTTTTTGTTTTTTTGCTAAAAGTAATGACTTTCTTCTAGCTACTCTACCATAAAGCCCAACACTATGGTACGTACAGCTTATTGTTGTCCTATGTACAGATACTCCAGTCTCTAATGTGGAACTCTGTAGCTCCTCCAGGGTTACCTTAGGTCTCCGTGCCCGGCCAGTGAGTTTTGGTGGGCAGCCGTCTCTTGGCAGGTTTGCTGTTGTGCCATGTTCTTTCCATTTGGTTATGACAGATTTGATGATGCTTCTGGGGATCATCAGGATCAAAGATTTGGATATGTTTTATAACCTAACCCTGACTTGTACTTCTCAACAACATTGTCCCTTACTTGTTTGGAGAGTTCCTTGGTCTTCATGGCAGTGTTTGGTTAGTGGTGCCTCTTGCTTAGGTGTTGCAGCCTCTGGGGCCTTCCAAACAAGGTGTGTATATGTAATGACAGATCATGTGACACTTAGATTGCACACAGGTGGGCATCATATCACAAATTATGTGACTTCTGAAGGTAATTAATTGCACCAGAGCTTTTTATGGGCTTCATATCAAAGGGGGTGAATACATACGCACATGCCAATTTTCTGTTTTCTATCTATTTCTAAAAAATAGTTTTATGTATATATTTTTTCTCATTTCACTTCACCAACTTAGACTATTGTGTTCTGATCCATCACATAAAATTCAGATTAACAAAAGATTGAACTTAAGGCTGTAATGTAACAAAATAGGTAAAAAGTCAAGGGGGGTGAATACTGACTACTTTTGCAAGGCACTGTATATATATATATATATATATATATATATATATACCATTAAACAGCACCACAGTACAACACACAGGGCTGAACGTTAGCCTGTGACGTTAGCAGTGACGTAACAACACTGGAATATTTGCCGGGACTGGGGAGAGCCTAGAGGAGAGGTTTAGAGACTGGGGAGAGGGTGAGTGATGGAGGAGAGCCTAGAGGAGAGGGTCTCTCATATATACACATCCATCGCCGTTTGCTCATTTGTCGTGTGCGAGCGCAATTTGGTTGCGTGCATGCTTTATTCCTGCTTGTCTGTTGGCATGGTTTGGACTGCGCACTTTTAATGTGCACCCTTATTATGGGACACCAACCATGGGAGGCAACTATTTACTTTAAAAATTGAGGTTATGGTGGGTCCCGTCTTCTTCCCTTTGAAAAAGCTGCATACACAGTGATATGTGCGCCATGGCAAGCCTGGATTCACAGACACATACGTTAGCCAACAAGACTACCTGATATGCAGCATTATTAAATTCCAAGCCTGTAGCGGCACTAGTATACCCAGAAAGCCTGCAGGCTTGAAATTCGCAGGAGTTACAGAGCCATTACATTCCACCATGCCGCGACCAACGGGTTGGAGGCGCAAACCCTTAAACCATTATTGCGCACGTTGCATGTGTGGCCGTGAACATGATCAATTAGTCAAACTCATAGTTACGGGTTTAGATGGAGCCAATAGTAAAAGACATAATTACGTCACTGAAAAATGGAGGTTTGATTTCAAAGCCTTACAGGTTTCAATTACGAGTTCCGATCAGACCCGCATTCCAGAAATAATGCCATATTAATAAATCAGTAAATATGATATTCTAGTCCATGCGAGTTCCATTATATGTATTAACACATTGATTGCAGACATTGAAATAATACGAAAATTAAACATTAAAAAAAGTATTTTATATTGCAGATTTGCGAGCTTGAGAATGTTGTGCTATTATTTTTAATACCTAACATTACTTTCCCTTTAATGATAAGTACAGTAGTGTGTGTATATTTGCATTTACAGTGCTACGGACAGGAGTTTAATGCCCCATGCGAGTCCTCTCTAGTCCCATTGGCTTTTTGGCTCCATTTGCGCTTTACGGGCTTGAACGCAGTGGATTTGTGGCAATTTAAAAGCAATTTTTTTTAAAGTCTTGACAGATCAAAAGGCTTTGCAGCAACAGAGTAGAGATTTCGACAGCCTGGAGGGTATTTCTGCATGTAGTCTGCAGGTCATTTGCGGGTAGCTTTACGAGGCCAATTTAATAGCTGTAAGTCTTATGGGCTCCATTATGGGCTGCCGTTTTACACGTTGGAGCAATTTAATAGGGCTGTAAGAATGGATTCCAGAAAGTAGTCCTTTTTTGTGGATATTACCTGGCATGTCATTTATAGCTGCATTATTTAGACACTGTTTAACTCTAAAATACATATTTTATATATAATTTATGAGAGCATATTTCATATATCCAGGAAGATCCCTAAGATATCATAACAGCAATCAATTAGATTAAAGGCAAATAGCCTCTTTATGATACATTCTAAGTAAGGCTTTAAACTTTTCAGTAGCTTTACTCATGAATTCACATGATTTTTTTTTTTGGTGGATAATAGTACTTAGGCAATGAGCAAGCTTTTTGGGGCAACAGAATATCTGTACCTTCCAATTTAAGAGGACCCCCTTTTGGGCCACTGGGGCTATTGGTATTGCATCTCATATATGCGTTGTATTTCAGAAACATCAATATTTAGAAATATTTAATTTGCTTATCACAGCAATTCTATAAATATGACATAAGAAATTGCTGTCCACTTGCTCTATTGTGTCTATATTTTCATACTAAGTATGAGATTTGGCTTCTTCTATATGTACTGTTTAAATCATTAATGATTGTATGTTAATTATATATCAGCAGAGGTTTTAACATCTAATAAAACAATATCTAGTTAAATTCAATCTAACTTAATCATTCATCACATCAGGTGATTTGGTTGACACAGTTTCTTTCCCTTAAGGCACCAATAGCATAATTTATGAAAATACTTCAGCTTTTTCAGTGTTTCCACTTACATATTTATAAGATTCATTATTTGTGTTTTTGCAGCACACCAGGAATTGAGCAAATCCCATTTGGAAAAACAGAAAGGGCCTCATTAAATTAGAATCCACTGTTCCTTCGCTCCTCGCAAAAGTCATCTTAGTGCTGTTTGCAAGGATCGATTCCTCACTATGTTCCTCGCAGCAGCCATTGCGAGATGACACCCAAAAACGTCCAAAAATGGCTCAGAGGAGAGCTACGTAGTAACATGCACACATAAATCTATGGGGAGAAGCTTGTACCTCGGAAGAATCCCTACGGGCACAAAAAAGTGCTCACAAGGGCTACTAAACCCATACATACTCTGGCATCTAATGCTTCCCCCTGCTCCCTAAACTCCCCATGAAGCAGCGGTCCTTATCAGGGTTCCTGCAGCCTCCCTATATTAACCCTTGCAGCGTGAGTCCTGACATTTTCTAAATTCCTGCAGCGGTTCCTTAAAAGGCCTGTGGCACACCATTAGCCAGTCCCGGCCGTGGGGGTACTGTAAGTACCAACGCGGCACCTAACAATAACTCCCCTCTCTGCTGGGGGTCTCCATCGGGAACACCACAGTGTTTCCATATTAACCCTTGCAGCCGGGGTCCCGATCGGTCCCGATTGGACCCCCGCTGAATTTAAAAATGTAAATTTCCCACCTTGTGGGTCCTTAAAGGACCATAAATATTTTGCAAGGACCAGTGCTAAATAAAATATTAACCCCTGCCACATGGGTACTATAAGTTCCCCCCCAGGCACCTAAAATTAACCCCTAACTACAATCAACATTAACCCCTAACTACATACATAATAACCCTTACCTACAATCAATTAACACCTAAACACAATCAACATTAACCCCTAATTACATACACATTAACCCCTAAATACAAAACATTATCTCCCTAACTAAAAACATTAACCCCCTAACTAAATCCAATAACCCCCTAACTACATTACAAAAACCCTAAATCTATCCTAAATCTAACCTAAAATAGAATAAATAAGACCACTTTCCTTGCCCCAATCTTCAGCGATGACGATGGGGCTCTGTATAGAGCCCCATGAGTGATGGGGTTCATTAAGGGCTCATGGGACTCTGTATGGAGCACCATGAGTGATAGTGTTAATTAAGGGCTCATGGGGCTCTGTATAGAGCCCCATAAGTGATGGGGTTAATTTTAGGTGCCTTATACTACCCCCACGGCAGGGGTTAATATTTTATTTCGTATGAGTCCTTGCATGACCTTTGTGAACCTTTAAGGACCCGCGAGGTGGGAAATTTGCAAGGGTACAAGGGTTAATATGGGGATACTGTGGGGCCCGATGGGGACCCTCAGCATAGAGGGTGGTTAATATTAGGTGCTGTGGGGGTACTTACAGTACCCTCGCGGCTGGGATTTGCCAATAGTATGCCGCAAGCCCTTTAAGGACCCGAAGCGGGCAATTAAAATTTTTAAGTGCAGTGGGGGTCCGATCAAAACCCCCGCTGCATGAATTGATACTGGGACACCTCGGGGGTCCCAATGGGGGGGGGTAATTTTAGGTGCCAGGAGGGTACTTTGAGTACCTTTCGCGTCAGGGTTTCTATTTAGAACTGCCACAAAGGTCCCGTTCAGGCCCTCCATGGGAAGTGATTATGTGGGGAGCCTGCAAGTTCATCCTCGCAGCAGGTCTAATTTAATAGTGTCGTAACTTGGTCAAATTTGAGGCACGTAGGGCTTAAGTTCTAACCTCATATTTACGAAGCTGGAATTTAAAAGTGCTAAATATATGTAAGCAGGAAGAGCCCAGTGTGGGCCATATAAACTATTTACATAATATCATACATATGTACTTAACTCTCATGGAACTTTTTAAACATATTTTTATATGTAGTATTTTAATTGTTTTTAAACATGCAACTGTCACATTATCATAACAAAAAAAAATATGTTCCCCTTATTTCTTACTTGAAAGTTCAGAATTAAACTGAAGAAAAGGGGGAAAATCATCAGACCAAGCAGATATGAAATAAATAATATCCCTTGTGAATAAGCAGTGGAAGTAAAGAATAGATTTAAGGCACTCAACATGGTAGACCGAATTCTGGAAGAACTTTGGACAGAAATGTGTGATATTGTCCAGGAAACAGCAACAAATAGTTCAGGAAAGAAGGAAAGCCAAAGGTAGGGGAGACAGGAAAAGGTTTGTCCAACTGACTGCAGATTTTTAAAGGAGAGCAAGAAGAGACAAGGAGACATTCTATAATGAGCAGAAGATAAGATAATAGAATGGGAACGTCAAGAGACCTCTTCAAGAAAATTGGGGATGTCAAAGGAACCTGTAATGCCAAAGTGGGCATTTTAAAAGATGCTAAGGGCTTAACAAATGCAGATTAGATAAATAATAGGTGGCAGTAATACACAGAAGACCTACACGGGAAGGATTCTAACAACTTTGAAAGCTTCAATAGTTTGTCTATTGTGCTGAAGCCAGACATCTTGGAGAATGAAATGAAGTTGATCCTAGGAAGCCTTGTTGATAATAAAACTGCATGAGTGGATGAAATCCCAGCTAAACTGCTCAAAATCTTTAAAGATGATGCTATGAAAGTATTGCTTACATTATTACATTATTATTTATTATATGATGTGTGCTGAGGTCACTGAGACCACAGTAAAAAGGTATTAGGACTCAAACATGCTTAGGACTTCATGTGTACATTGCGGTTTAAAAACATTACATTAATACTTAATTGAACTCTTTCAACATAGTGTTGTACAGCTGGGGATACACAGTACATGCTTTGATAGGATCATTGTTGAGTAAATTGTAAAGTTATTTATAGGCCAGGTAGGGAGGTATTAATCACTGCCGCTGTGTATTGATCATATTAGACGTATCATTAGTTGTCTGTCAGTGTTTATTAGTGTGATGCAGACGGCTGGGTTGAAAATTTTAGAGGCTTCCATTTTTAATTAGCAAGGTTGTGTAAAATGCTTCTTTCTGTGTTTTGTTTTTTTCTTGCATTAGGATTTTAAGAAACACTGAGTAAAATGTACTCATAACATTACAGTGCTCACTGAGGGTCTACTACAGGGATCTGTAGTTGTTTAACAATGTCCATTAGCTACTGCCCATAATTTGGAGCACTGTCACAACTTGTATTTGCTGTGTTATCCCTAGAGATTGATTACATAGTTTTTTTTTAATCTTGCTTCTTTTGTAGGATTATGTTGAGTCACTTTTTTTAAAATAAAAATCCAAATAATAATCCTTAATTATGTTGCAATATCCCTCTAAAAATCCTTTCAGGTTGATTGTGATATTTGAGGTCATATAAAGGCATAATGCCTTATTCTAAGTTAAAGTGTCAAGCCTCATATAAAAGTCAGAAGCTTATCCAACAAGTGACTTCTTGGGTGCTCCATATGTATTACAATAATATTATTCTTATTATATAAAAATATTATGTGTAATGTCCACCCATATTGAGCAAAGAAAGCTGTTTTCATTTTGAAAATTGTATTCAAATATTTGGAAACCTCGTTTTTAGTTTTTATATTTTTCCTGTTGGTCTTGCTAATTCCTGTAGATGGACATTAGTTTGTTGTAGCTAGTTGCCTGGTAGAAGACCTGCATTGCTGGGATATAATTTATGTATTGCCATTTGTCACATTTATATTTCTAAATCACTAAATGATCTTGTAAACCTTGATAATGGTTCCAAAATATTTTACACAGTATATAATTTAATTGCCACACAAAAATGCATACAATTACAAATCAGAGTCATACATATACGCAATCTCTCACACACTGTCATGATACACTGGGTTTTTCACACTGTATATGTATTTGGTTTTATATACTTTGCTTCTAAAATTTAATATTTGACTACGTTATTAAATGTATCAAGAATAAAGTCAGTGCATGAACAGACAACACCTTACAGCTCAGCATCTTTCTACTGACAGCTTTGTACAGTTTGGTACAGACTAGAGTCCAGATAGGAGTAAAGGTCAGGTTTCTAAACTGCATTAATACTGCATATTCATGCATTTTACATCAAGAACCCGTTAATGAGGATGTACTGACTTTCATGTTAGCCAGCACGACACAGAGGATAAGAATGAGAGTGACTGCTTCTTTCACTGATTTCTGAGAAGCAGATGTAAAATAGCTGAATACTGCAGTATATAATAATAATTATTTAATTATGCGAGAGGGGAACTATTGAGAGACATATTCTAACTTAAGACTGAATTAATAATGGTTATGAACTGAACAATGTGATGGCGAATGGAGCTATTTACCAGTATAAAACAGATAAGCTCCCTGCTTCTTATGTATTTTCCATTACATTAAATATGTGTCAAAATACAGTGAAGTCATTAATTCAAAATAGCCAATTAAATGGAAGGAATGAAGAGTCATTAGTCTGAAAATTAAAATGTATATGAGATCCAAGAACATTAAAATGATAACGTGAATGATATTGTGGGGTTGTTGGTAAATATCTACAGTGAAATCAAGGGCAGTTTCAATATGTAGGATTGGTATATAAACATTTGAATTAAGAGACACATATATAACCTCACAAACACAATCTCATAAACTACCACAAACATTGTGCCAGATCTACAAGAGTTAAAAATGTTGGATAACGAATTGAAACAGTCTCCATTCCTATGTTTTCTAATGGGGCATAGGTACCAAGATTTTGGAGAGCTCTCCAGTACTTCAGCTTATCATACATCCACTGAGTCTCACAGGCACTGTGGGTATATGTCTTCCTCAAACACACAAAGTCTAAGTGAAACACAAAATTCTTATGCATTTACATAGCCTCATTATTCTAAGTCACCGAATTAAGACACAAAGGGTCATATACTGGATACAAAAGGGTAATGTTTTTGAAATCTGTTAGTGATGTCATATATTTATATATAGGCTTCATTGCATAACAAAGGAATTTAGAAGTTCTCATAGAGTTCTCCAACACTTCACTGTTTTGCACCTCTGCACCTTTTGCACCTCTTCATCATTCCTTCATGGACACACACATTACTTCACACCATATTTCAGACACACTCACACAGACACACATCAAATAAACACACAGTATCAAATACACACATGCACAGCATCAGAACCACTGGCATAGAATAAATAACACAGTGCAGATATCATCTGACACAAAGGATCTTAGATTACTGGACTCTGCAGCTTGTCTCTCCTAAAGAGCTCTCTCAACACAGCTCCATGTCTTTTACTCATTGGGCAGTAGCTTATTGTCTGTGTGGTCAAGCCTCCATCTTTGATTTCTATCCAGCTGCTTGTGTGATGGCTTTAATGGTTATACACCATATATAGGGGCAGAGCCAGCACAACTTGACGGCATGGACCAATCGGAAACTGATGAATATGCTCTATACATTACAAGGTGCAAAATGAAGATCCTCTGTGGGTATCCCTATCTCCCACCACTACTATTTTCACATCTCTACAAACTTTGTCTCACTCCCTCACCCCTTTTGATCTTTTATGTTTATCTCTTCTCTTTCTCCCCATTCTCTTCTTCATTTCTACCTTACGTCCAATAGTTGTCAACATTTAAACAAATGTTTAAAAAATTGTTTATTTTTTTCTGCTGGTTTTTATGTAGTACTGTCACCTACACATATAAAGCCCTCAAAAACAGTGCACCCCCTCATCTCAAAACACCACAATGGCCATCTTTGCTCTGATACTGTGCTCCTTCTTTCCTCCTCTCACTCCTGCCTTCAGGACTTTTCATGAGCTCTATGGAAATCCTTGTCTACCAGATTATCTTCCTGCCCAAAACCTTCGAAACTCACTAAAAAGTCCTCTGTCTAACAAAGCATATAACCTTCAGATTTAATATGCACAGCTGCATATTGTTCAGCATAGTATCACTTAAACTCTCAATCTACAGTGCAACACGCAAGCACTTCCATCTTGCATCTATCACTCTCCCGTATCACACCCAACTCTTTAGACTGTAAGTTTGCAGGTTTTGAGTCTTGTAAGATGCTTTGTGATACAGCATTATGTACATTAGATTTCATAGACAAGGCCCTCCATTCTTTTGTCATGTGTCAATATTGTATTATGCCTTGTACTTAACCCCTGCATAGCACTACAGAATATGTTGATGTGTTACAAATAAAGGATAATAATAGTAATCCATGTCAAAAGGAAAAATTGCACTTATTTTTTCTGCTGCTGGATTGAGGAACATTATACAACTAGCGACTTGCCCATCAAAAATGACGGCAAGAAAATTTGAAGGCTGGCAATGCTGTTTGCCACAGAAGTTTTTAGTTAGTGAAGACCTTGATGTTGGATAGAAGTTCACTAACTAAAAACTTCTGTAAAAGAAATATGCTCTGTGCTTATATAGGGCCTTTTTCAATTGGCGGAATCACAAATTTAATAAGGTTGCTTGTGTTTATGCCAAAATTTGATCAAGGAAGCTAGACCCCTTGGAAGCTGATTTAATGACTTTAGGTCCAGTTTAGGAGACCATAATAGGTTATGTGGTGAATGGTCTTCCAAAAGGTCAGCCTTGATATCAAGCCATGCCCCTGTTTCATCAGTAAAATTCAAGACTATAATATGGGAGATTAGAATGGAATCGTGAAGGTTCTTAATTGAGGAGGATCCTAAATCCCCCTTCTCAGATTTAATGGAACTTGTATGGATTAGAATATCATATTTACAGCTTTATTAATATTGCATTATTTCTGGAATGCAGGTCCGAGCAAAACTCATTATTGAAGACTGTAAGACTTTGAAATACAACATCCTTTTTTTCAGTGACGTAATGATGACGATTTCTGTTCCCATTGGCTCCATCAAAAACAGTAACTACGGGTGTGACTAATTGATCACGTTCACGGCCTGTTACCGCTGAAAGGCTCATTAATGTTTATCTCTGTATACTGGTGAGATATTTGTGTAGAAATATGAATTCATACTTCTTTCGCTTTGTATGGTGGTGATATATCTGTGTTGATATATTAATTAATTAATGTTTCTTTCTCTCTGTATACTGGGAATATCTGTGTTATTGTAATAACTAACATATTTAAGGTTTTTGTTTTTATCTCCCTGTATACTATTGTGGTATATTTCCTTTTCTCCTGAAGTGATAATAATCCAGGTGCTATCTTTCCTTAATAGGTTGTATGAGTCAGCACTTTTATGTCACTTATATAGGAGTTATATTTTTCTGTGGAAGTTTTAACCTTTTTTTTTCCTTTGTTTATATAAATTTTTCATATACCTTTACATTTGTGATTATATTTGACATTTTAATCTCTGTATATTTTTTATTTTATTTGTCAAGTTCACATTTCACAAGTTCTTTTATTATTTATTTTTTTGTGGATAAAAATATATATTTTAATTCATAAACCTTATTTGTGTGTTTTATTTGTCGACTAATCTCAAAAGAATACAATGTAGAAATTATACATTAATTTCTAACACATTTGTATAAGAACAATAAGAAAAATAAAGTGAGAAAAATCAAGAAGATTGAGGTGGATTGCAAGGTAATTAAATCAGATAATGATGTGCTTTCCCTCCAAAGGGATTTACATAAAATTGAGGAATGGGCATCTAAATGGCAGATGAAATTTAATATGAATAAATGTAAAGTTATGCATCTGGGAAGGAAAAATAGCCATGCAATTTATAATCTTAACGAAGCAAATAATGGGGTATCAGATATTGAAAGGGATTGGGAGTGCTTGTGGACAACCACCTAGGTAACAGTGCTCAAAGCCAAGCAGCAGCTGCAAAGGCAAGTAAAACATTAGCATATATTAAGAAGGGTATAGAAGCAAGGGAAGCAAATATAATTCTGCCACTATACAAATCTCTAGTACGCCCTCATTTGGAATATGGAGTACTATTTTGGGCACCACTTCATAAAAAGGACATTTTAGAGCTGAAAAAGGTACAGAGGAGGATAACAAAACTAATAAGGGCAATGGAAGGGGCTAAGTTATGAAGAAAGACTAACCAAATTTAACCTTATTTTCTATAGAAAAAGAGGAGATATGATTACTATATAAATACATCCAGGGTCAGTATAAAGATTTGTCAAGGGAGCTTTTTGTGCCAAGAGGTTTTCAACTGACAAGAGGACATCCCTTGAGGTTAGAAGTAAAAAAAAAATCCACTTTAAAGAAAGAAAAGGGTTCTTCACATTAAGGGTGGTTAATCTGTGGAATTCTCTACAAGAGGAGGTGGTGACAGCGGATTCGAAAGATAGCTTTAAAAGGGGACTGGATTTATTTCTAATTAAAAAGGGAATTCAGGGTTATCCTGGATAATTAGAGAGAGCGTACTGCTCCAGGGAGAAATCTGATCACCAGTATCTGGGGTCAGGAAGGAATTTTTTTTTTTCCTTTGAGACAATTGGCTGAGTTTTACTTGGGTTTTTTTTTTTTTTGCCTTCCGCTGGATCAATTAATTAAAAAATAAATAAATAGTTGATTAACAATTAATTAACAACTAATTCATTAATAAGTAATCCACATATTGTGGATCAGAGGAGATCTTAAAAGGTTGAAATTGATGGACTGAAAGTCTTTTTTCAACCTTAATTACTATGGGCCTCATTCTATTACCGACCGAAAATCGGCCGTAGGGCTGCGATTCCTTGCGGGGGTTCTGTTAACTCGCGATTCTATTATACGGCCCCGCAAGGATCTCCCCTTACGGCCGGCCGCATATCTTGGAACCGGCCGTAAGCTCAGAAATATAAAAACGCAAAAATAAATTCAAGCCTGCACTGTACAGCTCTGTAAATGCTAGGGATCATATTGGGGGACATGAGGATTAAAAGTAACCCACTCTCAAGCTTGCACATCAGCCCAAACCCGAGTTCAAATTAACTGTTTATTTTCCGGCTGCGGCGTGGGCGGGTCTGAGGTGCTCCAAGCACTCTGGACTTTTTACATGGATATTTTACGGATATTAAAAAACAAATATTTTACGGATTTGAGTATAGGGTAATTATGTGCTATTTTTGCTAACACCGAATATCACTTTATAGACTCTGCAAAGTGCAGGATGGCTTTATTTGGGCTATTTTATGTGCTTAATTGGTGATAGCGGGACCTTTTTCCTGCAAGTAAGCTGCGGCTCGCTTTTAGCCTTGCAGAGAGGGTTCCCGGAGCAATTGAATTGCAAATAGGAATTTCTTACGGCCGATTTCCTTGCGGCCGTTTAAGATCAAAGGATTTCCTCTGGCGCGAGCGGCCGCAAGAGATAGCAAGGCACTGGCCGCAAGCCTGCCGGAATCCCCGGCCGGAGGGGAATAGAATAGCCGAATAGCTTGCGGCCGGTCCTTGCGGCCCCGCAACGGCTGCGGCCGCTAATAGAATGAGGCCCTATGTAACTAACTATGGATGTGGGCAAGAGGAAGAGAGTTTATATGATTTATTTTTATCAAGAAGTCTGTCATCTCAGATTCTATGAGGACCTCCATGTGGACTCCCATGGAACTTAACTATAATCTTTTGTATCATGGGGATCCTCCTGGTCCCCCATGACACCTAATGTTAGCCCCTGTTCCATGGGGGTCCTCAACAGCCTCCCACTGTATATTTAACTATAGCCTTGGGTGTCCTCATGGACTTCCATGGTACTCAAAATGTTTAGTTTTGTACCATGACCCCCATGGACTCTGATCCTCAATGGTGTTCCATAAAGACCCCATACTCCGTAACACAACATATGAAAAAATAAGAAAGAGCGATAGAAGCCCTCCACAGTACAGTAGTAAAATAAATAAATAGTACATTTGTGCTCACATTTGAACAACTAAAATAAGTTAAAAGACTTATTTCCTGCTCAGAATTCCAAGAAATACAGCTATTGCTCTGTAATCCGAGAACCGGGGCAGGGACATGCAAATGTGTCCACAAAGGCTTAACTCTTTAATCCAATACCATTTCAAACATGGCTCCTTTTAGGCAGATGCATGCTGTATTACACAGCTTTAAGCAAAGCCCAGGATGGAGTATACACAAGCAAGGAAACCTACCCATGAACAGCAGTTTCAAGATTACTGCTTCTCATGAGCGTAGGGCCGGTTCCTAGCTTGAGAAGTAGATATCGTGTGGAGGTAATTTAACTTTTAACTTTTAAAATTAAATGATTGTTGTGGTAAACTACAGTACCTCCCCACAAAAGCTACTACACAAGCTAGGAACCGGCCCCATGCTGATGATTAATCGTAAGCTATATATATAGCATAATTTTAATTTACATTACTTTTGTAAATATGGAAAAAAACAGGAGCAAAATAGCATAGTAAATGACATTCCATGTCACAAAAAAAATCTTTTTAGATTAAAGGGATATCTAAATTTGCTGGATTAATACATTTCTGTACTCTATAGGCAAAAAGCAGCCTATTCAGAACATCTCATAAAATTTTTTATTTTTTATTAATATCTAAAAATTCCTCCAATGATTATGTTGACACCTCCAGGGGGTGTCTACACAACTTCCTGATCCCCACCCAATCAGCATGCAGCATCCGGGTCAATATTAACCCACTATTTACCTGCTCTTGCTTGCTCAGCCAACTAACCGGATTGGCCAAAACAAATTATGAAGGGGTGTTAACCCTAATTTGAAACTGTCAGAAATTACAATAGATTTTGCTAACTTCAAGGTAAGTGTTTAAATGTTTATTTTTTTTTATTTTTCATGCAAATCTTTTTTTTTCATATACTATTAATTCTCCTCTATCAGATGCATTCATAATCCAGGAAATTTACATATCCCTTTAAATTAAATGCATTGCCTAAACCTATTAAAAAAGCCAGTTGAAAGCAACAGGAAAAAAATAGGAAATAAACAACATTTAGAATTCACTATCAGTGCTAGGTACAATAAATTAAATGATCACAATCAATTAAAACAAATAAAATTGGGGGCGTGTCTGGAGAGAGAGATGAGCAGTCACGCTTGGACTGAGCTCCGCAGTGAGAACCTTTAAAAACCCAAATAAAGGGGGGCAAACAGACCCAGCTAACCCCTAATCGACACCAGAAGACTCCCCATACCAAGGGGATCATTTTGAGGGGTTCCAAGGGAGGCACACTGCCCAAGTATTACCCCAAGAGGATTTTGAAACGCGCGGAGCAGACGCATCGGATCTCCCCACACAGCCTTCTGCCGCAGGCAGACCGAGAAACCCGACTGGGGCAACCCGGTGGAGGGCCAGCAAGCCAGAAGAGAAGGAGCGGCGAAAGCAAATCCGGGACATAGCCGGGACCCGAACCTGCACTCTCCTTCCCTCCCAACCGCACTGGACCCACTCCGGGTGACGGGATAAACAGCCAAACGTAAGTTACCTGAAGGTGGCTTAGAGGGAGAGGGGAGCACCCTGAGAGAGACGAGGGGGGTCATTGAAGGTGGGATAGCGGAGAAACAAGTGGAGACACTGAAGAGCCTCCATAACGGGGCGAGAAAAGCCCGCGAAAAATCACGGCGGCCATCTTAAATAGCCTATAGTCGGCCATTTTAACCCACTATATGAGAGATACAAGTGGGAGATCAGAGGCCTAGCCACATAGCAGAACAAGAATAGCTTGTATATAAAGAAAGGAGGCAGACAAGCTTGGCAACACACAGGCTCTTAGGACAATAATAACAGTGACTGGTATGCAGAATCCCTAGAAGGGAATCAAAACAGAAAAGAAAAACCAAAACTGAGTCACCACTCACAACCATAAGCCTCCAAAGAACTGATCAATAGCTTATAATAGTAGTCAATTGAAAATCTGGCCCCAATGGAGGGATGCAGAGGTGAAAAGTAGCGGGCAGATAAGAACATAAACATGGCCTGAAACATGGCGGCAAATCTGGGTCCCACCGTCTAGATATACAAATGCACCACTGCCTCAAGCCTCACATAGAACCCCAGAAGTACTGTACAATGTGGAAACAATAAACATTCAGAACCTTATGCTAAGGGAGCTCCAAAATCCAGGCTGTCACTATTGGCTAAAACACTACATACAGCTATAAAAGGCGACAAAAAACTACGACACTAATAGAGCGGATTTATTGCAGATCTGGAATCATGGTCAAGCCCAAACGGTCAGAACACTCCAAAAACATTAAAGAACACTTCCAAGCAACTATGGCCAATCAAAAACAGACTGCAGAGAATGACCCAGCAGATTCAGGACCCTCTGAATCAGAAATGGAACAAAGCAACAATACCTCAATGGACATATCTGCAAAGTCAATGGCACAAATAGCAGAACTAATGCAAAGCAAACTAGACAGCGTCAAAAAAGAGCTTACAAAAGAGATCCATGAACTGGGTCAAAGGACTCACCTCTTAGAAACCTTAGTGGATGACCTAGGAGAAACACAACATCAGATGGGTTCGGCTGTGACAGAGCACTCCCTACAAATAGCAGAAATGACTGAGAAATTAGAAGACATGGACAACCGGAGTCGGAGACACAATTTGAGACTAAGGGGGATACCCCGAGCAGTGACGGATCTATTACCCTACATCCAGGCCATGTTCAATTCTCTGACCCCGGCACTTCCAGAAGCAGAATGGGAAATTGAAAGAGCTCATAGGGCCCTGGGGGCTACTTCAGCCCCTAATATTCCCAAGGATGTAATCATACGGCTTCTTCGTCAGAGGGACAGAGACGCCATAATGGGAGCAGCAAGAAAGTGTAGAGAAATTAAAGGTCCAGACGGCTCTGTATTACAGATATATGCAGACTTGGCCCCCAATACCCTCTTGAGGAGAAGACAGATGAGACCGGCTCTGACAATTCTACAACAACATAAGATAGCATATAGATGGGGATTTCCCTTTATACTCCTGTTTCAAGTGAAAGGAACTTCTTATGCTGTTAAAACCCTAGAAGATTGTATGCGAACACTACAAAAACTAGGGTTAATTACAACAATAGAACGAGGCTTGCAGCCACAAGACTCCCCTCGAAGGAGTCCAAAGAGACAGTGGCAAGATACTCCGCTTCCACAAAGGCGCAAGACAGGACTTACAACAGAGGATCTTTCCCAGGAAATATAAGCAGGGGTTTTCTGACTTGACCGGACCCTGACTTAGGATCCATGGATTGCTCAGAGATACTTATGAAGCCTCATATAAACAATGCTGGGACTATCAAATCTACAGAGACTCTCTTATAAGGGACCTTAACAGCTAGGTTAAACTTCAAGAGACTCTTGTACTACTAGACCTCGAAGGAACTACAAGGGTAATTCATATACACAATCCTACGAAAGAAACACTTGTAGTGGGGAACATGGACGATACAGTGAAAACTAAAGGGTTCCTTTCCTCTGACATCCGAGGCATAGACTGATAATTATAAAGGGACATAACTCTAGGATGCCTCATACTATCAATGCCTGGACTCTCAAATCTGTAGAGACTCTACTATAGAAAATCTAAACAGTTAGGCTAAATTTAAAAAAAAGCTCTAATATAGTTAGACCTTAAAATAAATATAAAGGTAAACCATGTACACAACTCTAGGATTGCATCTCTGTCTTAAGGAATAAAGGCGAGGCAGAGGAGACTACAAGGTTTTCTTTTTCTTCCTTCATACCTGAGGTTTAATCAGTTAAAATTATAGGGTCATTTATCAAGACGGGTAAATCGTTGAGAATAAGACTAAAGAGGATGAGTAACTTTGGGCCTTTTAGATAGTTAAAGGATATATTATGTACACAACATTATTAACGTGGGGAAGGCCTGAAAAGTATAGCAGATAACCGGGAGTAGGAGAAATCATTAAAGAAATAAATAAGGGCAGTGGGGGAAACATAAAAATTAATAAAAAAAAAAAAAAAAAAAAAGAACTAGAGGGTGGGACCCTACGGAGATTAAGTAAAGGAAGTTTAAGGGGGGGCATTACAATAGCCTAACATAACGTTACACACCGTGCATTCCTCATTCTGGCATGAAGGAGACAGGGATAGTTCTCTCTCCTCAGACCAGATTTACTAAGAAGCATTTACGAAGATGCTGGGGAACGAGCACAATGATACTCAGATTCGTAGAAAGTTTTAGTTTAATGGAAATAAATGTTATTATTTCTTGGTTAGTTGTTTTCTTTGGCAGTGACACAGAAATGAAACCTACAACTCAAAGGTGCGGGAAGAAGGGTCTTGCTTGGTCCAGTTATCTCAAAAAACCAGGGATCATCGGCTTCAAAAGTGAGTATTATTTATACGCTTTTTTCTCTCCCCGGGATTGATGGCTAGAGTAGGATACACTTTTATAACTCATAATGTAAGAGGATTCAACTCACCTTTTAAGAGGAGGAAAGCCTTCCTTACATATAAAGCACATAATCCGGCAGCTATTTTCCTTCAAGAAACTCACTTCAAACTGAATGATATCCCAAAATATATACATGGAAATTATCCTCACATATATGCTACCACACAGGCCTCAAGAAAAGCGGGAACGGCTATCCTGCTACACAGAGATTTTCCCTTTGTTCTTAGTAGCAAGACCATTGATCCGGAAGGAAACTATATTATTTTGACAGGCACAATACATGAGAGTAAAACCACGCTTATTTCATTATACTCTACAAATTCATCCCCTCACAACTGTCTCCTACGATTACTTCGTCACTTGGAATCCAAAGATTTAGGATATGTGATAGTAGGGGGGGACTTAAATTTAGTACTCACACCATCCCTAGATCGCACGGGAGCATCAGTGGGAGACAAATACTCCAAGAAAATAGAATTAATACAAACTAAACTAAGGAGATTACAGATGACGGACATATGGAGGGAGAGCCACCCTTCAGATAGGGAATATACATTCTTCTCCACAGTACATCAAACTTATTCAAGAATAGATACCTTCCTGATAGGAACAAACTTAATTGACCAGACTGATGGAGTAGAGATATATCCATGTACTTGGTCAGACCACTCTTATGTTTGCCTTAAAATTCAATTAGGGGGGACCCTAGGGGGTGCCAGAGGCTGGAGGTTAAATGAAATGCTCCTAACCCAACCTCACTTAAGAGACCGAATTATGGTAGCTTTGGATTCATACTTTACAGAAAATATAATTGGGAATGTAACCCCAGATTGGATATGGCTGGCTCATAAAGCCTGCATTAGAGGGACATGTATACAAATAGCGGCCCAACATAAAAAACAACAAAATCAAAAAGAAAGGTTAGCAAAGGAAAAACTTGTAGAATTAGAAAAAGTGAATCAACAAAACCCAACGAAAGCACTAAGACAACAAATAGAGTCGGTGAGAGTTGAGTTAGATCAAATCTTGTCAGCTAAAACTGAAAGAGCCTTACGTTTTACGGGTCAGAGGTTCTACGCCAAGGCGAATAAACCAGATACCATGCTAGCCAACCAATTGAAAAACAAAATTGCCCAATCAAAAATATACCAGATAAAAGATACACTGGGACAAATAACATCTAGCCCCAAGAAAATACAAGAAATGTTCAAAAACTTTTACAGTAAATTATACACTTCCCATGGATCAGCAACAGAAACCCCCATAAGGGACTTTCTAAATTCCTGCGAACTTCCCAGATTGACAGAGGAGGACAACGGGTTAATTGACTCCAAGATTACATTAGAGGAAGTGATTCAGGCTATACAGGATGCAAAGGCAGGCAAGTCCCCTGGACCGGACGGATTCACGGCACAATATTATAAAACTTTCTCTGATATCCTAGCCCCACACTTAACCACCTTCTTTAACTATATTTTAGAAGGTAACTCAATACCAGCGGAATTTAACCAAGCTAATTTGTTTTTTTTCCCAAAAGAGGGTAAAGATAAGTTAGAAGTGAAAAATTTTAGGCCCATATCACTACTCAATATTGATTTAAAGCTATTAACAAAGATTATAGCCAACAGGATAGCAAGATTCCTCCCAAAGTTGGTTCACCCAGACCAGGTGGGCTTTATTTCTCATAGGCAGGCGGGAGATAATATTCGCAAAGTAACTAACCTAATTCATATAGCCCAACAACAACGCTCTTCTCTGTGCATGTTGGCCCTAGACATAGAAAAGGCCTTTGACACAGTGGAATGGCCCTATTTATGGGAAGTACTAGCAAAGTTTGGTTTTTCAAACACATTTGTGAACCTGCTTCAAACGCTTTATAAAAAGCCTAAGGCGGAAATTAAAGTGACAGGACAGAACAAAGAAATTATAGATATACAGAGGGGCACAAGACAAGGCTGCCCGCTCTCTCCGCTGTTGTTTGCCTTGGTAGTGGAACCTCTGGCTCAGAGGATTCGGGCTTGTGCTCAGATAAAAGGAATACGGGCCGGATCAACTCAGTTCAAGAGCAGCTGGTTTGCAGATGATGTTCTTTGTACTCTCACTGACCCTACATTCTCGATCCCGGCTCTGTTTGAAATACTTGACAGCTTTGGCTTAATCTCAGGTCTTAAATTAAATACGACCAAAACAGAGGTGTTAGCCTTAAATTTAACCAAGGGGGAAGAGACTTTCCTGAGAAATAATTACAGGTTTACTTGGCCAAAGACCCACATTAGATACTTGGGGATTAATCTTACAAGAAACTTAGGGGACCTCTATAAATTCAACTATGACCCTCTTATCAAACAACTAAAGAATGACATGAACTCATGGTCCAAACTCAAATTATCTTGGCTAGGACGGATACATTCCATAAAAATGAATCTATTACCGAAAATTCTCTATCTGTTCCGATCCTTGCCAGTGAGATGCCCGGAAAAAGAATTAAGACACTTCCAAAAAGTAATTTTTCAATACATTTGGCAATACAAGTCGCACAGAATAGCGAAACAGATAATGACTAGACACAAAAGATGGGGGGGACTATCGTGCCCTAATCTTATACAATATTATCGCGCAGCTCAATTGGCAGTTATCCCTAGGATACATTCACGGGATCATAAGCCAAGTTGGGTTTATATAGAGGATCAGGACCTACGACCTTACACTTGGGAGCAAGTAATTTGGTTAAAAGAACCATTAGGGGTACTTAGACAGCTACAAAACCCGATAATTAGGTTGTCATTACAGTGCTGTAAATGGGCTCAATCAAACCATGGGATTTTGGGGGGGCTATCTCCCTTGGCTCCCCTTATACCACACCCGGAATTTCGAACTCCCCTATCTGAGCATTCAAGGGAGTGGTGGACATCAAGAGATCTAGGGAGAATTGGGAGCTGGGTAACGGAAGGGGGCTCTCTCTCCTATGTCAATCTGAGGGACAAGCATAATCTCCCACTGGAGGAACACTATAATTTCTGTAGGATTAATCATTTGGCGAGCTCCCTGATCAAACAGCAGGGTATGCCGAAATACACTTGGTTCTCAAAATTATGCAGTACAGCGCCTTTAACAAGAGGAATACTAGGCATGCTCTATTCAGAATTTAATAAACCAAAGGTAGACCCCAAGGATAAATTTATGAAGGAATGGGAGAAAGATTTAGGACACACCTGGGAAATAACTCAGTGGAAAAGATCCTGGAGGGAGTTGACTAGGGGTTCACTAAATCATAGCCTGTTAGAGACATCCATAAAGATTTTACACAGGGCTTATATAACCCCGGACCGGATAGCTAAGTGGAATAGGGGACAAAACCCAAATTGCTATAGAGGATGTAGTTCGAGAGGCACTTTCATACATATGTGGTGGACTTGCTCCAAAGCTCAAAGGATGTGGCAAGAATGTACACGTCTAGCATCCATTATATTTCAAATAGATCTAGAGGCTCAGATGGAGGTCTGTCTGTTAGGACTAGGCATGGAAACTTTAACGGCTACCAAAAACAAGATGATGCAGTTTATATGTCTAGCGACTAAAAACTGCATAGCTAAAAAATGGAAAGCAAAACATATAGACCCTTCAGAGATAGTCAGTAAATTAAATCAAATTATGCTATACGAAAGAATATCTCACATTTTAGCAGACACTATGGACAAATATCTAACAATTTGGGAGCCCTGGGTCACTTATCAAGGTCAACAAAAATAAATTACAGGGGTCTGATATCCCGGGGAGAGAAGGAGAATAAAGGGAGGATGAGAAATGGAGAGCTGGACTGGGGAACACCCAAGAATCTCAAACACCGAAGAGGTAAGATAATAGTAATGAAATTGACATGGAAAGATAGAAGTAGGTTTTTTTTTAAGATAACTATCAGCTGCCAACAGTTTAGTTACGGTTAAAAATTTAATTAAAGTTTAATTGGTTAAAAAAGGGAAAAGAGGGGAGGGGGGCTGGGAGGATCTGATAATTCAAGGAGCTTCGGGAATAAATGTAAAAAGAAAGATCAGGATAAGCTCCAAAAGGTAGCCTCAGCTAACGGGGATAAATAAGGATTGCGGGAACAGAAAAAGGAAAAAGAAATGTGTAGGTCATGAATGGTTGATGAAAATTTAATTGGAATAGGAGTATTGTATACGATGTT
The DNA here is from genome assembly GCA_027410445.1 of Discoglossus pictus. Taxonomy (NCBI): domain Eukaryota; kingdom Metazoa; phylum Chordata; class Amphibia; order Anura; family Alytidae; genus Discoglossus; species Discoglossus pictus. The sequence goes on from CM050163.1 coordinate 294,395,730, forward strand.
TTCATGACTAATTATTACTCCATTGAGTTAAAATCGACTTTCTTACAGTTTGTGAAATAGATAAAAATTGCCTGATCTGCGAATCAAGGCTTACTGATACAATGTTGATTTTCTACTCTTTTATTAAGTGACTAATAAAAAATCAATGATAAAAAAAACAAAACAAATAAAATTGTAGAGAACTGTGAGTATAGGGATGTAGCTTGCCAAAGAATTAACTTGAAAAAAAAAATGATTAACATTGATGATGAACATTAACATTAATTTTCTTCTGGAAAATGAACAATTTATCTCAGAAGTTCATCACACAACCATTGACGGCATACTTATTCAAGCAATAAATACATCAACTGACAATAATAAAATGAATACTATTACTTTACAGCAAATGTAAACAAGCAACATAACATTTCAAGAATTATGTTTTATGAATTAATAAGTATTTTAATGTACATTTATGAGCTGAAATATGAAGAAATGTCTCCAACCTGAAAAAGAGATTTTATGGAATAACAGAGCTAGTGGAGTCTCGTTTTTACTAGTGACAAATCACTTCTAAATTCAGCCAATACATACCGTATTTATCGGCGTATAACACGCACCGGCGTATAACACGCACCTCATTTTAAGAAGAAAATTTCAGGAAAAAAAACTTAAATTTCAAATAAAGAAGCAAAATAAGGGTAGCTCAGAACTTTTTTTTATTAATATTATTAACACATAAGGTAAATAACATAAAATGACAGTAAAAGCAACTGTTTTAACAAAGAAACTTGGATATTATAAGTTTTTACAAAAGTTTACTCAGAAATCGCTGCTCCTCCTCAACCCCCGCCTCAACCCCCCCATCCTCAACCCCCTCCTCAACCTCACCCCCCCTCCTCAACCTCCCTCCTCATCCTCAACCCCCTCCTCAACCTCCCTCCTAATCCTTCCTCCTCAACCCCCCCATCCTCAACCCCCCTATCCTCAACCCCCTCCTCAACCCCCCTCCTCAACCTCAACCCCCCTCCTCAACCTCCCTCCTCATCCTCAACCTCCCTCCTCATCCTCAACCCCCCCATCTTCAACCCCCTACTCACCCCCCCCTCATCCTCAACCTCCCTCCTCATCCTCAACCCCCTACTCAACATCCATCCTCAACCCCCCTCCTCAACCTAAACCCCCCTCGTCAACCTAAACCCCCCTAAATACTTCCCCCTCTCCCTTTCCCCTCACTTACCTGCTTCTGCTCCGGCCTCTGCTCCTTCTTGACCCAGCGCGCATGTAAAAGGGAGAGGGGGAGGTATTTTGGAATGAATGAGGAGGGGTGTTAGAATGAGGAGGGGGGTTTAGAATGAGGAGGGGGGTTTAGAATCAGGAGGGGGGTTTAGAATGAGGAGGGGGGTTTAGAATGAGGAGGGGGGGTTGAGGATGAGGAGGGGGGAGGGAAAGAGACACAGTACTTAACATTATATCGACGTATAACACACACACATCATTTGCCCCCTATTTTCAGGGAGAAAAAGTGCGTGTTATACGCTGATAAATACGGTATTGTAAGATTACAGTTGTGAGATCATTTGTTTCCTGTTCAGTGCAAGAAGGACTAATACAGTACGGGAAAGTAGGTTGTTCACTTAGTATTGTGTCTTCCAGCCTGAGATCAGCTGTAAAATGCTGAAAGTTGGACTCACTTTCCATCAAGACCACAGGTTGATAGATCATGCTGTCTGAGTGTCCAGGCCAACAAGCAGTGCTTTAGATACCGACAGAGTCTGAAATTATGATTTTCTGAGGCTATTGGAACAAGGTATTTATTATGAGCAGATCATTATCTTGACAGGATTCTACTAGTCACCTGCTCCATTTTCTACTCCAAAGAGCAAAATTACCGACTAGGGGCCTCATTCAATTGAGATTTGGCCAATTGAATAGGGCTCTATATAAACACAAAGCATTCTTTTTTCCAGAAGTTTTTAGTTACTGAACGTCTATCCAAAAGCAAGGTCTTCACTAACTAAAACCTTCTGTAAAAAAATATGTTCTGTGCTTAAATAGATCCCTATTTATTTGGCCATATCACAATTGAAAGAGGTCCTATTCAGTTATCTCTTGGTACCTACTTTAGCATTCCAAGTAGATGGGTTTGCGAATACATACAATGTTTATTTTCATATCAGATGTGGTAGCCAGTCAGACTGTCTCTCAACTGCATGTTGTTAAAGTGCTTCTGAGAGACAACCTGTGATTGGCTAGAACACCTAGTACTATAGACACATTTTATGCATGAGCTATAGGGGCCAGACCCATACAGCAACTATTGAGAAGGATCCAGGGAGTAAAAACAGAGCTTTTAAGCACTTGTTCATAAAATTATGTTTAGATATGAAAATAAATACTTCGATAGATCGTTTTCAAAACCTTCCTTGTCCCTTTAAGCTTTAAAACCTACCCGTATTTTTCGCCGTATAAGACGCACTTTTTCTTCCCCAAAACTGGGGGGGGGGAGTTGGTGCGTCTTATACGCGAATATACCTTTTAAAACTGCCTCTCTGTCCTCTTGATCTCTTCCCACTTCTGATTGGCGCTTCCTACAGCACCAGCAGCATGCATCGCGTCGGCCGGTGCATCCTAGTGACGTCACACACGCGACGCTGCAGTACACGAGGAGTGCTGGTAGGAAGCGCTGGGGTGAGATCAAGATGGGCTGAGATCAGAAGAAAGGTGAGGATAAGGAGGGTCAGGGAGGGTCAAGGGCTCCCAAATGCTGCAGTATGTGTATGTGTATGTATGTGTATGTATGTGTATGTGTGTGTATGTATGTGTATGTGTGTATGTGTGTATGTATATGTATGTGTGTATGTATATGTATGTATATGTATGTGTGTATGTATGTGTATATGTATGTATGTATGTGTGTATATATATATATATATATATATATATATATATATATACATTTGTGTGTAATGTAGGTGTGTATCTGTGTGTGAAGTGTATTTGTGTTTGATTCAGAATGTTTTTTTTCTTGTTTTCCTCCTCTAAAAACTAGGTGCGTCTTATCTGCAGGTGCGTCTTATCGGGCGGAAAATACGGTATAATGTAAACTCATGAATTTTGAACAAAACACAAATTGAACTGCACAATTAATAGAGACATAATATAGACAAAATATTCTATTAACATATTAAACAGCTGAGAGTTTTAATCACATATTATAATTGTCCACGAATCGTCGTCACGCATTGCGAATCGTCGTCACGCATTGTGAGCTCGAGGGGCTGCATTTGCGGAGGTGGAGGCTCCCACATCGGCTGCAATAAAACAAAGGCAATCACTATATACGGAGTTACACAAAAAAATGTGAGACGCAGGACTTAGAAGGGGGGGGGGGGGCACCCAGGACCTCTGCAACTGAAGTTACACCTCAATTTAAGTCCAAATTCCTGAGTTTAGACACACGAAAATCCCCTAAAGAGAAAAAATGGCAGACGAAAAAAAAGGAAAACGAAGCTACAGGACCCCAAAGACGCAAAACACCACCAAGCAAATATGGCTTTTCCAAAAAGCCGTACGAGGTACAAGATACACTTTTACCAAGGACGCTAAATCATCCACAGCCGCGTACCACACACATTCACCGCATTTTACAACACTAACTTACCCAATGCGGAAGTACGCAGCTACTCTAATGGCTTTCCCTCGCGCACGCACACTATTTACACTACACACTGCACACATTGCTGACGCTTACACCTCAGCTACACAACAGTGCAAACCTATATTGTCGCTGCAGGAACATCAACACAGATTGTCAGCTCTTCAACACAATGCTTCCTGCATATATTACTTAGGTAAAGTATATTCATTTATTATTATTTAATTAGCATACAAAACAAAATCTACCCCCAACAAAATACACTCTCACAAAAAACACAAAAGCCATTCACCGCGCCACTCACAACGAGCACCAACGCTACTCATAGCACACAAAGCCTTGCAATAAGCGCAAAAAGCAGATCACCGCCGACCAAACAATAACATCAAAAGCGCCTATCAGAAAAAAAAATACAACAACCAACAGCCTCACAATGAGTGACGAAGGAATGAGCGCTGAAGGAGCTCAGCGCGAGGCTCGCAATGAGCACCGAAGGATCTCATCCCACCAACAAAATTAATGTCTGGAACAAACAGCATTACCTGCCTTACAATTTATTGCCATCATTTTTGACGGGCAAGTCGCTAGTTGCAATATAATGTTAATAAAGCAATCCTGAGCAGAACTATATAAGGTACAACAAATACAATAGACTCTCAGTTAACAGACACCCATGGGGATTAGTAGATGCCGGATTAATGTAGTTTCCAGTTGCTTGAGAGTCACTATTAAAAGAGCACTAGATTAGCTGCACATAGGATGCTCTGCTAAGTATATTTGTCAGTGAGGGCTGTTCGAGCAGCAGCAGCAGCTTTCACTCCTCACTTATAGAAACATACAGTGGATACAATCTAGGTGCCTGTAAGCATTTTGTGGCATGGCAACCTGTCTCCTGGCATTTGTTGAACCCAAAAAATTATTATTTTTATTTAAAGTACAGGATTACATTTATTTTTGATGCTTGAGGTATGGATAACTGAGAGTCTACTTTATATTTTTGCTTAAGACTCCTATAAAATATATTTGCACTAGGCATGTCATTTGTATTAATTTACCATGCCCATAACAAGCATAGCAAAAATATATTTACATCCGTGCCCTGTAAATTAATCTTGTAGTGATGGGGTTAAGTACTTGATAACTTTAATAGCATGTTGCCAACGCAGAAGCAGAAGTTTTATTTACAGCATTGTCGGTGGACTGAAGATGTTAGAAGAATTATATATCTAGTTCTTGTTTTTCTCTCAAACTGCTAAAGTATTTATTTAAAGATGAGCCTTGAAGACTCAGCACCTATACTAATTAATACAGTTATGCCATGTTTAGAAAGTGACTACTGTAATAATAAATCTGACTTTTGAACGAATACTTAGTACAGGCTTTTATACAAAAATGACAGTATGCTGTGAATTAAAAAGACAAATTATGCAGCCAGATAATAACAAAATAAAAATAGATCCAAACTTAAATAAGAAGAACATAGCTTTGTAGAAGTTATTTGCTACATTTCAAAGCTTCCAAACCAAAACTTCAAAAACACATTTTCTGTGTGTATTGTTTTTTCTCTAAATGTATGAGTTTATTTGGAAATGTGCAGCCTCATTAAATTGTAAGTGCAACGTGAGACTCGCAACGGCTGCAAGCTCAAAATCCTGCCTACTTATATTGCTATTAAATTGAAACCTGCTGCGAGCTACGGGACGGAGAGGCAAAATGCTAAATCATATGTCGGATGTTGGATTTGTGGCCGTGCGGATGCTCAATTAGTGTAGACTGTAGTTATGGGTTCAGACGTAGACAATGGAAAATTAGATTGTTAGCGTTACGTCACTGAAAAAGGGGGGGGGCTAGATTTCAAAGTCCTACGTGCTTCAATTATAGTTTACAATCGGACCCACATTCTAGATATAATGCAATATTAATAAAGCCGCAATTATGATATTCTATTACATGCAAGTTATAGTATATGTATTAACACATTGATTGCAGAGATCGATATAACACAAAATATGAACATGAAATAAAGTATTTTTCGGGGCTCATTTGCAGGCTTGAGAGTGTTGTGCTATTAGTTCTAATACCTAACATCACTTTCCCTTATAATAAATGTACAGTAGTGAGTTTTTATTTACATTACAAGTGCTATGTATTGTACTTTGCCCCCCTTGCGGGTGCTCTCGAGCACACGTTGGACTTTGGGCTCCATTTGCGTTTTACGTGCTTGTATCGGTTACGGGCTGGACAGATCAAAGGATTTACCGGTGCGAAGTTCAACGATGCTCAGCACCTAGCCTATTCTTGGTCGAAACAACTAAGTTGGAGGTGCTTATCAGAGAACGAACCAACCTTAATAGGTTAGTTCTATGGCCATGATAAGCCACTCTGAGAGCAACCTCTTTTAGCTCACTTGTGCCCTTCACAGGGAGAAATATCCTGTAGTATATCAGTCTGGTCCCACTCAAAAGAGTGACCTAGCCCGGAAATACCAAGCAATTCTACCCTGAACAGGAGAAACAGCAAACCCCAGACGCGTTTCGGCCTTTATGGGCCTCAGCAGTGAGGTGCAGCTGAACTCCCTAAGGCACAGTGAGCAAGGGGTCCACGTCTGGAGTCCCCTATTACCCTTAGGGAGACTAAACCCTAAAGGTAATTTGCATATACAAAACAACTAAGTAAGAGGTGCTCATCAGAGAACGTCCTGCGTTCTAACACGCAAGTCGGCAACAGAGGTTTACAAGGCTAATTTATTAGCCTTCAGCCGTACATTTTTCACTACGGGCTACTTTTTGCAACGTAGCCCTAATTTATTGAGGCTGTAGGTTTTCAGGTCAGAGTAGTGAATATTTTTTTGAAAAGTTAAGTTAAAGGAATAATAAAACAGTAAATGCCATGCTTTTTAATCGTTTAAGCTAGATGGTTTATTGGTTATATAATTAAGAGTGAGCAAATAGTTATACACCAAACTTTTTATGGTGCCCTTTGCTAAAACATTGAATAATATTTTAGCCATGTTTTATACTTGTAAAGTACAAATTTCAAAAACATCAGCAATTTGCAATCAACTGGTATGAGTTACCGATAAGGCTTGGTCACTAAGGTAGAGTAGACCATTGTAAACTTGTTTAACAGGTTAGACATTTACAGCCTTATTAAATTGTTATTCGGCCAATTGAATAGGGCTCTATATAAGCACATAGCATATTTTTTTACAGAAGCTTCTAGTTATTAAACTTCTATCCAAAAGCAAGCTCTTCACAAACTAAAAACTTCTGTAAAAAATATCCTCTGTGCTTATATAGAGCCCTATTCAATTGGCTGAATCGCAATTTAATAAGGCTGTCTGCTTTCAGACTGGCATGCAACTTACCTCGTACAAAGTAACACATGGCTCTGTTCATGGCCAGATTTCTCATTGGGATGACTAGGCAGCTGTCTAACGGCCCTTCCATGTGAAGGGCGCCGCATTTCATACATAAATATGATACTTGGCATAAAAAAAAAACAGAATTATTGCGGTTCACAGACTCACCACTATCAAGCACCATTAAAAACTTAACTTCAGCATCTGAGTCAGAAAAGAGAGAGGAAGCTGTGTATTGCTGCTGTGAGAGCTGTCACTGCATGCAGAGTACTAAAGAAAAATATATATCTAGCCACTTGCCCATCAAAAATGACGGCAATACAATTTGAAGCCTGGCAATGCTGTTTGCCACACAATGCAAGGTTCTCCCCCCTCTAACTTGTGGGCCTCACGATAAGCTACTTGCCCGTCAAAAATGACAGCAATAAAATTTGAAGCCTGGCAATGCTGTTTGCCATACAATGCAAGGTTCTCCCCCCTCTTCAGGCCTTGCGATGAGCGCTTTGGCGCTCATTGCGAGCCTCTCCCCCCCTCTACATTACAGGCCTCGCGATGAGCCCTGCAATGAGCAGGACTCTGCCAACCCACAACTTTCATGGCCTGCGATGAGCGCCTTTGGTGCTCATTGGAGCTTCTCCCCCCAATACTTTACGGGCCTCGTGATGAGAGCCTTAGGCTCACTGCAGTTGTCGGCCAACCCGCAACTTTTGTGCCTCACGATGAGTGCCTTTGGTGCTCACTGCGAGCCTCTCCCCACTCTCTCCTTCCCATGTCTCTTTGCCCCCTCTCCCTCCCCGGTTTCCCCCCCCCTTATCTCCCTCCTCTGTGTCCCCCCCCCCCCCCCCGACTCCCTGTGTCTCTTTCCACCCTCTCCCCCCTTTCCCTCCTCTGTGCTCCTGTTTGCATTTACGGGTGTGAAACCATTTCCAGGCTTGGGAAATTGTTCGTTTTCCCCAAGCCCAAAAAGTGTTTTCGATTTACGGTCTTGAACAAAATTTAAGTTTTTATGGCTGGCAATTTTTCCTTGTTTAGCTGTTTTCAGACCTCCTAAAAATGCCAATTAAATATCAAATTAGCTTGCAACCTCACTTACAGGCTCCCTGACTCTCCCCCAGTGATGTGTGTGAGGTCGTACGTTCGTTTCTTAATTAATTGGCGTGTTTTTGGCAGTCTTCCAACGTCTTCTGAGTTACAGATTTTTTTTTCATTAATCAGCTGGTTTGAGCCTCTCCACCCCTCAAGCCAGTCACATACGGGCCTTGCGATAACCTGTCTCATACTCCAATGTTTTCTTTTCTAGCCTTCTTTCTGTTAAAATATAAAAAAAAACTTTTTAAGTTTAGTCTTTTTATCCTTTGCAATTAACTCTTCATTTTCTGTTTTAGCCAGTCTAATATCTTTTTTGCAAGATTTGTTATATTCCTTGTGAATACAAAATGTGCTTATTTTTTCCTTATCATCATATTTAAAGCATTATTAATTAACATTTGTTTTGATTTACTTTTTTACTAATACCAGCACATAGTATGTGCTGATATGTATGATTATTTAATAAATCTTTTTACTTTGTCCGTTTCTTTTCTTTTTTTTTCCAGACAGTGCTTTGTCCCAGTCTGCATAGTGTATTAATGCCCTTATTAACTCCAATCCCCTGGTTCTCAGTCTGTTAACCCTGAATCACCTCTACCTCTCTCGCTATTTACCCCAATACCCTGGTTCTTGCTATAGACCCATAATCCTCTGGTTCTCTCATTATTAACCTCATTCCCTGACCCTATTAAACCTTGATAATTCAGTTATCTCACAATTAATAGTTAATCCCCTTGCTCTTGCGTTATTAATCCCGGATTAGGTGAATAGTGGACAGTAGTAAAATCCAGAAACCTTTCGTTTCCCTATAAATTAATACATTATTTTCAAGATTGTAATTTTTAATTTACATGGGTTGGTAAGAAATTAAGGATTAGTAAATAAACTATGATTAAACCAGTCAGATCTAAGTGATTGTTGTATGCTGCAAAACTGGAGCAAGTGCTAAATCGGCATTGCTGAAAAGTATTAAAAGTTGGGTGGACTTAGATGATGAGGTTTTAGTAGCTAAACATACAATGAATATATGAGGTTTTCCAAGCTGTAGGTATAATTTAATTATTTCTGTTCTTAACAATTCTCATTTTCCAAAATGCCTGTACTTTGAGCAAAAGGGCCAGGCTCCGGACTAGGCACTTCCATCTTGTCCCACCACTATTTCAATTTATATATATATGTGGTATTAAATGGACTTGGAAAATATGGGAATTCACTAGGTATATGATATACCCCTTTACTTTTGTGTACTTTATTTTATTAAGACATGCGTTAAAGCATTGTTTTTTCTGCCTGCAATCTTATAAATAGTTCCTAATTGGTTTCTCCCCTTAGCAGCTCATAAAGACAGTGTACTTCTAAGTACAGGGTGTGCAGTGTCTCATAGTAACCAATCAATAGCACATTCTGCAACATGCTACTTGATAGAAGTCATTGACAAGCACATTTAAAAGACTGACAGGCTAATAAAGTGGAGAAAGGTAGAGTCAATAGGAGGAGAGGGTCTAAAGGAGAGAACAGATAAAATAAATAAAGAGAGAGGATGGACCTTTTCTATGTAGTGGCAGACGATAAGCTTCACAGCTCTCCATTACTTTACTATGTAAAGATTATCATCTATATGATAGTGGCTGATGATAAGCTTTTCATAGTAAAGTAGTGGAATGCTGTAAAGCTTATCATCTGCCACTACCCTAACCCTGAGCCATAACCCTAATTCCCTAACTCTAACCCCTAACCCAAAGTCTAACAAATGCTTGGCGCTGCACCACCTAGTGGCCACTGCGTGCCACTACGAATCGTCCCCACGCTTTGCGAACAGTTTGGGCCGCATTTGCGGAGGCTATAACATCGGCTGCAATGAGGTGAAGGCTCGATGCAGGCAGCATTTGTGGAAGGTGGAGAGTCTACGGCGCCTCACAAGCAGTTACAAACAGCCACAGAAGCGGGACTTTGAAAAAAAAAACTATAACACGCAATTACTAAATACGGACTTCCATAAAAAATACGAGCCGTGGGATTTAGAAAAAAAAAATTACGACATCGCAAAAATACGAAACTTAACGGTTGAACCGCGCACAGCAAAAACATTAAAAAACACAAAATACACACACAAATAAAAAAAAAAACATTACACACAGCAAGGGGGGACAGCCAAAACGTCTGGGAGTCAGGTTGCACACAAATTTAAGCCCAATTTACAGAGTTTAGACACTCAAAAAGCGACAGAAAAAATGTCAGCCGAAAAAAAACGAAAACAAGGCTACACGACCCCTAAACCCGCAAAACACCGCCAGGCACATACAACTTTTACACAAAACCCGTACTAGGTACAAAATACACTACTAGCAAGGACGCCAAATCATGCACACCCGTGTTCCACATACACAATCGCCGCCATTGTATAACACTAACTTACAGAATGCGGAACTGCACAGCTACACAAACGTTTTCCCCTCGCTCACGCAGCCTATTTACACTACACACTGCACACATTGCTGACACTCACACCTCATCTCAACAATACTGCATCAAAACAGATTGTTAGCTCTTCAGCACATTGCTTGTTGCATATATTAATTACAAATAGGTAAAGTATATTGATTTATGATTTAATTAATTAATTATCATGAAAAAAATACATATACAGGAAAAAAAACACCACATTATCGCAATAAACGACAAAGGCCTTCACTGCACGCCTCACAAGGAGCACCAACAGTGCTCATAGGATACAAAGTACACCACGGAAGAGGCTTGCAATAAGCACCAAAAGGAGATCAGCACAGACCTTACAATGAGCGCAAAAGCGCCTCTGATAACAAAAAATACACCAACCGAGAAGCTCTCAATGAGCACCGAAGGCACTCATTGCAAGCCACGCGATGAGCACCAAAGGCGCTCAGCGCGAGGCTCGCAATGAGCGCTGAAGGATCTCAGATGACCAAAACACTTACTGTCTGTGGCAAACAGCGTTACCTGCCTTACAATTTTATTGCCCCATCATTTTTTGTGGAAGGAAATATGCTGGGCAGTTGGGATATAAATGGAAGAGTCAGTCTAATGGTCAGGGAAACACAGCTATTTTAATTGTAAGTATTAATATAAAAGCTTAACTTTTTAATCACAATAAATTAAAAAGTAGCTTATACTGATCATTGCTATCTCAAAGTTAGGTTTCCACCATTAATTAAGTGACCGCAGTGGAAGCATTGCTTTTAAATTATCTGTTAGAAGCAGGTTTTCTGATATGTTTTTGTTTTATGTATAGGTGTATTAAAAGAAAGAATTATGAAATGAAACATGTTATAATTACCAAGAAGTTTTCTTCAGGGATTGTAAAAAAATCACAAGGAAATTACTTTGTCAGGAGAGAAAATATACCAATGATTGACATTGCATTATTAGAGACTTAACAGTTGGCTCAGTTTATAACAGAATGTTGCCTACCAGCTGCTGTCAGTTTGTTTTTCACGGTATGCCAGAGAATTTCTCCTAAAAAAAACTAGAACTATTTAAAAAAAATTAACTTGGGATATTATACATGAATTCCCAAATCATTAATTGTTGCATGGGAAAAATATAAATCTGTTGCCACAAACCTGCCCAAAAAAATCTGTCTCTGACACAAAAGAAGTTGGACATCACTGTTCAAAAAAATGTCTATTATCAATTGCAGTGAATCAAAAAGGAATACCATAAATTCAAGGTTGGCGTAGTTCTTTGGTGTTAGTAGATATCTAATATCACACATATGCCTTGTTGCCAAATGGTTACTCTTGAAATATTGGAAACAACCACAGGTACCTTCTTGGAAAGAATTAGAGAATACCATCTCAAATAATAGAGAAATTATGAGAACAGAAGTGTCCGATGGTGCATGGGATAAAACTCCTAAGGCCACTCATCTGATAAAATGGCAGCTTTGGGACCAATATTTGGTATCAAGGTAGAGAGTTAGCGGATGTGGGTGTTTCCTCTGAAGTGTTTCCATGACAGTTTTCTTCTCTTTTTTTGTTTTTTTGTTTGTTGTTTGTACGGATCTTAGAAATATGATCGGAATTTGAGTGATATTGGGGGGAGGTTGGGATGATAAGATCCTGCACTGTAATGTTTATGTCTTTTATATTATTTTTTCTTGTGTATTGTGGACATATTGTTATATTCATTTTGTTTCTCTTTTTCTGTATGGGACATATTTATATGAATAAAAGAAATTATATATAAAAAAAAAAAGGAAAAAAAAAAAAAAAGAGAATTAACTTTTCCCACAGTTCCTACATCCTTTCCCTAGTTTCTACTCATATATTTTTTTCATAAAATTAGAGGTGATTACTCTGCATTGCTGGCATGAGCTAACCCTGCAATGTGGCATCAGTTTGTAGAGCTGAATCTGAATTGCTCTGAGTGAAATAGCTAATCTCAGGACAGCAATCCTATCACTACCCCACATGCTGCCCCTCAAGCCACCCTGGTACAGATCATACAAAAAACATTGTTTGAAATTATAGGAGGGGCTGGGTCCTTGAGAGCTCATAACTTGTTCCCCACACCATGCACACACAATGAGAGCCCTCTTTTATAATGATATAATAATTTTGATGTTTTTGAGTTCTATCAGATAACCCATTTGAAAAAGGAAACATCTTTAAAATAGGGACCTAAAGATACCGTACCTACAAATTGATCACTTTGAAGCCAGAAGCAAAAGGAGCCCAGCAGCAAATTGAACCAGTGTAACAACAAAAGGACCAAAGGCAACAAGCACAGTCAAACAGTCCAGAGTCAAGATGACACCTCAAACTAACCAGGATTCGGGCAGACAGCAGACAAAGAATAACCATAAACAAGGCCAGGTCAAAGGAAGCAAAGCACAAGACAGAAGTTGAGAAACCAGGAGATGAATCAGGATTGCAGAGCTGAAGTTCAAAGGCTAACAGCTAAGCACTGTTTCTAAATTTCTAAAGCTTTCTAGGCCCTGAGTTGCATGTCCTGGTGCCAGCATACACAAACAACTGGACTAGATCAGTTCAACAACCAGTATGGAGTCAGTAAAAATAAAACGTGAACTTGATCAACATTTTCTGGATTGTGCTTTGTGTAACTCATATCTCCAAAAACTATGCACATCTGATGCAAGGATAAACTAAGTATGCTCTGGTAGACATATAGAGGTGATAGCCACAGAGTAGACAACAGGAACACGAAAGAAAGCCACTGGATGTATAGCTACAGTACAGGGATTATGATACTCTACAACTGGATAATTAGGGGCCCATGCTTCAAGGGAGTCATTTACAGAAATCTTTAAATAAGAGTGAGAGCATGAATGTAGATAACAGGTTCCCAGGAATTCCCTCAGGTCCAAAACCTTTTTATTGAATCTAATACTGAAGATGACAACTTTGTATGTGAAAGTCTAGGATCTTTTGTACCATGTATTCTTCAGAATCATCAATAAGCACTGATGGAGGAGCAAGCTGGGTTCGGTCCGGGAAATGGTTAGACTTGCAGAGAAATTGAAGTTTACAGTTACTGAAGTGATGCAGTCAGTGACTGGAAAGGGATTAATATATGTAGTAGACAATTTATTTGAAGACAATGAAAGATATATGAAATATCTGACTATTTGCAGGGAGATAAGCCAACACCTCCCTGGGTATTCCCTGGGTTCATAGACAGCCAATTTCCCCAGCCAACCTCCAGATGCTATACGGAAAGTCTGACCATTTGATGGGGAGACACTTGGCTGTGGGATGTAGACATCCTGGCACCCCTGCCGGAAACTTTGTGGCCCCTTCCCTGGTCCTCTACTTTCTACTAATCAACAATCACCAAGCTTCTGCTGATTGGTTTAGGGCTGGCCTATGTAAATGTAGCATTGTTTTATTGCATGGAAGAAATGTATAAAATTATACTCTTTCTGGGACACATAGCAATGTGTGTTTCCCGTTGTATCCTGAACCCCTGCTGCAACCATGGAAAATGTAACTGAAGAGCTAGCTTGGATCTGCAGGTAGAATTGGTCTCTTTGGCCTTTTCATGCTTACTGAAGAGTATATCAAAATTGTTATGCTGATCCAGTATTCCTGCATTTCGGATGCTTCTTTGGATGATCCTGATGTGACCGCCTTCCCCCTGAAGAGCCCCCCCCCCCATGATCCTGAGGGAGAATTCCTGTGCTCAAAGTCACTGAGTTTGGGGGTAAAGCAGAACCCCATCTTCTGGGTTGTGACAGCTGTTGGTAGTGGTGCTATCTCAGTGCAGGTCCTGGCAGTAGCAGCAAGAATATATTACAGTGATCTATTCGTGGCAGAGATCAAGATCTTCCAGAGGTGCGCAGTAGAGAGGGAGGCTCACATCAGTTGATGCAGCATCTGGCAAAACAAGTAACACCACTGGCTGAAGAGGTGTGGAGCCACATGAAGGCTAGTATGGTGGAGGTGACCCATTAGAAAAGGAGCTTGATCGCCAGGATGATGAAGTGGTGAAGGCTCCACATTGCCACAACAGATGATCGGGAAACAGCTCTACTGAATCAACAGCTAGCCTACTTGGGGCTCCTGCAAGGTGAAGAGCCAGTGGAGTGGCAGGAGTACCTGGTATGTGAGGATATTGTCTTGGAAGATAAGTATGATGACCTATTCACACCAACAACCACATTGCAATGGTCCTCCTACTACAGGCTAGAGCTCTGGGAAGTACTGCAGGGCAATCCAGAGTTTGGCATCGGAACCACAAATACTGGGAAATGCTGTCTGATTGGCAGCTTCAATTGAGTGGTTGATCCAGAAAGAAATGTATTTGGAAGTATGATGTCTGCTGCAGCATGCCTTCCTGGGTGGAAACTGTCTCAAGAGCTTGAAGGTGTCCTACAAACCAGGTGAGCATGAAGAAGATGCATACTGGCACATTGAGGCAGTTCAAGCCTACAGTAGATTGGAAACTTGTCCAAGTTTAGAGTGCACATGTCTGCTGGAGGAAACAATTCTGGATGATGTTATAGTGGACTACTGGATGAGACCATGTAGAGGGGAAGGAGTAGATGAGGAGGTGCCACTAGAACTGATCATAACCAGCAGGACGAGATCAGAGTTATTGCTGGTAGCTAATTGTGATCTAGTGACAGAGGGAGCCGAGAAGTCTTCTGCAGCTGCAAGTCCTGAGTGGAGCGACAATGCTCAATAGCACCTGGAGAGAGTTGTGGTGGACCGCTAGCAACCAGTGGAGCTCCAAATGGTAGAGATGGTTGAGAAATCAGATACAGATCAGAGACAAAAGGAGAGTGCAAGTCCTGAGATTCTGCCGTTTGAAGGCCAGACTGATCTATCAGAGAAGCATGTGACTAGTATTGCCAACATAGAAACCACCTATACAGTGAAGGCGGTAGCAGAGAAGTTGGGTCCCAGCAAGTGCCCTGCTATGGAGCTTCCACAGAAGTAAGCAAATATTTTGTCCAACCTTCTAACATGGATACAGTCAAGGCAGCAGCAGAGTAGGTGGACCACAGCAAGAGCCCGGCTACTGTGAATCTGCAAAACTAATACTGATGGCTTGCCAGAAAAAGGACTTAGCTGATCCACAAAGACAGCGGCTAGCCACAGGGCAACCAGGAGAGGGTACTTTCCATGGGACTCTGATGCCAGAACCAATCCATGATCCATCTACTAGGCCAGCCACTGTAACAGCCTCAAAGGGAGTATCTGTGCTGATCCACCATAAAAGCTACTCCCTAAAATGTGGGCAACCACTACAGTCAAGACTGCAGCAGAGCAGCGGACCCCAGCAAGAGCCCTACCACTATGGATCTACAATAGGAAAAGGCCAAAATAATCCTGATAGCTTGCTAGAAAGAAAAGTTTGAGGATCTACGAATACAAAGACTATTCACAGGACAAAGGGAGGAGCAAGACAAGAGGGAGCAATCCTTGGGGCCCTGACACTGGAGCTAACATATGCTCCAACCACCAAAGTCTAGGCACTAACAGAGAAGGCAGACCCCAGAAAGAGCACTGCCAAAGTAGATCTATAATAGGCCGTGGAAAAACTAATCCTGGCGGCTTGCCAGGAAGAGGATCAGACTAATCAACAACTACAGAACACACCCCAGGGAGATCAGGAGAGGTGTAAGCCCTGGGACCCTGACCGATTCGAGCCACAATCCCCATCATGTCCCCAGATGAGGTGAGGTGAGAGCTGCAGCCAAGGCTGAGCAGCTGTCAGGGGAAAGCAACCGCAAATAAACTTTTGACTATGGCACAATTTGAAGGTGTATCTGTTATTTAAACCATACATTTCAACAGTATACCGTAGCTACAATAACACTCATAATGTGCCTTTAATTCCTTATAGCACACTTGAACCATGTCACAAAAATATATATTTTTGCTGTTCCACAAAGTTTATTTGGTTATATCTGTTGATTTTGTGCACCTGCTTTGATGTTGCTGTAAGTAAACATATGCAGCTATGTGTCTTTTTTATTCCACTAGAAAATGCTTCAACAATGTAACAACAGTGCAGAACAACAGTGTATTAGATTTTATATCTGTTGATTTTATGCAACTATTACATTTTTGCTGTGAGCAAACATATGCAGCTATGGGTAACTTAACAGGGCTTGCTTTTCTGGCACATTATCAAAATTTCTTATGATCATGCCACATTATTTCACAGTTTTATTGTCGCTTCTCAACTCATTAATATATGTGATAAATTACTGATTGACAAGGCACAAAGAGCGATAACTGTGTTTTTCCTTTTATCTCTTGTCTTAGACCTTGTGTATAGATCCACATAATTCACACACTAGACCAAGTAATGTGTTTATGACTCTTGTCTTCTATCCAACGTTGTTTTTTTAATACTCAAAATCCCTGTATATTCTGTATATGCCAATACTTATGTTGAACTTCAAGGCTTCTAACTTGATAAAGAGAAGTGCAACTCTTGAAAGCTTGTCACTCTAACTACATACTGCAAAACTCTAATTATTCATCAATATTATATATATATATATATATATATATATATATACTGTATATATATATATATATATATATATATATATATATATATATAAAAATATATATATATATATGTATGTACCTGCTAATTATAGTTATACATATATGCAGCCTTATTAAATTGTGATTCGGCCAATTGAATAGGGCTCTATATTAGCACAGAGCATATTTTTTTTACAGAAGTTTTTAGTTAGTGAACTTCTATCCAAAAGCAAGGTCTTCACTAACTAAAAACTTCTGAAAAAAGGATATGCTCTGTGCTTATATAGAGCCCTTTTCAATTGGCCAAATCGCAATTTAATAAGGCTGATAATAGTAAGGAAGAATAATTTGTTTTTACTAAAGGAAGAGTTTTGTGCACTATCAAGTGTTGAAGGCAGGCAAGATAGAACATTTTATACACAGTCTTCAAACATTATGATTTACTCTAAAATGCTTTTTTCTTGTTTACAACTCATACAGTTGCTAACGTTGTTCATTTGTTACATACAGGGACATTTAAGGTGAATGTGCAACAGCTAACAGATGTTTTTATATATTATGATGTTTCCTTCATTTATTTAGATGTATTTATTGATTGCATAGAAAAATCATTATAGAATGAAAGTGAAAACAACTGAGAACAGGACATCATGTCATCCTTTTCAGTAACACTGCTTTTTTATTTAAGCACCATTTGTTTTATAATTAAACAAAGTTTTTCCTGCTATAGTTTTTTTTCAACATTATAATAACCTTCAGGAAGCAGCAATTAAACTCTAATTGTTGTGTTTACTGTTTTTGATTTAGAATTTTAATGACAGGAAATGTTGGAAATGTACTGTATTTTTGCTTTCCAGAGGGATGTTTCTCAATTTATGGAAGAAATAAAATTAAACCGGTATTGGAAGACCATTCCTGTCCTACTGGGTTTGGATGACCACTGATGTCCCACATTTACTAGATGTTCTTTTAATTAAATAAACAGTTATCTCAATTCATGGGTCCTCAGAAGTTATGCTTGTCCTTGTGCTATTTTATAAATAATATGTTTATTCTAGTATATGATTATATATGCAAATCACATATTTCATTGTGAAAGTCTGAATAAAGCTTTCACTTTATGTCTATCTATAAAGTTGTTATTTATAATATTACTGAAAATGTCAACCTACATTATGAGCACCACTCACAACATATAAAGCATTAGATCTATTTATACACAATTACATTAAAAAGAGGCAAACATGGGCGTCGCTCTTCTCAAATGTGATAAACTGACGCAATTTGTATGTTTTAGCAAAGAGAGATTCCCCCCCAAAAAATTATGCTACACAGGTTTCAAGAGTCAAACTCCAACCATAATAACAATATGACAGACTCCAATTTTTATTGAACAAAACAGGGAAACTACAGAGGTGATTGCTCATCCCCACTTATGTAGCCCATCACTTCAGAGGCCTCCAGAAACCCTCTATCCAGAAGACCTCAGGACCAACCATGATCTTGGACCATCACCATAAGGGCTCCACCTTACAGTGAGCAATCACCTCCGCACCCACCAAGCTATGACAACATAAAGATAAAATAACATAAAACAGGGAGGGAGGGATTTTAAGCCTGTGCAAGTGGGAAACGTCACTTCTATTAACCTGAAACGTCTCAAATCAAGTTATTCAATTACTCCCCAGAACTAGCTTGGTCAACATCCCCCTCCCTCATGCTGTTTCCAGGAGCTGCCTGTCCAGCTGCATCTCTATCCATCTATTCATCTCTCTATCCAGGTATTACAACATTCTAATAGCAGAAAACTTACTTTAAAATCGCATTTTGCTATAAAAGCTATATTTAAAGATATACAGTATTTTACAAAAGTGAGTACACCCCTCACATTTTTGTAAATATTTTATTATATCTTTTCATGTGACAACACTGAAGAAATGACGCTCTGCTACAATGTAAAGTAGTACGTGTACAGCCTGTTATAACAGAATGTACACTTGCTGTTCCCTCAAAATAGCTCAACACACAGCCATTAATGTATGGCAACAAAAGTGAGTACATCACTAAGTGGAAATATCCATATTTGGACGTTTCCCCTTAGAGGTGTATTCACTTTTGTTGCCAAAGGTTTAGACATTAATGGCTGTGTGTTGAGTTATTTTGAGGGGACAGCAAATTTACACTGTTATACAGGCTGTACACTTACTACTTTACATTGTAGCAGAGTGTAATCTCTTCAGTGTTGTCACGTGAAAAGATATAATAAAATATTTACAAAAATGTGAGGGGTGTACTCACTTTTGTGAGATACTGTATGTAGACCAATTGTTACTGAATGGCTCTGTAGCATCTGGGCTTTATGATCAGCATAAGAGCCATTCAGTTTTAGATACTCCTCAGACAACCACTCCCTCCTAATCAATTAATGAAATATAATATCAATATTCAATATTAAATCCATTTTTAAATGTTAAGAGTTTTAGCCTCCAGTCCTTAAGATCATCAAGGTAATAAGGGGATTTAAAGGATATAGAAGTTTTCTGGACTTCAGTAGAAATATAATATGCTTGTGTATCTATTTACTTTCTTTGGACTACAAATATTTCCTAATTAATTTCCCTCTTTGCAGCTCATGAATATAGTGTACTTCTAAGTACAGGAACTACAGTGTATCATAATAAGTAATCAGTGGCACCATACTGCTAAAATGCTCCTTGAGAAGGGTCACTTACTTGATAACTTGAAACACAAAACTTCATGTCCTGTGTATTCCTGAGCTGCATGAACCCTCCAAACATTTTATTATTTTAGCCAGAACCCCCTCCCCCCGATATTTTAAGAACATTAAAGAAAATAGATACATAGGGATATTATATTCCTATTGAGAAAACTTCCATGTCCCTTTAATATTATGTTTCTGTATAAAACCTAATCTTAAATGACCACTAAACCTGGATTTTTTTATTTTTTACTTTGAAACAAAATTTATTTTGTCTATGTTTTTATAAATATTTGTGTGAAATAAATGAAATATTTTGGGCTTACTTGGTTTATTTTGACATTCCTATTGCTCAGTATACGATCTACCATTTTGCCTCTCACATTCCCCCTCACTGACGTCCCTCTATATTGTTTAGCTGAGGAGATGATGTCACTGGTGAAAGAGAAACCATCGGCTGGACAGGTTCCATTTACAATACTGGGGAGTTATTAGTCTGACTCATCCCAGTAGCAGGAAAGCAGGACTTATTCAACAAATAGAATTGAATACATATTACACATCACATATATAGTTGTGAGCGTACGAGTTGTTGCTAACGCTGCGGGCTCGCGTAGCGAGTCGCGGCCCTCGCCAAGCGAGGGCAGTGGCAGAGGGTCTCAGTTGCTGGCATGGAGCGCCGAAGGCGCTCCTTGCCAGCAACTGAGGACCCTCGCAAAGCGAGGGCCTCAGTTGCTGGCATGGAGCGAAGTAGGCGCTCCATGCCAGCAACTGCGACCCTCGCAAACTTCACGTCGCAAACCAAACAGCACGACACACACATTACGACACTCGCAAACAACATACGACACACGTTCACACACATTACGGCCTCGCAACACTCGGACGCAACTCGCGAACATTACAAAATGTAAAACACAATACAAACACACAGCATATACATAAATACCTTACCTACACCAAGAGGGAGCACCCAGGACCTCAAAAATACAACTTACACCTCGATTTTACTCGAAATAAAACAGTTTAGAGACTAAAAAAATCTAAGCGAGAGAAAAAATGGCCGCCGAACAAAACGAAAACGAGGCTACAGCACTCTAAACTCGCAAAACACCACAAGAAACTCGCAAAACACCACAACAAACTCGCAAAACGCAACAAACGACCTACGGATATTCATACCACACAGTGCACACATTCAGCATGCTTACACAGCAGCTCCACACCACTAATGCTGCAGCAACATCAACACAGATTGCCAGCTCTTCAGCACAATGCTTCAAAATAGGTACAGTATATTCATTTAGTAATGTATTACATATTTCATTATTATACACCAAACAGCATTAGCTATCTTACAATTTCATTGCCGTCATTTTTTGACGGGCAATTCGCTAGTGTACATATAATAAATAGACATTTGTGCTTGTTATTTATATGTATACATATACATTATGTAAGTATAATTATTTGTTGTTAGTGGAATGGTTTGTTTGTTGTACAGTAATATGTATGCTTTGTTTAATTAGCTCTCTTTACTGCTTGGGGGATGAACACTAACAACTAACTATAGAGAGTCTCCCCCTGTCATTCTGTAAGTATTAGCCTGTCCAGACATGTGGCCGACTCCACCCCCAACAGTAACATCTGAGCATGTTCTATAGCAATCTTCAGCTGAAAAAAGATGGAGGGTGATACCAGTCAAGCAGAATGTGTGGGGGGAAATGGTAGACCTATACTGTGCAATATGAATGTCAGCTTAAAGCAAATAAGTCTAAAATATTTAATATATTTCACTAAAATGTTTATAAAAAATATAGATAAGATGAAATAACCTTTAATTTATAAAATAATTTCTAGCATTTAATGGTCCTTTAAGAGCACTATAATAAACATGTATGTAATTGCTTGGTTTTGGTGCAACTGTTTCGCAGAATGCCTTTTTTTAAAGTCGTTGAGCACTGATCACAACCACTATCCAAGCCTGGTGCTAGCGGCCCTGTCCAATCCAATTGCTTTAAACATTATTGCCTATGTACTGGACTAGCCTGAACCTAAAAATCCTTACAACTTAATTTCATTTAATTGGACCTAACTCTGGTGCATTCTTTTTTTCAATCCCTTGTGTTGCTCTCTCTTTTGCAACCACCACCATCAGAATTCCATAATAGAAGATTTGGAAGTCTGTTATATTATCTATTTTGTCTTTATTGTTGTTAACAGTACCCTTACGAGTGTACAGTCAATTGCTAGTGCTTAAGTAATATGCACATTATTGCATCACCACTACAACCAGCTTGTCATGAGAACAGAACAGCTGGATCCGCTAATGAACAGATACCACCGTTCTAACTGTAGCTAAAATTACTTTGAGCAATAATCTTATAGAAAAAGACATTCCTAAGGCACAGAAGAAAACTGCTAGAGTAAGCACAAGGTAAACGACAGGAGAAAATGGTGTTACAAATACAAGATGCAGGCAGTACACAGCTCAAAGAATATTCTCTCACAGAAGGCCAGCTAACCTAATCACTCAGCAGGAGGCCTTCAGTGTTGAATACTCAATTGTGTCAGCTTGAGAATGGGCCTCTTAGACCTTTCCTTCCAAATAGGAATTGAATCACATTATATGAATTATAAAGCAACACATAAAGACACACACCAGCATCAGGCATGTTCAACATGAATGCAATCAGTACAACAAGTGATTATCCTCACAATGTCCATCACACACAGATGCATGGGATATTCACTCAGAATCAGTGTCTTCAGACCCTAGATAGTCCAAATACGGGGAACCATTGTTATCATAGGGGAAGCCCAGGGCTGGAAACAACAAAGCTGAGAGATGTCATGTTCATCTTGTGCTTGCACAGGGAAGGGATTCCTTTGTGGAAGACTCATGGCCAGATTACTTATTAGGCCAACTAGGCAGCGGCATAAGGTGCTTCCCTGTGAAGGGTTCCTCCTTTAACATGATAAAATGTTTCTTGTTATAAAGGAATGAAATACTGCAGTTCACAAATTGGAACTATATAATTACAAGTGGGAGGAAGCTGCTGTGAGAACTGTCACTGCTTGCTGAGAAATGGTGAGTACTAGAGGATAAATATATATATATATATATATATATATATATATATATATATATATATATATATATATATATTGTCACAAAGTCAGGTGGACCCACGGATACATTATAGAAGGAAGATATGTCAGCACTAGGCTGATCAGGTCTGTTAGTCCAGTGCTGACAGAGTTAAAGCAATTAGCTGCACCTAAAGCAACAAGCAGACTATTTAAATCCCCAGGAACTAACAGCCAGGTGATGGAGTCTTGGGGAATGTAAGAGGACAGAAACAGGAAGTGTGGGTGCTGGAATCAGAGAGAGAAAGACAAGCCCAATTTGATGAGGACCTGTGCTGCAGACTAAAGCCACCTGTGAGGCCGACTATATTACTGCAAGGTCAGAAACTCCTTATGTTTTTCTTTATTACCCACAGGTAAGAGACTGTTTTGCTTAGCGAGACTTTATCTTTTAGAATACACTTGGTACTCATTATAAGGGTCCCTGGGGGTGGGTACTCGAAGAAAAGGGTGGGCCGGTACCCTGGCCACAATGTGGCACTATACCATATATAAGAGAGCGTTTGTATCCTGGCCACAAGGCGGCACTATGCAAAATACCAGAGACAGTTTTGTATCCTATCCACAAGGTGGCAATACTAACACTACCAAATTCAAGAGACTGATGTGCCTGCTCTCCAAAATGACATGAGACTCGAGGAAAAGGAAAACCCTGCTAACCTCCGCTAGAAGTAGTATGACAGGATTACATTTTTTTTGTGAATTATATTTCTCCGGAGCAGAGAAGCTGCCAGGGTGTAGTCAGGGTGTTCCTGAATGTCTAGTAAGAATGTTTACATAGATTTTTCTTTTCTTTTTCTTAATGTTAATTTCTACATCTGGATCCTTGTTTATGAGCCCTATAATAAACAAGTCTCCTGTATAAATCTACGTGTTGCTGAACCTTTTGTTAAAAAAATCCCTGTGGTAAATGGCCATCCTTGTCACAATATTTATATATATATATATACATATATATATATATATATATATATATATATATATATATATATATATATCACATATATAGTTGTGAGCATGTGAGCCTGCTCAAGGCTCTCGAAGCAAGGGCCGTAGTTGCTGGCATGGAGCGCCGAAGCGCTCCATGCCAGCAACTGCGGCCCTTGCTTCCACATATAAACCTATTCCAGTCCTTCTTCCCCCTCCCTTTAACCCCTCGGTGCCTCCCAGTGAAGCCGCAGTGTGGGAGCCGTAGTGCAGGGGAGGGTAGTGGGAGGATTTGGGGGGGGTGTGTGGTGCGCGGGGTTCTCGGGGGGCTGCACTGCGGGGCACACACCGAGCTCTGGGATGGGAGCCATATTTCCCTTTTCAGAGGCCGGTGCAGGCTGACCTGATCCTCCTCTGCATGTCTTAATGTGAGGGGTGTGAGTGCCACACAGCATGTCAACTCTTGAATTGACGCGTGATGTCACCAATAAGCAAGCCCCCGAGCTGTCAATCAATTCAGCAGAGGCACTGAACCAGCGACTACCCCTGCCTACACTGATCCCGCCTCCATCCCTCTATCCCTCCTCTAAACATGGCTGTCTGTGAGGATCTCCATTAGCTGGTAACAGCCATGTGCTCCGTGTGTGTGTCTGTGGGGGTTAAATCTGTCTCTATCTATTTATCTATCTGCATCTATCGGTCTCTATCTATATCTATCTGTCTGTTTCTTTCTATCTATATCTATGTCTGTCTCTATGTATATATGTCTATCTATCCCATCTATTTATCTATGTATTTTATCTACCTGTTGCATCTACTCATCTCATCTACCCATCCCATTGTTTCTACCAATCCTTTGTACCTATCTACCCATTTTTTTTATTCTTTTCATCTGCCTATTCCATCTACCCATTGTATCTACCATGCCACCTACTCAGTATCTACCCACTGTATCTAGCCACTGTATCTACCTATCATATATACTCATTGCATCTGCCAATCTACCCATCTAATTTACCCATTCCATCTACCGATTTCATTTATCCATTGGATCTACCCATCTACTACTGACCTACTCCATCTACCCATTGCATCTACCCATCTAACCAAACTATTGTACCTACATATCTATCCACATCTACCCATTGTAATTACCCAGTATATCTATAATCTACCCATTGTATCTACCCGTTGCATATACCCATTTCATCTACCTAATCCATCTTCCCATTGCATCTACCTGTTGCATCTACCGATCTCATCTACCCATCCCATTGTATCTACCAATCACATCTACCCATTCCATCTATCTATCCTTTGTTTCTACCCATCCCATCTACCTATCTACCTATTCCATCTATCCATCCCCCTACTCGCTATGTCTAACCAAAGTATCTACCATCATATATACTCATCGCATCTACCTATCTATTCTTCTCATCAACCCATTCCATCTACCTATATACCAATTTAATTTACCCATTGCATCTACCCACCTACCTATTTAATCTTCCCATTGTATCAAACCATTGTACCTACCCATCTCACAACTCATTGTGTCTATCTACCTACCCATTGTATCTATCC
Source organism: Discoglossus pictus (assembly GCA_027410445.1). Classification (NCBI taxonomy): domain Eukaryota; kingdom Metazoa; phylum Chordata; class Amphibia; order Anura; family Alytidae; genus Discoglossus; species Discoglossus pictus. The sequence goes on from CM050163.1 coordinate 294,421,208, forward strand.
ATCACATCTATCCATCTACCCATTGTATCTACCTATGACATCTACCCATTATATCTACTGATTGTATCTACCCATTCCATCTATCCACCTACCTATTCTATCTATCCATTGTATCTACCCATCGTATCTACCATCTACCCATTGTATCTGCCCATACCATCTACCTATTACATCTACCCATTGTATCTACCCATCAAATCTACTATCTACCCATCACATCTACCTATTCCATCTACCCATCACATCCACCTTTTCAATCTGCCCATTGTATCTACCCATCTAATTTACCTATCTACCTATTCCATCTATCCATTGTATATACCTATCTATCTACCCATCCCATCTACCTATCACATCTACTTATTTTATCTACATGTTCTATCTACCCATCTCATCTACCTATTGTATCTACCTATTCTGTCTGTCTCATCCTCTTCCCAACATCACATATATTGTTGTGAGCATGCGAGCCTGCTCGAGCCGTTGCTCACGCTTGCGGGCTCGCGTAGCTGGCCCTCGCAAAACGAGGGCCACAGTTGCTGGCAAGGAGCGCCACAGGCGCTCCTTGCCAGCAACTGTGACCCTCGCAAACTTTACGTCGCAACGCAAACAACATACGAGACACGTTAACACCCATTACGGACTCGCAAAAATCGTCCGCAACCCGCGGACATGAAAAAATGAAAAACACAATAAATACACACAACACATACATAAAAAGCTTACCTACAGCAAGAGGGAACATCCAGGACCTCAAAAATCTTCAGCTGAAAAAAGATGGAGGGTGATACCAGTCAAGCAGAATGTGAGGGGGGAAATGGTAGACCTATACTGTGCAATATGAATGTCAGCTTAAAGCAAATAAGTCTAAAATATTTAATATATTTCACTAAAATGTTTATAAAAAATATAGATAAGATGAAATAACCTTTAATTTATAAAATAATTTCCAGCATTTAATGGTCCTTTAAGAGCACTATAATAAACATGTATATAATTGCTTGGTTTTGGTGCAACTGTTTCGCAGAATGCCTTTTTTTAAAGTCATTGAGCACTGATCACAACCACTATCCAAGCCTGGTGCTAGCGGCCCTGTCCAATCCAATTGCTTTAAACATTATTGCCTATGTACTGGACTAGCCTGAACCTAAAAATCCTTACAACTTAATTTCATTTAATTGGACCTAACTCTGGTGCATTCTTTTTTTCAATCCCTTGTGTTGCTCTCTCTTTTGCAACCACCACCATCAGAATTCCATAATAGAAGATTTGGAAGTCTGTTATATTATCTATTTTGTCTTTATTGTTGTTAACAGTACCCTTACGAGTGTACAGTCAATTGCTAGTGCTTAAGTAATATGCACATTATTGCATCACCACTACTACCAGCTTGTCATGAGAACAGAACAGCTGGATCCGCTAATGAACAGATACCACCGTTCTAACTGTAGCTAAAATTACTTTGAGCAATAATCTTATAGAAAAAGACATTCCTAAGGCACAGAAGAAAACTGCTAGAATAAGCACAAGGTAAACAACAGGAGAAAATGGTGTTACAAATACAAGATGCAGGCAGTACACAGCTCAAAGAATATTCTCTCACAGAAGGCCAGCTAACCTAATCACTCAGCAGGAGGCCTTCAGTGTTGAATACTCAATTGTGTCAGCTTGAGAATGGGCCTCTTAGACCTTTCCTTCCAAATAGGAATTGAATCACATTATATGAATTATAAAGCAACACATAAAGACACACACCAGCATCAGGCATGTTCAACATGAATGCAATCAGTACAACAAGTGATTATCCTCACAATGTCCATCACACACAGATGCATGGGATATTCACTCAGAATCAGTGTCTTCAGACCCCAGATAGTCCAAATATGGGGAACCATTGTTATCATAGGGGAAGCCCAGGGCTGGAAACAACAAAGCTGAGAGATGTCATGTTCATCTTGTGCTTGCACAGGGAAGGGATTCCTTTGTGGAAGACTCATGGCCAGATTACTTATTAGGCCAACTAGGCAGCGGCATAAGGTGCTTCCCTGTGAAGGGTTCCTCCTTTAACATGATAAAATGTTTCTTGTTATAAAGGAATGAAATACTGCAGTTCACAAATTGGAACTATATAATTACAAGTGGGAGGAAGCTGCTGTGAGAACTGTCACTGCTTGCTGAGAAATGGTGAGTACTAGAGGATAAATATATATATATATATATATATATATATATATATATATATATATATATATATATGTATATATATATATATATATATATATATATATTGTCACAAAGTCAGGTGGACCCACGGATACATTATAGAAGGAAGATATGTCAGCACTAGGCTGATCAGGTCTGTTAGTCCAGTGCTGACAGAGTTAAAGCAATTAGCTGCACCTAAAGCAACAAGCAGACTATTTAAATCCCCAGGAACTAACAGCCAGGTGATGGAGTCTTGGGGAATGTAAGAGGACAGAAACAGGAAGTGTGGGTGCTGGAATCAGAGAGAGAAAGACAAGCCCAATTTGATGAGGACCTGTGCTGCAGACTAAAGCCACCTGTGAGGCCGACTATATTACTGCAAGGTCAGACACTCCTTATGTTTTTCTTTATTACCCACAGGTAAGAGACTGTTTTGCTTAGCGAGACTTTATCTTTTAGAATACACTTGGTACTCATTATAAGGGTCCCTGGGGGTGGGTACTCGAAGAGAAGGGTGGGCCGGTACCCTGGCCACAATGTGGCACTATACCATATATAAGAGAGCGTTTGTATCCTGGCCACAAGGCGGCACTATGCAAAATACCAGAGACAGTTTTGTATCCTATCCACAAGGTGGCAATACTAACACTACCAAATTCAAGAGACTGATGTGCCTGCTCTCCAAAATGACATGAGACTCGAGGAAAAGGAAAACCCTGCTAACCTCCGCTAGAAGTAGTATGACAGGATTACATTTTTTTTGTGAATTATATTTCTCCGGAGCAGAGAAGCTGCCAGGGTGTAGTCAGGGTGTTCCTGAATGTCTAGTAAGAATGTTTACATATATTTTTCTTTTCTTTTTCTTAATGTTAATTACTACATCTGGATCCTTGTTTATGAGCCCTATAATAAACAAATCTCCTGTATAAATCTATGTGTTGCTGAACCTTTTGTTAAAAAAATCCCTGTGGTAAATGGCCATCCTTATTCACATATATAGTTGTGAGCATGTGAGCCTGCTCAAGGCTCTCGAAGCAAGGGCCGCAGTTGCTGTCATGGAGCGCCGAAGCGCTCCATGCCAGCAACTGCGGCCCTTGCTTCCACATATAAACCTATTCCAGTCCTTCTTCCTGGGGGGCGGTGTGTGGTGCGCGGGGTTCTCGGGGGGCTGCACTGCGGGGCACACACCGAGCTCTGGGATGGGAGCCATATTTCCCTTTTCAGAGGCCGGTGCAGGCTGACCTGATCCTCCTCTGCATGTCTTAATGTGAGGGGTGTGAGTGCCACAGAGCATGTCAACTCTTGAATTGACGCGTGATGTCACCAATAAGCCCGCCCCCGAGCTGTCAATCAATTCAGCAGAGGCACTGAACCAGCGACTACCCCTGCATACACTGATCCCGCCTCCATCCCTCTATCCCTCCTCTAAACATGGCTGTCTGTGAGGATCTCCATTAGCTGGTAACAGCCATGTGCTCCGTGTGTGTGTCTGTGGGGGTTAAATCTGTCTCTATCTATTTATCTATCTGCATCTATCGGTCTCTATCTATATCTATCTGTCTGTTTCTTTCTATCTATATCTATGTCTGTCTCTATGTATATATGTCTATCTATCCCATCTATTTATCTATGTATTTTATCTACCTGTTGCATCTACTCATCTCATCTACCCATCCCATTGTTTCTACCAATCCTATGTACCTATCTACCCATTTTTTTTATTCATTTCATCTGCCTATTCCATCTACCCATTGTATCTACCATGCCACCTACTCAGTATCTACCCACTGTATCTAGCCACTGTATCTACCTATCATATATACCCATTGCATCTGCCAATCTACCCATCTAATTTACCCATTCCATCTACCGATTTCATTTATCCATTGGATCTACCCATCTACTACTAACCTACTCCATCTACCCATTGCATCTACCCATCTAACCAAACTATTGTACCTACATATCTATCCACATCTACCCATTGTAATTACCCAGTATATCTATAATCTACCCATTGTATCTACCCGTTGCATATACCCATTTCATCTACTTAATCCATCTTCCCATTGCATCTACCTGTTGCATCTACTGATCTCATCTACCCATCCCATTGTATCTACCAATCACATCTACCCATTCCATCTATCTATCCTTTTTTTCTACCCATCCCATCTACCTATCTACCTATTCCATCTATCCATCCCCCTACTCACTATGTCTAACCAAAGTATCTACCATCATATATACTCATCGCATCTACCTATCTATTCTTCTCATCAACCCATTCCATCTACCTATATACCAATTTAATTTACCCATTGCATCTACCCACCTACCTATTTAATCTTCCCATTGTATCAAACCATTGTACCTACCCATCTCACAACTCATTGTGTCTATCTACCTACCCATTGTATCTATCCATCACATCTATCCATCTACCCTTTGTATCTACCTATGACATCTACCCATTATATCTACTGATTGTATCTACCCATTCCATCTATCCACCTACCTATTCTATCTATCCATTGTATCTACCCATCGTATCTACCATCTACCCATTGTATCTGCCCATACCATCTACCTATTCCATCTACCCATTGTATCTATCCAGCACATCTACCCATCTACCTATTACATCTACCCATTGTATCTACCCATCAAATCTACTATCTACCCATCACATCTACCTATTCCATCTACCCATCACATCCACCTTTTCAATCTGCCCATTGTATCTACCCATCTAATTTACCTATCTACCTATTCCATCTATCCATTGTATCTACCTATCTATCTACCCATCCCATCTACCTATCACATCTACTTATTTTATCTACATGTTCTATCTACCCATCTCATCTACCTATTGTATCTACCTATTCTGTCTGTCTCATCCTCTTCCCAACATCACATATATTGTTGTGAGCATGCGAGCCTGCTCGAGCCGTTGCTCACGCTTGCGGGCTCGTGTAGCTGGCCCTCGCAAAACGAGGGACGCAGTTGCTGGCAAGGAGCAAACTTTACGTCGCAACGCAAACAACATACGAGACACGTTAACACCCATTACGGACTCGCAAAAATCGTCCGCAACCCGCGGACATGAAAAAATGAAAAACACAATAAATACACACGACACATACATAAAAAGCTTACCTACAGCAAGAGGGAACATCCAGGACCTCAAAAAATGAAGTTACACCTTAATTTAACTAAAAATAAAAGAGTTTAGACAAGAAAAAATGGCCGCCAAACAAAACGAAAACGAGGCTACAGCACTCTAAACACGCAAAACACCACAAAACAGCTACGGATATTCGGCTACAGCCGCATACCACACATTAGCCGCCGATTTAGAACAATAACTTATACAATGCGGAAGTACATAGCTACGCTAACGGTTTGGTCGTGCGCACGCACACTATTACACTGCACACATTCATCACGCTTACACAGCAGCTCCACAGCACTAATGCTCCCAATACTCATCATTATTATACACAAAATAGCATTAGCATTTTTTGACGGGCAATTTGATAGTATATATATATATATATATATATATATATATAGCTCTGTAATTTGTGTATGCATGTGCCTATGTGTTGAACTGTTTTGTTGTGTGTGTATGTTTATGTTAGAAGGTCTGTGGATCTTTTTTTATGTGTAGCTATAGCATTTATGTATCTAGTGTATGGGGGAACTGTTTGTATAAATCTGGGGTGTTGGGGGACTGTGTTTAGTGTGGGAAATCTGGCTTATATTTTATTTATTTGTCTAGTATGGAGGAAACATTTAATATATATTTATAGAACTGTCATGCAATTTGACATGACACAAATACTTCAATGTATTGATTTAATATATTTTATTGAGTTCAGTGATCAATCTATGGATGAGTACACGCTTTGTTGAAGAATAGTAAACATCAAGAGTAAACAACAGCATTAAAGTAAATTTGTAAACTTTGCTATATAGATAGATCACAATAGAAAATCAATGAACCATATACAAAATCATTAAAGTGATAACAAACAAATTTGTAAGGTTCAAGGTTCATTTATGACAAGATAGCAGTTAGTAAAAACAGTATAAGAATCTTAAAAAGCAAGTTATCATCAGCTAACGGTCCAAAACGGAAGGCTTTGGCCGAAAACTAATTAAGTTTTCTAAAAGCAAGATAGTCACATCATTATAGCATAAAATCAATGAACACAATCCTTTGTAAAGTAGTGAGAATGTAGAAGTATATAGTGAAGCAATATGTATCAAAATTGGTTATATTGTATCTGAGATTGCAAGCTAAATGACCTTTATATTTATATCACAGCAGGCTATTGTATTGATAAGGTGTTTTCTAACAGAATTGATTTCAATTAATTTATCAAGCCAGTCAATCTGTTTTTAAAAAGGTGGAACGAAGTAGAAGACAATAATGGTTTGGGGTTCATGTCCGACTCATGAACCCCAAAAACCTATTTCAGGCTGTAACCAACTTGCCAATTGTAGCAGAAAGACTGTAAGAAGACTATCTCAATTCTATTATAAAAATGAAGACAATAGAGCCTTGTCTATACTTTACCCAATATGAGGTTAGCAGAATGGGGATCCTCGCTGAATAGAATTGGTTTACCACTTGTCTAATATGAATCTTTTGGAAGTATAGATAGGTATATTTGTAGCTCACAAAGGAAAGATTCCAGGTCAGAAGTTTATGTCAGGAAGTTATACACAGAACCACCCCCCAGATACCCAACACACCAGAAGCCTCTCACCTTCCTCCCTTCTCCTTTCTAAAACCCCCTCTTTTCCCTTGTCACAGGTTGTATTTCCACCAAACATGATGGCTTGTTTTTTATTTAACATATATACATTATTACAAAAATTACACAATTATGTTTTATAGACCTGATTTTTGACCTAGCGCTGTGTATTAAAATGGACTATTAGAGAGAATATGTGACCTTGGTTCTTGATTGTTTGCTAGGTTATTTTTGTTGTGACTAGGCCCCATTGTGCCTTTATCTTACCACCTGCTAGATAACATGTGAAGGAGACAATGGAGAATTTAAATTAAGACGTATGTCCCAGCATACTTAAAGTTACAATTTGAAGGTCTCTGCTACATCTTCTAAATTGGCTTGAGTCTTTCTTTCCCATGTGAAAATGTTTTTGCCAAGTTTTGACTTGATAAAAATACATTTACCAAAGTATTTCATTTTAACAGAAAAAATATTGTAACTCCTACATGTTAAGAGAAGCTTACTGGGCTCTTGTTCTGAGCATATTTAACCTCCAAGGGCCACCCTTGCAACAGTAATGTCCAAGCAGTGATGCAGCTATTTGATACATTCCCAGCCTTTATCTTATCACTTTGCAGATACTGTAAAGGTTGATGCACCGTTTCTACTATGATTTTCTCAGCTTGGATAAAATTCCCAAAAGTCTGAATGGCCATTCAGTTGAAAATAGAGTCTTTTCACAGTCATTAAATTTTACCTCCACAGTTGATAATGCTTTGCAGGCATTCACAATGATTTTGCTCCATTGGTCGAATTTCTGATATAATACAGCACTTAAGCAACAATCAGTATATCCAGTCTCCACAAAGAATGGTTTACCTCTTTCTGGGTACGCCAAGCAAGGGGCCTTGCTAAATATTTTTTCAAGTCACTCACAGCTTGGTCTTGGACCTCACTCCAGCTCCATGGTTCTCCTTTCTTCAACAACTTTATGAGTGGCCTGGTGACTTCTGCATAATTGTCAATACATTTTTGTTTGTAATCCCAAGAAACAATCTCAACTCTTTCAGATTTGTGGGAGTTTTGGTTTTAAGGAGTGCTTCAACCTTCTTCTTCTGGGGATTCACACCTTCCGGAGTGATCTCTTGACCCAAGAAGTTGACTTTAGTCTGACACCACTGAGCCTTTTGGAGGGAGAGTTTGACACCAACTGATCCAGAGCATGTCTCATTTCTGTGATATGTTCATCAAAACTCCTGCTTTCGATCAGAATATCATCTACATAGGCTAGTGTCCCACGTTCTTGGGCATCTGCCATTGCTTTGAGGATAAATATGGCTCATTTATGGAATGCATGAACCCAAATGGATTTCGAGTCCACGTGTATTGTTGTTTTCCAAATGTGAAGGCCAGTTTATGCTGGTCCTTTTCTTTCACCTTAATGGTCCAGTAGTTTTGTGATTACTTTGGATCCTTGCCAAGGAGACATGCGGACCCATTTATTTAGTTGCATCAGATCAGCACACAAATGCAAAGTACCATTGGGTTTAAAAATACCCGGAACAGGTTTATTATAAGAGCTATGTACTGGGCGCACAGAACTCCCTAGACTCCAAGTTTTTAATAATGTCAGCCAAGGACTCTTAGGAGGCCAGATGGAGTCAGTATTGTTTAACAAAAACAGGCATCATTTTAGGATGGGTATTGATTTGCGTGACATGCATATTTGTTAGTCCACAATCATATGTATCCTTGGAAAACATTTCCTGGTAGTCCAGCAGTACCTGGCGCTCAAGGTTGTTAGAACATCCACCAGCTAAAGCTATCTTTTCCTCAACTCTTTCTTTGAACCCAGGGAACACTTCATGCTGACTTATCTCATAGGTCTCTTCAAGCTGTGTAGATTAATCAGTAGTTATCACACTTACCTGTGCCTCTTCATTCTGGCCTTGTTCATCTGCTTGTTTGTCCAGGTCCTGGCTGAAGATAAGCTCATCATCTGTAATTTTACAGTTTACTTCAGTGGAACTAAAAGGATAAACAGACTGCACGTGAAATAACCCCCCGTTCGTGTATCAAGATATTGGTTAATAATCATATCTGCTTCTGGAATCAGGCCTATAACTGAATTAGTGAGCTCAGAAGTAAGATATTCTGAATCCACAGCCATACCCACTATGGATCCTTTCTCCAAGTGTATTGGGTGTGATGCTGTGTTATTTATCAATATAACAAATGGGAGTAAAGCCCTTTAACTGGGTCTGTTGGCTGACATTGATGAAAGCATCTTTACACCTAATCCTCTGACCTCTCTTCACCTGTAATGGAAGAGGAAACTGAGCCACTCCCTCTGGTGCTGTAACACTTGTTCCATTTGTATTGTTACTCCATAGGGCATCTGCTGTGCAGATTTCAAGGCTTCAGAGCCATTAACAAATCCTAAGGGTGTTTTTTTCAGTCTAGAACAGAGAACATTATGTATGAGGTGAATTTAAGATGCAAGTCGGTGCATTAGCCAATCAGAATGGGATATGGGGGTGTATCCCATTCTAATTGGCTCACACCTTAGCACCTTCTGATTGGATGAAATTTGATAGGCAGCATTTTCAGCCAATCAGAAGGTGCCATTGCCAATTTTTTTATCCGAAAAGGCTCTTGGGGCCTCATTAGCGTCAGGGAGCTCCTTGAGTGCGGAGCTCTCTTGGATTTTTTTTTGTTACAGTGCGGATTCTTCCGGGCAGAAGAGGAGGAGAATGGGGACATCTCACATAGGTAAGTTCAATGTATATTATGTTTATTATATTTTATTTTTTGTGTATATGTTGTAGTAATCTAATGTTTATTTTTAACAAGTGGCGCTCTGTAGAAGACAATAAGAAGGACGGGGACATTTCAATTCTATTATAAAAATTAAGACAATAGAGCCTTGTCTATACTTTACCCAGTATGAGGTTAGCAGAATGGGGATCCTTGCTGAGTAGGATTGCTCTTCCACTTGTCAAATATCAATCCTTTGGAAGTATAGATAGGTATATTGGAAACCCACCGAGGAAAGATTCCAGGTCAGAAGTTTATGTCAGGAAGTTATAAACAGAACCACCACCCAAATAACGGACCCACCAGAAGCCTCTCGTCTTCCTCCCTTCTCCTTTCTAAAACCCCCTCTTTTCCCTTGTCACAGGTTGTATTTCCACCAAACATGATGGCTTGTGTTTTATTTAACTTATATACATAATTATCAAAATTACACAATTATGTTGTATAGACCTGATTTTGAACGCTGGAGGGCAAACCAGCGTTGTGTATTAAAATAGACTATTAGAGAGAATATGTGCCTCTTGTTCTAGATTGTTTGCCAGGTTATTTTTGTTATGGATAGGCTCTATTGTGCCTTTATCTTACCACCTGCTAGATAACATGTGAAGGAGACATACTATCTTAAAGTTACAGTTTGAAGGTCTCTACTACATCTTTCGAATTGGCTTTAATCTTTCTTGCCCACGTGAAAAGGTTAGAAAGTTCTTGCCAAGTTTTGACTTGATAAAAATACATTTACCGACTTAAAGAAGTATTTCATTTTAACAGGAAAAATATTTTAACTCTTACATGTTAAGAGAAGCATCTTGTAAGTATTTGCGTATGTTTACAATGGTAAATAATAAGTGGCAATGGACAACCGATAATGTAAATATTAGATTGGTGTGGCATTCTTTTTACCCTGGAAATGCACAACAGAATTATTTCTTTCAATTAATTGAGGAGGAGGTGTGTATGTCTATAGTACAGAGGAACTGTGTGTGGGAGAAGATGCACTTTTAACAATAACGCATTGGAAAAGCAGTGTGCACATCTCTATAGTGTGGAGAGTCAAATTTGGGTGATTTCTATAGTGTGTAGATCTGGAGCTCTATATGTTATAGTATAGTGTGGATGAAGCAGTGCTTACAGTGCCTTGCAAAAGTATTCACCCCCTTGACTTTTTACCTATTTTGTTACATTACAGCCTTAAGTTCAATGTTTTGTTTGATGGATCAGAACACAGTAGTCTAATTTGGTGAAGTGAAATGAGAAAAATATATACATAAAACTATTTTTTAGAAATAGAAAACAGAAAATTGGCATGTGTGTATGTATTCACCCCCTATGATATGAAGCCCATAAAAAGCTCTGGTGCAACCACTTACCTTCGGAAGTCACATAATTAGTGACATGCAATCTAAGTGTCATATGATCTGTCTTTACATATACACACCTTTTTTGAAAGGCCCCAGAGGCTCCAACACCTAAGCAAGAGGCACCACTAACCAAGCACTGCCATGAAGACCAAGGAACTCTCCAAACAAGTAAGGGACAATGTGGTTGAGAGGTACAAGTCAGGGTTAGGTTATAAAAAAATATCCAAATATTTTATGATCCCTAGGAGCACAATCAAATCTATCATAACCAAATGGAAAGAACATGGCACAACAGCAAACCTGCCAAGAGACGGCCGCCTACCAAAAAACCCAGACTGGGCAAGGAGGGCATTAATCAGAGAGGCAGCACAGAGACCTAAGGTAACCCTGGAGGAGCTGCACAGTTCCACAGCAGAGACTGGAGTATCTGTACATAGGACGACAATAAGCCATACGCTCCATAGAGTTGAGCTTTATGGCAGAGTGGCCAGAAGAAAGCCATTACTTTCAGCCAAAAAATGGCACGTTTTGAGTTTGCGAAAAGACATGTCGGAGACTCCCAAAATGTATGGAGGAATGTGCTCTGGTCAGATAAGACTTAAACTTTTCGGCCATCAAAGAAAATGCTAAGTCTGGTGCAAACCCAACACATCACATCACCCAAAGAACACCATCCACACAGTGAAACATGGTGGTGGTAGCATCATGCTGTGGGGATGTTTTTCAGCAGCCAGGACTGGGAAACTGGTCAGAGTTGAGGGAAAGATGGATGGTGCTAAATACAGGGATATTCTTGAGCAAAACCTGTACCACTCTCTGCGATTTTTGAGGCTAGTATGGAGGTTCACCTTCCAGCAGGACAATGACCCCAAACACACTGCTAAAGCAACACTTGCATTGTTTAAGGGGAAACATGTAAATGTGTTGGAATGGCCTAGTCAAAGCCCAGACCTCAATCCAATAGAAAATCTGTGGTCAGACTTAAAGATTGCTGTTCACAAGAGCAAACCATCCAACTTGAAGGAGCTGGAGCAGTTTTGCCAGGAGGAATGGGCAAAAATTGCAGTGGTAAGATGTGGCAAGCTCATAGAGACTTATCCAAAGCAACGTTGAGCTGTGATTGCCGCAAAAGGTGGCTCTATTTGTTGTTTGCTTCACAATAATAAAAAAAAAAAAACATCTTTAAAATTGTGGGCATGTTCTGTAAATTAAATGATGCAAATCCTCAAATAATCCATGTTAATTCCGCGTTGTGAAGCAACAAAACCCGAAAAATGCCAAGGTGGATGAATATTTTTGCAAGGCACTGTATATACCTATAATGTGCATGAATTTGTATCTATCTGTCTATCATTTTTTTCTGTTGGTAAGCTCTGTATATCCCATTCTGTGCACAGGCTCTAGGGATGCTGAATATATATTTGGCAGTGTCTACCTTTTGCAGAGGTATAATATATATCATGTTATTCTCAGCATATTGATTCAAAAAAGCAGTTTTCAGCTAACTGAAGTGTTGGCATAACACCAGTAAATTAATGGCACAGTTATAGGGGCAATAAAGAGATAAACAGCAGTTTATTTTTGCCAGTGGAAGTTCAATATGGCAACTGCAAAAGATGTTCTCAGTGTGTTTGCTACTGCTTTACCAGCCATGATTTGAAAATTTAAGGCGTCCAGGCCGCTTAGTTGAGACTTGCGTTCTTTGTCCTTGATGATGATGAAGGGTCGTCCATATTCATCGAAGGCGAGAGTCCCTAGCGTGGACATGATGTTAACGGGTGGGGAGATGAAAACTATCATGTTTTCCAAAAGGAGGTATCCAATCCCTAAATGTAGGAATTCACGACAGCACCCAATAATTATACTTAGTGTTTGCCAAGTCTTTCACCACTAACCACAACCACTGTCCTCTCTGTCACCTGCCGAAACGTTGTGCTTGTGACCCTGGCAATAGAGTAGACGACTAATAGTGATATTTTTTTTTCAAGAATATCAATATTCTCTCCGGTAGCATCTATGTTTGGGTGTAAAAGGACTGGTATGCCCCACACAGATACATATAAAATTGGATATTCCTTACATTGAAGTTGGCAGACTTTTTGATGCTTCTATACAGGAGAGGAGCAGTACATGGCACTCCTTATGTAAAGCATTCTGAAGTAGTGTGTAGACTATATCATCATGAGTGTCAACATAATTTTGACCATGGTCAGACCAAGGGAAAGCTAAAATACTCCATTCATAATTATATCATGGAGATTATCATTAACGTATAAGAACAAACACGTCTGCACAAAGAAAAAATTACATGCAAATACATTTACACACAAATGGCTGTAGGTAGGACTTCTGGTTATAACAGTGGGCAAACCAGCAGCTTGAAGTAAGAGCTCCAAGGACCCACCTTCTACATCTGTGACATTGACCACCAAACTTTGCTAGTTGATCTGAAAACTAAATGCTGCTCATATGGTTCAACTGAACAAATTCAACCACCAAACATCCAAATCTATTCTTTACCATTGCCAAAACTTAGGCAGTGCTAACAGGAAACAGTGGATAGGCCTGATCAAGGTGAGGTGTAGGCACCGATGGGTACAGGCCAGGGGCCATATTCCATGTACTCCATACGCTGGCAGCTTTCATCTTCAGAGTTTTGGTGCCAGCATGGCTTTGCCAAAAAGGTGCAAAAAATACTACACTACTGGTGCCCTGCTAGATTTAGAAAAGCAATATGCAGCCAACATAGAGTCAGAAATAGCCGCCGCCACCCCATGAGGATCTGCCAAATAAAAAGTAACTGGACATACAAAATGCAGCTACACTAGAGCCTAGATAAATTAATTACAATTTAGACTCCTTCCCTACATCAAAAAAAGACAAAAAATATTTCAAAAACATGGTTTCTAAAGTAACTCTAATGAAAAAAGTTTAATCAGCATCTCTGGAAATTCAAAAATATAAAGTACAATAATAATTCTTGAAAATGAAAATCACATATATAATTGTGAGCGTACGGGCCGTTGCTCACACTTGCGGGCTCGCATAGCGAGCCCGCGGCCCTCGCATAGCGAGGGCTGCGGGCAAGGGCCTCAGTTGCTGGGATGGAGCAGCCACCTCCTCCCCACAATGCCCCGGTTCGGGTTCCGGAGGGGGAGCCAGACGCCGCCACTGCCACTAGCCGAACCCGCAAGACGCCGCCACTGCCAGTAGCCGCACCATCCCGGGGCCCGGCAATCCAGTTGTTGGGATGGAGCAGCCACCTCCTCCCCACAATGCCGCCACTGCCACTAGCCGAACTCGCCAGACGCCGCCACTGCCAGTAGCCGCACCATCCCGGGGCCCGGCAATCCAGTTGTTGGGATGGAGCAGCCACCTCCTCCCCACAATGCCCCGTGCAGGGCGGACGCCGCCACTGCCAGTAGACGCACCATCCCGGGGCCCGGCAATCCAGTTGTTGGGATGGAGCAGCCACCTTCTCCCCACAATGCCTCGCGCAGGGCCGGCCTGGGGAACAGGAAACACCGTGGATCCGCGGACTGGAGCAGGCCTCAGAGCTGGAGGAGCCGGGCCTGGGTAGCTGACTGTGAGTGACAGGGAGATAATGGGGTCTGAGGAACATGTGCAATCACTGAGACCTGCCATATAAACTAATTATACACTGATCATTAACACCATGTGTATGTATATAATGTGTGTGTGTATTGTGTGTGTGTGTGTGTGTATAGATATTATGTGTGTGTGTATTGTGTGTATATATTGTGTGTGTGTGTATGTATAATGTGTGTGTGTGTGTATATATATATATATATATATATATATATATAATGTGTGTGTATATTGTGTGTGTGTATTGTTTGTGTATATATAATGTGTGTGTATATTGTGTGTGTATATATAATGTGTGTGTATATTGTGTGTGTATCAACTGCGGCCCTCGCGAAGCAACTGCAACCCTCGCAAACTTTACGGCGCAACGCAAACAACATACGAGACACGTTAACACACATTACAGACTCGCAAAAATCGTCCGCAACCCGCGGACATGAAAAAATTAAAAACACAATAAATACACACAACACATACATAAAAAGCTTACCTACAGCAAGAGGGAGCATCCAGGACCTCAAAAAATGAAGTTACACCTTCATTTAACTCATAATAAAAGAGTTTAGACACTAAAAAATTCTCTAAGCGAGAGAAAAAATGGCAGACGAACAAAACGAAAACGAGGCTACAGCACTCTATACACGCAAAACACCACAATAAACAAGCAAAACACCATAAAAAAACATACAGATATTCCACTACAGACGCATACCACACATTAGCCGGCATTTTAGAACAATGCGGAACTACACAACTTCGCTAATGGTTTCGTCTGGCGCACGCACACTATTACACTGCACACATTCAGCACGGTTACACAGCAGCTCCACACTACTAATGCTGCAGCAACATCAAAACAGATTGCAGCTCTTCAACACAATGCTTCAAAATAGGTAAAGTATATTCATTTATTCATTTGTATTATATATTTCAGTAGTACACACAAAACAACATTAGCTACCTTACAATTCCATTGCCGTCATTTTTGGACGGGCAATTCGCTAGTATATTATAAACATAAAGCCACAACAATACATTATAAATAAGGAAACCAAAGAAAAAAATAGGAAGAGAGACAAAAATTTAACAAGTATAACAAAATCAAGAGCAAATAAAAGTAAGGAAGACACAGGCATTATAAAACATAAGCACAATAAATCAAATACATAATAATTCAAATAAAAGCAGAAATAAGGAAAACAGAAAAATCCATTACAGTTACTCAAGTAAAAGGAAAGGCAAAATAAAAATAAACTAAAAAGGAAAGAAGTGTCTCAAAATCAGCACTAGCTCAACGTGACTACAACATGTATCTGATTTGGATGCTGGATACAAGTAGCTCAAGTCAACCAACATTTTCTACAAACAAAACGTAATGTCAAATCAATAGCCACATAGGTTAGTACAAGGTTTAATAAGTATTGATTTATTTTTTAAATTTAAAGTGCTGCAACATAACTATCATATCTCCTAAAATATCTAAATTAGCTGGATTATTACATTTCTGCAATCCTTAGGTAAAAAGCATCCTTGATATATGCAACACATTTCATTGAACATTTTATTTTTATTAAAATCTTAAAATCCCTCCAATGATTATGTATACCCCAGGGGTATCTACAGAGGCACCTGGTTCCCCCCAATCAGCATGGAACATTTGGGGACCAATTTTAAACCATTATTCACCTGCTATGTCTTCCTCAGCCAATAGGAGAGCACTGATGTCAGCCCCAAAGTGACTGCTGGGATTTCATACGCCCGGTTGCTTCCTGTGTGGTAATGACACAAGCAGAGAGAAGAAGGAAAAACCAGCAGTAGTCGATGAAGGGAACGGATAACCTGCAGGATTGGTAATGACAGCTACTGCTTAGCTCTTCCAAACAGAGAGAGGAAGGGAAAAACAACAGCAGCAGTAGTTGAAGCAGGGAATGGATAATCTGCAGGGGTGGTAATCAAGTGTGAATGTGCTGCACAGAGAGACTCTTATATGACAATACATAGCACCTTGTAACATGGTGCCATGCTACATACCCCAGGCTGTTTTACAGCACAAACAGGACCCCAGAGTTTGATACAAATGTATCAGCCTTTGCTTCCTCCTGATTCACCAAAAAGAATTATGAATTTTATACTAATTGAGCCTGGGCTTGAAGGGGGTGTTTAGAAGACATTTTGCCAACTTCAAGGTAAGTTTTAAAAGTTTATTTGGGGATTTTTTCATGCAAAAAAAAATTTGCATACACTACTAATTCTCCACTATCAGATGCAAACTTAAACTGCTCAAATATCTCTGTATATGGCACTGTCATACCTCTGTAAGAAATGCCTGTTTTTTAATGTAACATTTATTTTTCCATAAACCTTACATTTCTGGCACATCTAATGCTTTGTACACATGTACACATACTAATGAAATAGATTAGATAGATAGATAGATAGATAGATAGATAGATCCGCAAACTAGAAACCCTACATACATACATATTTATTTAAAAATCACTATATACTATATATATATATATTTATATATATATATATATATATATATATATATCACATATATAGTTGTGAGCGTACGGGTACTGCGTCCCTCGCGAAGCCCCTCACACGCTCTTAACACACATACGCACGACTTAGAAACAAATACACTGCGTCGTACACGTAAAAGCTAACTGCGTATATCGCAAAAAAATACGGCAACATCGCAACAAAATACGGCCGCATCGGAAAAAAATACGTCCGCGAAAGACCCATTCCAACCGCCGCGCATCAAAACATCACAAACACAAGAAATAAACACAACAAACACATAAAAAGCTTACTTACAGCATGGGGGGGGGGGGGGCATCCGGCACCTCCAAAAGTTCATTTACACGTCCATTTAAGTCCAAAACAAAGAGTTTAAACGGCCGAAAATCGGCTAAGCGAGAGAAAAAATGGCCGCCGAACAAAACGAAAACGAGGCTACAGACGTAACTACACTACACTTACTCGCAATAATGAAACACATACTATGCGGAACGGATCACACTCATATTAGACACCATTTTAACCACTACTACGCACAAAATGGCGGATGGAACGCAAATTGTAAGCTGGAACGCAAATAGCGCATGCGTATTGCGTTCTAACGGTCTAACTTTCCAGAATGTTCTACAAGTTTATAAATACTGCCTATTTGACAGAGAAAAATACATTTCTACTCAGGTGATGAACAGAGTGACTTCAGACATAACTGCTGCTAAAACTTGAGAAGACAATTCTTTACTAATTTACTACTTTACATTGTGCAAATTACAACTGAGAGGTAAGCTATAATATATTACATTTTATTATCAAGACAGGACATCAAAAAAAAAATTAAATAAGAAAAAGAGGTTTATGTATACTGACATGTGACACACACATATATGCGTATAATGTATAGTGACATGTGACACGCACATTTATGTGTATTGCCCCTGCAACAAAATTATCTTAAAACAAACTAATTAAACAACTACATCTAAATGACATTAGAAAAAAATAAGTTGGGACTATTAAAATATGAGTCATGTATACTGATATGTGACACTCACATATATGTGTATCATCTATAGTCACATGTCACACACACATTTATGTATGTTGGCCAAAAATAAAAATAAGGTTAATTTAACAATTACAATATGATTCATATATAGTGATATGTCACACGCACACAAAAATTACTTTGAACTATGGAAATGTGCTTCATGTATGTGACATATGTGTGTAGCCCCCACCAAAAAATAATGTTAATTGAAAATAATTACAGAAGTATATTTAAATGACATTAATTTACTGCAATTCAATAGATCACCTAAAGCTTAATCTTTCTACTTTTTTTAATATTCAAACAGACTCTGCATCAACAGCGTCACTCAACAATTTGCACCGTGCATTGTGAAGCACAATCCCTTTTAAAGAACACCAACAAAGAAGAAGAGGTAAGATACAAAAATACATTAAATGCTGAAAAGGCCATGCTTTGCTAAATAAAAAAAATATATATATAATTCACTATTTCACTTTATTTTTCAAACAGACACTACAAGAAGACCGGCGGATTAAGATTGGCAGGAGGGGACCCTCTGTCATTCCACACTTCAATCAAGGTAAAGTATTAAGTATAAAAAAGAACCGAACCATGAGCCTCATTCAATTGTGAGTTGGCCAATTAAATAGGGCTCTATATAAGCACATAACAGATTTTTTAGACGGACATTTTTACTTACTGAACTTCGATACTAAATCAAGGTCTTCACTAACTCAAAACTTCTGTCAAAAAATATGTTATGTGCTTATATAGAGCCCTATTCAATTGGTCAAAACGCAATTGATTCAGGACCTAAATATGTTTAATGGCCGAGGGCCTCATTCAAATGTGATTTGCCCATTTCAATAGGGCTCTATATAAGCACAGAGCATATTTTTTTACAGAAGTTTTTAGTTAGTGAAGACCTTGCTTTTGGATAGAAGTTCACTTACTAAAAACTTCTGTAAAAAAAGATGCTCTGTGCTCATATTGAGCCCAATTCCATTGCCAAAAAACGAAATTCAATGAGGCCCTCACAATATAACAAATCCAGCAACCAAAGGCCCTCATTCAATTGATATTTTGGACAATTCAATAGGGCTCGAAATAAGCACATTTAGAACCCTATTGAATTGGCCAAACTGCAATTGAATGAGGGCCAAAGTATGCAACATATGGTACACACAAAATGGTACACACAAAACAGGATTGTAACAAACACATAGCAAACTAAATTCATATTCTTTTTCAATGTTTAACAACCTATAACCATTAGAAAAAACACTACATAAGTATAACAAAAGTGGTGTCCATCAAACAGGATTGTACGAAAACTCACACAAACACATAGCAAACTACATTTAAATTCTTATTTAATGTTTAACAACCTATAAGCCTTAGAAACAAGCCTAAATAAGCATACCAACATTGGTGCGCACCAAAAGGATTGTACGAAAACTCAACACAAACACATAGCAAACTACATTTATATTCTTATTTTATGTTTAACAACCTATAAGCATTACAAAACAACATTAATAAGCATACCAACAGTGGTGCGCACCAAACAGGATTGTATGAAAACTCACACAAACACATAGCAAACTACATTTAGATTCTTATTTAATGTTTAACAACCTATAAGCCTTAAAAAAAAGCCTAAATAAGCATAACTAAATTGGTGCGCACCAAACAGGATTGTACGAAAACTCACATAAACACATAGCAAACTAAATTAATATTCTTTTGCAATGTTTAACAACCTATAAGACGTACAAAAAAGCCTACATAAGCATACCAACAGTGGTGCGCACCAAACAGGATTGTACGAAAACTCACACAAACACATAGCAAACTACATTTATATTCTTATTTAATGTTTAACAATCTATAAGCCTTAGAAAAAAGCCTAAATAAGCATACCAAAAGTGGTGGGCACCAAACAGGATTGTAGAAAAACACAGAAATAATGTCATTTTTTAGTTAATACAAATACATTCAAATAAAATAACATTTTCATTTTTATTTTATAACAGATACTGCGTCAAGAACATCGGACCAGGAGTTTCAACTGAGGACCAGACCAGCGGACGAGGACTTTCAACAGAGGACCAGACCATTGGACGAGGACTTTCAACAGAGGACTACACCATCGGACGAGGACTTTCAACAGAGGACCAGACGATTGGACGAGGACTTTCAACACAGGACCAGACCATCAGACGAAGGCTTTCAACACAGGACCAACAAAGATTCTGCTTCAAATCAAACTTCAACCAAGGTACAGTATAACAAGTAAAAAAAGAGAAAAATTAATTAATATTCTTCTTTAATGTTTAACCACCTATAAGCCTTAGAAAAAAGCCTAAAGAAGCATACCAAAATTGCGGCGCACCAAAAAGGATTGTAGAAAAACACAGAAATATTGGCATTTTTTCATTAATTCAAAGACATTCAAATAACATAACATTTTCATTTTTATTTTATAACAGATACTGCGTCAAGAACATCGGAACAGGAGTTTGAACTGAGGACCAGACCAGCGGACGAGGACTTTCAACAGAGGACTACACCATCGGACGAGGACTTTCAACACAGGACCAGACCATCGGACAAAGGCTTTCAACACAGGACCAACAAAGAATTTTGCTTGAAATAAAACTTCAACCAAGGTACAGTATAACAAGTAAAAAAAGAGAAAAAAAAAATAAAGATCTTAGCTTTGCATCGATGTCAACAGAATTTTTTTTTTACAATAAACCACCGGTAACTATAACTGTTGAAAAAATATAACTAACACATTTTTCATCTATCTTTTATTTGTCTTTTAGGGCCAATAATCTTTAACAGTAAATACAAACTTCAATGTAAAATTTTAAAAAAAATTGCATAGTCCAAAAAAGTATAAAAACACAGAATCTACACAATTTGTCATTGTAACATTCCAGTCCTAAACCCTAATTTAATTGCCATTTGACAAATTGAATAGTGCTGTAAATAAGGACATAACATCTTTTTGAAAATACCTTTTTAGTTACTGAAACACTTGCTTTTGGATACATGTTTAATAAATAAAAACTTCTTTAAATAATTATCTGATGGCCTTATTTAGACTTCTATTCAATTGACCGCATTGAAATTGATTAAGTATAAAATGTAAACACACTGTTGATAACAATTTGTCATGAAAAACAACTTAACATCTCAAAATAAACTAATGATACATTATTTTATTTTTACAGATTAACATGGCTGATAACGAGAATAAACAAGAAAAGAAAAGACGCCAAGCTAGAGAACGACGACAGAGAGCAGACAGCCAGCAGACACCGGAGAAGAAGGAAATTCGACGAGAAAAAGAACGCAAAAGAATTGCAAGCAAAAGACTGTCACCTGCAGAAATTAAAGATATGTCAAAAAAAGCAACAAAGAAAATAAAGCATTTACAACCTGTTGCTCAAACATCAGATGACATTTTACCAGAAAAAATACAACAGATACCAAAAAAAGCAACAAAAAAAACAAAGCATTTAGAACCGTTTCATGAAACATTACATGACATTTTACCTCAAACAATACAACATATACCAAGAAAAGCCACGAAAAAAACAAAGCATTTAGAACCTGTTGTTGAAACATTATATGACATTTCACCTGATGAATATGAAAGTCAAAATCCTATATGCTTTGCAAATTGTCCTCTACTCAAGTCTTTAGCAGTAAAGGTTCATAGTTGTGGGGACATGACTACTCAATGTCAGTTTTGTGAGGCTTATTATTTTAAACAGGAGAGACCCAGAGATGGCCAATTTATTAGTTGCTGTCAAAAAGGCAAGTTCAAACTTCCAGAAAGCAAATAATTTCCTCTCTATTTACAAAACATTATGACTGAACCTACTTTTCCAAACTACAAAAATTTTAAAACAAACATAAGATCCTACAATAGTGCCATATCCTTTGCATCCATGGGGGCAACATTAGCTGCTAATGTACCAGGACATGGTCCTTACTGTTTTAAAGTACAAGGACAAATTTATCATCGCACTTCCCATTTACATCCAGAGGAAGGAGATCAAAGAAAATTCGCTCAACTATATGTCCTAGATACAATGGAAGCTGTTGACCAACGTATGCAGATGTAAGAAAATAAAAAATGCTTACCCAGTGTTTTCATAGAGCTAAATAACATTATGGACAACAATCCCTACAGTAAAGCTTATAAAAAATTGGCAGAAGTAGAAAATGAACAACTACTTCATGCACAAAGACATCAATTACCAATGCCCAAGGTTAATATGGTGCTTAAAAGAGACAGACATACTGATAAACGTCGTTATAACTTGCCAACATCAAATGAGGTTGCAATGGTCTTTCAGAATGATGAAGGAGAACCACCATTTCAAAGAGACATTCGAATATATCCTAGAAATGAGGACCCACAGTTTATTAATATGAGTATCTTAAGTCCAAATTTAAATCCAATGACATATCCCATCTTTTTCCCACACGGAGAAGCAGGTTGGCAACCAAAATTAACTCTTCCCAGTTACCCAAATGCTAAAGCCAGAATCCGAAAAAATGTTTCTATGCTTGAATTTAAAGTAGCTCAAATTGCCATTCGCAATGTATTTAATCCAATTTTATGTGGTGGGAAACTAACACAACAATGGATTATTGATTCATATTTGCAAGTTGAGGCAAATAATTTAAACTTTATCAAATATCAACAAGATAAACTATGTGTAGAACAATATTCTGGATTAATGGACTATGTTGCTGACGTGGCTACAAGCAGAGACATGACAGCTGGCAAAGCCATCATTTTACCATCTTCCTTTCAAGGATCTCCTCGGAATATGAGAGAAAGATACAATGATGCTATGGCTATTGTCACTAAATTTGGCAAACCCGATTTATTTGTGACATTTACATGTAATCCACAATGGCCAGAAATTACACTAAATCTACTTCTTGGACAAACTGCTTCAGATCGACCAGATTTAGTAGCCAGAGTTTTTAGGTTAAATTAAATGAATAAATACGTGACTTCACTATAAATCAGTTATTTGGCAAATGTCTTGCTTATGTATATACCATTGAATTTCAAAAAAGAGGCCTTCCACATGCACATCTTCCAATAATACTTCAAGAAAAAGATAAATTAGATACTTCGGACAAAGTGGATGCAGTCATTGTTCCTGAACTACCAGATCCAGAACTATATGGTAGACTATATCAGATTGTTACTCATCGCATGATTCATGGACCCTGTGGTGACCTTAATCCACAATCACCATGTATGGAAAATAATAAATGTTCCAAAGAATTTTCAAAAGATTATAGAGACAAAACCTATGCCAATTGTAATGGATATCCACTTTATAAAAGAAGAGAAGGAGATAGTGCCATTATTCGTGGAAAAAAAGTGGACAATAGATATGTAGTACCCTACAATCCACATTTACTCATGAAGTACAACGCCCACATCAACGTAGAAGCCTGCACTTCCATCAAATCCATTAAATATGTCTACAAATATATTTACAAAGGTTACGATGCAGCTACTGTAGTCGTCAAAAGTGCAGACAACCCTGAAAGTAGTGAGTTAGTACATGATGAACTTGCATCTCATGTAGATGCTCGCTATGTCCGTGCGCCAGAAGCTATGTGGCGGCTTTTAAAATTTGAAATGCATGATAGATCACATGCAGTATATAGGTTAGCAGTACATTTGCCACAACGACATTTAGTCTATTTCCATGCTGGAAATGAAATGAATGCATTGGCCCAAAGTGAAGATCGTCACACTACACTAACTGCATGGTTTGCATTAAATTCCACTGATGCTGAAGCAACACAATACTTATATATTGAAATTCCATATCACTATG
This sequence comes from Discoglossus pictus, assembly GCA_027410445.1. Lineage (NCBI taxonomy): Eukaryota > Metazoa > Chordata > Amphibia > Anura > Alytidae > Discoglossus > Discoglossus pictus. The sequence continues at coordinate 294,445,392 of CM050163.1, forward strand.
TTTTTGTGAATGGATTATGGAGAGCAAGAAAAACCAGAGGCAATAAAATAATTCCACGAATTTACACAGTCAGTCCAAGAGATGTTGAACGTTTTTGCTTACGGATATTACTTTTAAATGTTCCAGGAGCACAAAGTTTTGAACAATTAAGAACTGTTAATGACATTGTATATGAATCCTTCCATTTAGCTGCAAGACATAGAAACTTACTCGCTGATGATACAGAGTGGGAAAGATGTTTAGAAGAAGCAGCACAATGTCAAATGCCACGACAGATGAGAGAACAATTTGCTTTTATTTGTATCTTCTCAAATGCTCCAAATGCATTAGCTTTGTGGGAGACTTTTAAAAGTAATATGGCTGAAGACTTTATGCGATGATACAATGAACCCATTGCACACTTAAAAGCGTTAATGGAAATCCAAGAAGTCTTTTTAACTCATGGATTAAGTTGTGCAAGTTTTAATTTGCCTGATCCAGGTCTTATAGATGACATTAACTTTGAAGACTATGACATTCAACTACAAGCAGAAAGAACAGAAGAAAGACTTGCAACTTTAAATACACTACAATTGCAAGCATTTCATGCCATTAAAAATGCTATAGATGATGACATGGTGACAGAGCGTTATTTCTATCTTGATGGACCTGGCGGATCAGGAAAAACATATTTGTACAATTTATTAATGAGTTCAGTACGAGCACAAGGAAAAATAGCAATGGCGTTTGCCACTACTGGAATTGCTGCACTTTTATTAGAAGGTGGAAGATCTGTTCATAGTGGATTTAAACTGCCAGTGCCTATTTTAGAAAATTCTGTGTCAGATATTCGCATGACATCCTTACAAGCAAAGAAATTGAAGAAATGTAAATTAATTATAATAGATGAGGCCACAATGATGTCATGCTATGCCCTCCAATGTATTGACCGTTTGCTTCGTGAAGTCATGGATAATATTTTTCCATTTGGTGGAAAGGTAATGTTGTTGGGTGGCGATTTTAGACAAACATTACCTGTCGTTGTACATGGAAATCGAACTGACATTATCGAAACATGTATAAAGTCAAGTACAGTATGGAAACATTTTACCCGTCTTCAACTGCAACAAAATATGAGATCAGAAGGCCAAACTGATTTCAATGATTGGCTTATTAAAATTGGAGAAGGCAGAAAAAATACTACATTTACCTGAAGACACTGTAGAGATCCCACCTCATATGATTTGTCAACAAGATATTATATCGGCTATATTTGAAGGGAGCATAAATAACGAAGAATATTCCGAGCTTGCCAACCAAGTTATACTGACGTGTAAAAATAAAGATGCATTAATACTCAATAATGAAATCTTTAAAAAAATTAATGCACCACAAAGAAATTATCACAGTGCTGATTCTGTACTTGCTGATGACAATGAAAGTCAGGCAAACTTTTCAACTGAATTCATAAACTCTTTAACTCCTTCTGGAATGCCACCACATATTTTGCAGCTAAAGAAAGGTGCAATTATCATGTTACTGCGAAATATGAACCCCAAAAAAGGCCTATGCAATGGCACAAGATTAATTGTTCAACAATTAAAGGACCATTTTATAGATGCTGAAATTTTAACTGGGACCCATAAAGGAGAGAGAGTTTTCATACCAAGAATAGATTTAGCACCAAGTGAAAGTAGTCTCCCTTTTATACTTCAAAGAAGACAATTTCCCATTATTATGGCATTTGCCATGACCATTAATAAATCACAAGGTCAAACTTTCAAATCTGTGGGTATTTTCTTGGAAGAACCAGTTTTTGCACATGGTCAATTGTACGTTGCGTTGTCACGGTGCAAAAATCCACAGGCTATTAAAGTTTACATTGAAAACAATGAAAGTCAAGGTGATTTATTAGAAGATGGACGTATTTTTACTAAAAACATTGTCTACTATGAAGTACTATAAATTTGCAGGATACAAATTAAAGATGCCAACATTTTTTAAAAGCATTCCAAAATACATAACAATTGGTTGTTTAATTCAGTCATAATTAATGAAAGTACTGTTTATGAATGATTCGCCTCACAAAATACTTGCCTTGCATTGTTAGTAAAAATTATGTTAAAATGTTAAGTCACTATGTTAATGTTTCTAATGTTACAAGTTTAAAAAATATATTTTCAAGTTATTTCATTCAACACATTACAAAGTGGATGTTAAGAGGTCAAGCACCTTTTAAGTCACAATGTAAATATTGTCTGTTATCTTAAGATTACTACCTACATTAATGTTTATCGCCAGTTTATGTGCTCAGTAATGAATTACTTTAATTACGTACGTTTTAAGGAGAGTTTTACTGTATGCCTTCCTCTACATTCAATGTATATTCAAGTTAACAATTATTGTGATAGAAATTGCATTTTAATACTGATTAATTTAAAGGTCAATTGTTTTTACATTCAAATGTTAATACTTTTAATAAAAAATTAGGTTACAAAATGTATTCACTATGTTCCTGTTTATAATGTTCAAAATTATACCAATGTTTTGTCAACTTCTAAACTTACATAAAAAATAAAGTTCAAGTTTAAAAATATATACTTTGAAGGTTATTGCTTACATATATTTTAAACTTCATTTTAAAATTCGCGACGTTTCAAGAAGGCTTTTTACTTTTTGCTTTCCTATTCATTCAATGTATATTAAAGTGAACAATTCTTCAGATACAAATTACATTTTAAAAAACCATTACATCAACATTTTACAAAAATACACGTTCATATTAAAATACTTACAAGTGACAAAAATATATGTTAATAACTAAACAACTTGACAAACATAAACATCACATTGCCGTCATTTTTTGACGGGCAAGTCGCTAGTATATATATATATATATATTGTGGTGAAGTGCCACCAGGGGTCAGAAGAGAGCTCTTCAAGACTTGAGTGAGAGAGTTAACAACCTGCTCAAAAGGCAGGGGTGTGGCTACAATCAAGGCTGCTGCTACCTCCAGTTGGAGAATTGTTTGCTTGGAGCCTCTGCAGAGACAGAGCAAACCTGGACAGCTCTGTGTGGCCAGAGAGAGGTCAGGGAGACCTGGGAAGCCAGTGAGGCTGTCTTAAGTGTACAGCCAGCACAATTGAGAGACACAAGACCCAAAAGAGGTGAAAGAGACACAGCGCCTCTGCAAATGGATTGCAGACCCTGAAGGGAGTGGACTCTAAAACAGATAAGTGTACAAGCCTGTATTGCTGTATGATTAGCCTGTATTTCAAATTACTGCAGCGCAGTAAGGGGACTGCATCTAATGTGTAGTGAGTGCTTCAAAGAATGTAGGTGTTTTTTTTGTTTTGTTTATTTTTGTAAGCTGACAATATACATTAAAAGCCTGTTCAAGCATGTCAAAGCTTCCAGAGTCCTCCATTTTGCTGAAAACTAAGGCAAGGATCCCCAGCGTGACAGTGAATTTGTCCCATTTTGGTGGCAGTGGTGGGATGAAAATTGTCTGTGTTTAAGAAGACAGCCCACAGTACAGTATAATTATGGAGGAACTATTGAAAGCCCTGTTAGGGCGCCGCAGAGACGGCAGAGGGCACAAATGATATTGATGTGAAAGTAACAGAAATTGCTGAGAAAGCAAAAGAGGCTGCTAGTGCAGATAAAGAACCTTTGCCCCTGTATCAAAATGATAATAATCTAAAAGCAACTAAGGTTGTGAGCAACGATCAAAGTGAAAAGGACAGCGTATTGTCACTGACTGAGTGCGAAACCAGCCTTCGTAAGAAGCATACTGATCAATTCATTGGTGAAGTTTTGAGTCCAAACTGATGCAGAGACCTTTTGGGTAAGAGCAATGAAGATGACTCCATAAGAAACCCAGACAGCCACAGCCACCTGTCCTTGGTGGAGAGAACTAGAGAAAGAAAGTGCCTGACAATGGTCTCTGACCTAGAGAAAGGAGAGACCATGTGGATGAATATAGCCAGTGTTCTTACAAAGGAAGAATGTCCTAATAATGATGAAGACACTGGAAACCTTACTAAAGTGAAAGATAAGGAAGAAAAGTGTCTGGAGATTGAGATGGTGAAAGACAAACCACTGTCTCTAAGAGGACATATGAAGCAGAGCATGGAGATGTGTCCTTATAAAACTATGAAGTATCCCAAGAGCGTTCTTTCTCAGTTCCCCATAAAACAAAGCACTATGCATAAAGAGAAGAAAAACAGGAAACAAGTAAAGCAAGGAGTGCAGATGAACTCTTTCGCAGTGGGACTGAAAAAGCCTGAAGTACAAGACGGGCAAATTGCTACTAAAATTAAGGTTATCAGGATGATGCCAAATTATATTCCTGAATGGAGAAGGAACCCTGCGTTTGAAGATAACAGATTGTCCTATAGGAAGAAGACACAGATGTCTAATTGGGAGCAGTGGGAAAGTTCCCCCAAGTACAAGATGAATGAGAGATTTATGCAAAAGGGGCTGCACAGTGGCAAACAGATGCGTTGGATTCCAAATACGGCCTCACAGCGTTGGACGCTCAACTCCATGGTGTCGAGCTGGGGTAGGGGATATGTGATGAAGTGCCACCAGGGGTCAGAAGAGAGCTCTTCAAGACTTCTCCCCAGGAGTAAGAGAGTTAACAACCTGCTCAAAAAACAGGGGTGTGGCTGCAATCAAGGCTGCTGCTACCTCCAGTTGGAGAATTGTTTGCGTGGAGCCTCTGCAGAGACAGAGCAAACCTGGGACAGCTCTATGTGGCCAGAGAGAGGTAAGGGAGACCTGCAAAGCCAGCTATGCTGTTTTAAGTGTACAGCCAGCACAATTGAGAGACACAGCACTGAGAAGAGGTGAAAGAGACACAGCTCCTCTGCAAATGGATTACAGACCCTGAAGGGAGTGGACTCTAAAACAGATAAGTGTACAGGCCTGTATTGCTGTGTGATTAGACTGTATTTCAAATTACTGCAGCGCAGTGAGGGAACTGCATCTAATGTGTAGTGAGTGCTTCAAAGAAGCTAGGTGTTATTTTTGTTTTGTTTATTTTTGTAAGCTGACAATATACATTAAAAGCCTGTTCAAGCGTGTCAAAGCTTCCTGAGCCCTCCATTTTGCTGAAAACTAAGGCACGGATATAAAGAGAGAAAGAGAGCGAACACATACCTCTTATAAAATATATTTCTGGCAATTAATGTATTTATAATACATTAGAGACGGAAAGGCTTTACTATTTTAGGTCTCATTAATACGTATCTGTCAACCACAAAAAAACATTCTCTGTTCTGTACTGTCACTAATATACAGCAAAACAGTAATTATTTTATAGGTAAACATGGGGCCCTATTAAATTCACCTAATTGTAGTTCTTGAAGCCCGTAAAGGACCCCGCAAAGTTATGGCTATTAAATTGGCCTCTTTTAGCTACCCGCAAACCATATGCAGGTTACAAGCTGAAAAACAACAGCTGTTGCCATAATTAGAACTCAGACCCAGCTAAACCTTTGATCTTCATAGAGGCGCTGAGAGAAATTGAAACCTAGATTCCGGGCCAAGTGGAGGAGAACTAATAAGTGCCAAAACGCTTACCCTGCCTCCTAGCTCTCCACGGGACAGGAGCGGAGGAACAGCCCGGGAGTAGCTGCAGTGATCCACGAGTGGGTCAGCTTCCAAGAAGGTAAGGGCTGAGCTGGAGGAGTCCTGGGGTGACGGCGGCCATCTTCCCTCATGTGCAGGGGCTCTGTTGGGGATATGACATGGAGTGGTGGATCATATGAGAACAGGCTCACGAGCCTGTGAGTGAAAAGGTGGGAGTCATGCTGAGAAGCCCAAAGCACTCTCCCTTCTAAAGGAACGGGACAGTGAATGAGGGCAGAGTGGTCAAACCCAGCATTCCTTTCCCAAGGCTTCCCGCCAAATCAGCAGCGGCCATTTTAGGCTTCTTTGTGTCACATAAAGAATCGGCCACGTTATTAAACACAGAGAATCACCATTCAAGTTCTCCCCAGAAGATTGATAATTAATCAGACAGGCAGAGGTTGGGGATCATAGCAACATACTGCAGACATTGGTATTAGTCAGAAAAAGGCACATGAAGCAGGGTTTAAAGAGTCTGTCTCAATCCTACATTACTCTGCAAGTCCAATCATTGCTGCAGCCAAACCTCTAATTCACAATCTACTAAGGCCCAAACTGAAGGTTGGAACATGTGCAATCCTGCATTTTTCACACTGCCAAGAGTCTGTCAGATCCTAATTGACTCTGTAGGAGGCTCAGTAGCCACAAAATTAATTTAACAGAAAAAAATATATATATAAAAAAAGAGACTAATTTTGTGGAGAAAGTACCATACACACTCCCCAAGAAGGCCTCCACATTACATATAGACCACAACTGGTAAATCTTCGGGCCTTTGCGCTTAATTACAAGGTCTCCCCCAGCTAATCAAATATTTCATCACGTCATATATAAAAAGTTAACCAATGGTGCCATCTGATAGGCAATCTCTGGAACTCAAGACAGACTTATTTTGTATTTGCGGTACGCAGTGTTTAGATAGCATTGTTAGGAAACTCAAGCTTGCCTTGACAGCGTTATTCAGTATGTGACAGCCATCAAAAGCCTCCGAGAGCCACAAGGGGATTATTGCCATAACACCTTACAGAGAAAGACATAACCAGGACTTTATGATTATGTAGAGAGGAGATATACCTGGAGCCCCAATCAGAATTATAAAGAGCGTCTATATGAGTTTGCATCTATAGAGAGGATCGGTGGAGTGGTCTCGATCCGCTGCAACATCTCAGAGTCAGCATCTGCAATATAAAGACTTAATATTCCAATAAGCACAATCATCTTGGTGGGAGAAACATGGGGAAGCCAAAAAAGAATTTAGCTTCGAAAAGGACGGACCACTTCCCTAGGCAAACTTCCAGCAGTACCTCGAGACAAGACTTACCTCAGAATCTGAGGGGGAAAGAGACTCTGAAAAACCTTATCCCAATGTGAATGCATCAGACTCTTCTCTAGCAAAATTCGATCAATTGCTACAAACTCGCCTGTCATTGGTGGTCAAAAAGCTGAAACAATAAATCAATGATCTGGGCCAAAGAACTCATGACTGGAGTCCGTCACAGAACAGATTATTGAAACTCAGTCTGGTGATAGGGTTGAGATTGCAGCTAATACTACTCACATCTTAAGTCTTGAGTCAAAACTAGAGGACCTGGAAAATCGATCTTGGAGGCAGAAAATCAGAAAATTAGACTGAGAGGGGTCCCGTCTGCGGTGCAAAATCTTGCTCCATATTTAAAGGCAGTGGTCGCCACACTTTTACCATCTCTTCCATTGGAGTCCTGGGAAATAGAACAGGCTCACCGGGCTTTCCGGGACCCTCTTCTTCCAACTAGCCCAAGGGTGTAATTCTTTGATTCCTGTGTCAAAGGACAAGGAACCTGATACTGCAAGCGGCGAGACAAATGCCTTCCATCAATGGCCCTGACGGGGCCACCCTCCAATTCTACACAGATCTGGCTTCAACAACACTACTAAAACCTAGACAGCTGAAGCCGGCTCTTCTGATTTTGTCCAATCATCAGATAAAATACAGATGGGGGTTCCCTTTTAGCCTCACTTTAACCTCGTATGACTTAGGCAGTGAGCGCAGAAGACGCTCATTGCACTGATGGAGATGAGTGCCATAAGCGCTCATCCCTATGATCCCGCACGACTTAGGCAGTGAGCGCCAAAGGTGCTCATTGCGCTGGTGGAAATGAGTACCATAGGCGCTTATCCCTATGACCCTGTACGACTCACGCAGTGAGCACTGTAGGTGCTCACTGCGCTGGTGGAGATCAACAGAAAACTCAATTACACAATTCACAGTGCGAGACCCGTAGCAGTTTGAAAAAATTGAGTAGAAAATTTATGGCCCGTAACACTTTGCAAAGAAAAGTAGGACATAGAAAAAAAAATACGAGCCGCAGTCGAAAAAATACAAAATTAACAGCCGAACCGAGCACATTCAAAAACTCAAAAAACAAAACAAAAAAACATTACACACAGCACGGGGGGCAGGCAGGACATCTGGGAGTGAGGTTGCACGCAAATTTAATGGGAAATTGCCCGAGTTTCAGCACTTGAAAATCGTCTAAGAACCAAAAAAATGGCAGACGAAAAAAAAAGAAAATGAGGCTACATGACCCCTAACCACGCAAAACACCGCCAGGGACATAAGACTTTTACCCAGAAGAGTACGAGGCACAAAATACACTATTAGGAAGGACGGAGAAAGCTTGAGAGCCGCGTAACACAAACACAATCGCCGCCATAGCTTTCAATTAATAACATTACCATTCTAAAATGGCGCTTTACCCAACTCAACATACACTTGCCACATTGCTGACACTTTTTACTCAGGTCAGCAACAATCCAACTATACATTGTATGCTGCAGGAAAATCAAAAGAGATTGTTAGCTCCCCAGGATATTGATTGCTGGATATATTAACTAGAAATAGGTAAGGTATATTAATTTATTATTTAATTAATTAATACATTATTATTATTAAATAAAATCTATATAAAAAAAAAATAGCAGGGGAGAGGCTTGCAATGAGCTCTGAAGGCGCTTAGCACAGGGCTCACAATTAGCGTCGAGGGTGCTCAAAGGAGCAAAAGTACACAGGGGGAGAGGCTCACAATGAGAGCCTTCGGCGCTCATTGTGAGCCATGCGATGAGCACCGAAAGCGCTCAGTGCGAGGCTTGCAATGAGCGCCAGAGGACCAAAAGCCTTATATTGTGTGGCAAACAGCATTACCTGCCTTACAATTTTATGACCGTCATTTTTTTACAGGCAATTCGCTAGTACAAGAAATAAAGATAATCACCTAGCTTTTGAACTTACCCACTAGATATGCCCATGGGCAGTTATACATTTGTATAACTTATGGTGATTGACCACTCAGATGACCTGAGATAAAAGATAGACTTGACCAGATTAGAGCTTGATTTAATCCTTTCAGATAAGACAGAGAAGGCCATGAGATGGACAAGTCATCTTTATTATTATACGAAAGCTAATAAGCTGGATACTTTGCTGGCTAAGAAGTTAAATAGTAAATCAAACCAATCTAAATTTTTAAGATCTGGCAACCCTCAGGTACTACTACGTCCAGTCCATCCATTATCCAAAGAGTTTTTGTGGACTATTCCTCGCCGCAACATGCACATAATGGTCAAATTGCTTCCTAGATAAGCCGGAATCCTTGGGTATTGCCCTAACGGAATGAGAAATAGGTCCTTTCCAACAAAAATATGGTTTCAAGTGGCCAAAATCTCACATAAGATACCTGGGAGTAAATATTACAAGATCAATTTCTAGCATTTATAAAGCAAACTACCCCCTATTATATCAATACATTTACAGGGATTTCTATTCATGGTCAAAAGTTAAGATTTCCTGGCTGGGTCACATCAATGCAGTTAAAATGAACATCCTGCCCCGCTTACTTTATTTATTCCGCACGCTACCCATACCGGTGCAGACACAACAACTGGAATCCTGCCATAAACACATTTTCAAATTCCTATGGGGAAATATCGTATATACTCGAGTGTAAGCCGACCCGAGTATAAGCCGAGGCACCTATTTTACTACAAAATACTGGGTAAAATGAGTGACTCGAGTATAAGCCGAGGGCGGGAAATGTGCTGCCCCCTGTGTCCCTTTTGTGCCCTCTGTGTCCCCCCTCTCTCCCATGTCTCTTTTCCCCTCTCCCTTCCCTGTGTCTCTTCTCCCTCTCCCTTCCCTGTGTCTCTTCCCCCCTCCCTTATAACACCCCCTTAAACCCCCTCCTCATTCTCAACCTCCCTCCTCAACCCCACTCCTCATCCTCAACCTCCCTCCTCATCCTCAACCTCCCTCCTCAACCCCCTCATCCTCAACCCCCTCCTCAACCCCCTCATCCTCAACCCCCCCTCAACTCCCCCATCCTCAACCCCCACCTCAACCTTAACCCCTCCTCATCCCTCAACCTCCCTCCTCATCCTCAACCCCCTCCTCAACCTCCCTCCTCATCCTCAACCTCCCTTCTCATCCCCAACTCCCTCCTCAACCTCCATCCTCATCTTCCCTCCTCAACCCCCCTCCTCAACCTCCCTCCTCAACCCCCCTCAACTTCCCTCCTCAACCCCCCTATCCTCATCCTCCCTCCTCAACCCCCCTCCTCAACCCCCCTCACCCCCCCATCCTCATCCTCCCTCCTCAACCCCCCATCTTCATCCTCAACCCCCCATCCTCATCCTCAACCCCATGGGTGTCTTTAGAAAATAACACTATGTATCCTTATGCTTGGGAGAAAGTGATTTGGTTACCCAAACCTCACCTGCTTCTGGGTAAGATTAATAAGCCCTGCATAAAATTAACACTTTCTATCTGCAATTGGGTGGTTGTAACCATTACCTATCTGCCATGCGTGCCACATTGACTGCGTTGACTCCCCATCCTGAGCTGTCCCCGTCCTTCTACTTGACCTTCTACTTGACCTCCCTATTCTGGTGTAAAACACAGGGCTTCTTAAGAATGGGGTCTTGGTACAATAATGGTACCCTCTTAGGTATTTCTGAACTACCTGATAGACTCCAGCTACCTCTCAAAGAACAATTTAACTTTCACAAATTATACCATCATGTGGGTACACTGGGAAGAAGAGGTGGCGTCCCTAGGGTGAACAGGTTTGTCAAATATTGTGAGTCGTTCCCTCTTTCAAAGAAAATGATGAGTTTGCTTTACAATGCATTTAACACAGTCGCCCCAGTACAGAGGCCAAAATACATGATAGCGTGGGAGCAGGACCTTAAAAAAACAAGAGAGAGAGACAGTTGGTCTTCTACTTGGAAGCACTTATCTAAAGGTTCCTGTAATTATAGCATTCTAGAGACATCCCCAAAGGTGTTACACAGGACTAATATAACACCTGAGAGATTACAGAAATGGAAGGCCAGTGCTAACCTGGAGTGTTTTAGGGGATGCCTGGGGATAGGCACATTTTACCATATCTGGTGGGTATGCCCTCTTGTACAGAAATTGTATAATGAGGTCTTTGCAATAGCCTCCTCGATTGCACTTTGACATAAAACCGGAAGCTGAAATTGCATTTATGGGTGCTCCCTGTAGTTCTATTTCTACTCCACAGAATAAGTTATTGCAATTCTTAATGCTTGTGGCGAAAAGCCACATAGCTAGATAGTGGAAGAGCAAGGTGCTATGCATCCAAGCGGTAGTCAATAAGATCAATTACATTGCAATTAACGAAAGACTCACACGCATACTGAAAGACAGTGTGTCCCAGTTCACGGATATATGGAGTCCGTGGTTAGTCTCACCTCTAAGCTTGAGGGGTGTGACATAGACATGGACTTGATGAATCACTGAGGGGGCAGGGTCCTGGACAAACCTGGATTAAACTGGATAGGTGGGAAGCCCCCCCTCATGATATTATTTTCCCTCTTCCCCTTTTTCCCTTCCCACATGACTTATCAAGCAATATTCCTTGCTTTAGCATATAAAATCATAATAATAAACTGTAATCCCCAGAAAATCTCCATAAAAACTCTCTTTAGACACCAAAGTCTACACGTGAAAACACTGGTTTACATATATACCTTTGCCTTAATGTTCTGAACAGATTTTAAATAGGATCTTTATTCTACCAATTGCATTAAAAAGTGATACAACTTAATGGTTATACCTGATGTTATGTTTTTACCTTATACAAAATGTATGTTTTATATTGCATATGCATCTAATAAAAATGTATTGAGGAAAAAAATCATAATGTATTCTCACCCTATCATCCGTAACATTTGAAACTCAGAATGTATTCAGTTTCACATTTTAATGAAAGCAGGATAATGAAATAGCCACACTTTAAAACACATTTCCATCTCTTACAAAAGAAAATCAAAACTGTTCTTCAGGTGCAATTAAAGAGATAAATTAAAACTTCACCTTGCTGTCCTTTAGCTATCACTACGCTCCCCCACCTTGTCACCATCTACTACTTGATTGCGCTTGAAAAGTTCCTAGAGCAATCCTACCCAGCAGAATTGTGAGGTCTGCTGTATCCCTGTTAGCAGGATATGGAGCAGTACCAGGAAAATTACCACCGGGAGCACCAACGATACCACAGGCAGGCAGAAGCTGTAGAAATTACTGTCATGGCTGAAGCATGCCAAGGCACCAGTTGTGCAATACCTTACATACTGATGCCCTCAGCCTTATAAGATAGGCTTATTGTGCCAGGATAAAGGGACCCACTGAGATGGGTTAACATTGGGGATGTTGTGATTTATGTGTTATTCCTTGTCATGCCTGTTTAAAGTTGCCTGGGTGCCACTGGACCCGTACTGTGGTAACCATGTTTATAGTTTGGGTGTGCGTATGAACATAATGGGAGTGATGGGATGTATGTTTGTGTTGTCCTTTGGGGGAATTGCACTTACAAGGGAAATATTGTATATGCCCAATATTTCATAGTAATGGACTAGTCCCTTATTAACAAGATTAGGGAGAAAATTTACCCCTAGGAGATACATGACACCAGTGGAAAGGGAAAACAATGGGTGATTGTCTTAGACTGGCAAGCAGGGCTGATAACAAGAGCTAGAAAGATTGGGTGTAACCATAGATGCACATTTAAATTGATTGGTCTGTTGTTGCTAGAATGTGGTATAAATATGTCTGATGGTTTCAGTAATAAAGATGGTTAACTGGTTCACATAATTAATGTGTGAATTTCGTTATTGATGCTGGTTCCTGGTTTTCAGAACTTAGAAAGATGTGTATGCTATACAAGACCACAGACATCTATCAGTCTAACCTAAGGGCTGAAAGTTCTTCCTGCTGTACAGAGGTAAAACAAACCGGTCACACCTGTGAGGAGAGATTTGGGCAATAGGCTCTTATCATACCCCATTCAACAGACAGGTTGTGACAGTTACCATCTGTAACTATTTCCCCAGGCAGAATCAGCAACAATAATCCTAAGCAAGTATCACAACCCAGAGATGAGGGGCTCAGTATACCCCTAGTTCTCCTACTGTAGCTTAAAGGAGAGATCTGCAGGATGTTGACTTCATATGCATCTCATCACCCAGGAATTCAGATCAGAACATCACTCACAGAGAAGCAGAGAAATCAGATGAGCAACACCGTTTCTTAGTTCAGAGCAGCCTGACCACTTTATTATTTTCACAAATATTTCAAACACAGAAAGATCTCACCCACACCCCTTCTTGTATGAGGGGGTCTGAATTCTTAGTGTGACCTCCTCACCAGACCATAAACACCCCTCCCATCACCAGACACACCAGAGCCGGGGGTTATCTGGTTAGGTCACTAATGTCTCAGACCTGTATTTTGCTGTTAGGTGAAGTGTAACACTTTATGACTATCTGAGGCCTGCAGAGGGACAGAGGGCATTCCAACCTCAAGGTCAGAGGCCAGATGCCTGGCAAATTGCTCTATTTGGTTTTACAATAATATTTGTTTATATGTGCTATTGGGGGAGGGAAACATCCAACATATTTCACAAACTACAATAATAGAAAATAAATACACAAATGAAATAAGCAACAATATGTTCACATTAGTTGCTTTTAACATAACATTAAATGTCCATTTTGATAGCCTTGATGTTATCAAGGAGATTTAGAAGAGTCCCAGATAACATGGTTACTTCTGGGGTGCAACGGAGTCTCATTCTACCCCCAAAACAAGTCATGACAGCAATGATTATGTTTGCCCCAGAATGACACTTACACATAGATTATGTAAGTCCAAACTGGAAACTGATTTATTGGTCACAGTACAACACATTTATACATAACATTATCCAATTATAACAAGCCCCAACTTTAAGTAAACTTTACTCTAGCCAATCCCCAAAGTCCATATCCTGGGTCACATGGAAGACCTGTCCAAATTATGTCATCCTCCCTGATCACCCGCTGTAGACCAGGAGTTCACTGATTGATTAGTCTAATTCCTTTTTTGTTCCAGGCCTTCTGAGGAATAATCCAGTCAGAATAATAGGGAAGACACCATTGCCCTATTCAATTGAGCAAATTGTAATTACTGGAGCCTGTAATGTAGCCCATAAAAGTTACTGATATTTAATTGGCTTCTTTTAGCTACCCACATTTGATTTGCAAGTTAAAGGCTCAAAATTCCCTGAGGTTGTCAAAAACATAACTCAGTCCTATCTATTTCTTTGATGTTTCAAGCCCGTAATTGTTACCAGTGCTAAAGACACAAATTTCTTAAAAACTTATACGAGTACTCGCAAATGGGTTAAACACCTGTTTGTAACACTGCAAAATCAAATAAAAACACACCAATGTACTTAAATACTGGGAAAGCAATGAAAGGCATTAGAATTAATTACACAACAGTCTCAAGCGTGCAAATCTGCAATAAAAATGTATTTCCATGTTTTATTTCAGTGTTATATTGATTCCAGGAATCAAGGAGTTAATAGTTTAAACTCCAAGTTTTACTGATGTCATGATGACGGTCTCATTTACTATTGCCTCTTTCTAAATTGTAACTTACAAGCTTGGCTAATTGAACATGAACATGCCCTGAAATGCTATGTATGGGTTCATGGTTTACATTTTTGAGCATAAAACCCTTCCCCCTTTTTTTTGATCAATAAAAATGTATAAATAACTTAATACTTACCGATACTACTAAATTCTAAGACCAAAATGTCTTTCAAAAACATCTTAAAAAAAACACATGGCCTTAACACTCCACCAAAATGGAAACTGAAATGTGACAATATATTTCCACAAGACACCCACTTTGAGAAATCCCAAATATGACACAGGGCAACATTTCTCAAGCATATCATGCAACTCACACAAAACACAATGGCACCTCAATACTGATAAGTACAAATTACCCTTTTCATTTTTCTTCTCACTATACTGATCAAGATGGTCACATATTGATTTTAAATGGACAGCTGGAGTCGAATCTTATTACTCTAATCCGGGGTGAGCAATTAATATCCCAAAGGGGCCACATGATAAACTTGGAATGTTGTGGAGGGCCGAACCATAGGCTGAATTTAATTCTGCTCAATATTCATTTTATTTTTCTCAGTGCCAGGCGCAGTATCTACAGAATGCTATCCATCCCAGTTAGTCACAACACTGCTGCTCACAAATTGCCCCTTTTACAATTGGCAGTGTTTTTTTGTCCAGGATACAAATTTGTATCCCACTGCAGGCCATTGTAGCGGGCCATACAGGAACAGCCACTTTGCTGGATGTGCCCCGCAGGCTGCACAATGCCCAGGTATGCACTAATCGATTTATATGCTCCTTGTAAACTCACTCGAACAATTTCAGGATTTACTGACCCGAACACCTCTGAAACATGCCACAGGTCAATAATATTAGTTGGAGATCTAAACGCCACTCCATGCCTATCACTAGACAGATCCACACCGCTTAAAACCATACAGAATAGATATGTTTTAGTTGTTAAATCATTCTTCCATAAGATGAAAAAATCCCAATATTTATATTATCACATGGTGCGGTCATGCACACATTTCAATCAATCGTAAAACAAATTTAAAACAATCTCCTAGTTACTGGAAATACAATGATTACCTATTGATAAATCAAAGGCACAAAGACCAAATTGAAACTCATCTCAATTACTTTTTCCAACTTAACGATACAAATGATAATTCTATCTACACTCTTTGGACCACACATAAAGCTGTCATTAGAGGCAAACTGATAAGTTTGACCAAATATGTTCAAAAATCAGCAAAATGTATATACTAAACTTTTAAAATTGGAAGCAAAAAAATAAACAGATCACATTACAAGAAATTCTTCCACAAATTATAGCTACACGTAGTACTCTAAAACAAATACATCTACAGAGAACAAAATATGCTATGAAATAAACCAAACATACGACAAAAAAAGCCAACAAAGCAAACACTATCGGCTTTATTAGGTAAAAAAAATACTGTTTTTCACTTGATCAAGTGATTTTTTAAGTAATATTACAGACATATTCAATGTCCCTCAGCTTTAATATTACTGATATCACTCGCAACTTGTAAACTCACAACTTTTCAATAAAGCACAAGCCATGGGTTTACACAAAATTCGGATATTAAATAGAATTATGTTGCTCAAGCTCCACTTCCAACAGTGAGAATCCCTGAGGATCCCTTTCCCGATCGCCCCTTCCTCTCTCACACTTGATTGCTGCCTCCCCCCCTTTAAACCCGATTCCCAATCTTTATAACCATGGGGGTCCATTGAGATCCCCATGGCACCTAAACTTTTAACCCAGTGTCACAGGAGTCATTAAAGGATGATGAAAATATGTTTTCATGTGTTATAAAAAAAATAATCTAGAAAAGTAATATTATTAGAAAAAAATGCAGAAAATAAAATTCATTTTATAGCTCTACATGACAATGACTTATTAAAACCTAAAAATAAAAGAATATATCATAAAAACTCATGTTTTATTTTGGTATGAGCAGATACATATTATAGTAAGCAGAAAAAAGGCCTGCAGTTTCTAACTTCATTGTGTAGTATGGAGTAGTTATGTTATAATTAGGGGTACAGAGGTTGTACCCCTTGTGGTGAAGGGGCTTATGTACTTCAATGAAGCTGTGAGCTATACCATGTAGGGTCATGGCAGAGAGGTCAGACAAATCAAATTATTGAGGTGATTACAGCTGTAAAGTTAATTTCTGTATAGATATTCCTGCTACCTCTTCTTTGTCTGATCTTCTTTTGTTAATTCCCTGCCATTTATATTTTTTATCAAGCACAGTTTGGCATGAAAGATGAGTTTGAACCACCCCACTTAAACCATTCTTTGAGATCCCCAAGAGGGGCAATGACTGAGAGATGTACCTGACATGCTATGGTCCATAGGATCACAGAGCATCAGAAACGATTAAACAAAAAACAACAACAAATATCACAATGCCGCAAGCCATGGAGGGCACAGCCTTTTCTAGATAGGTAAATATGTGTCATTTGTTGACCTAGCAATCTGCTGTAGTGTTGGTTGCTCTACTGAAGAACTCATGTGACTGACTTTGACTTGTTAGACCAACGCTTGAACAGGGTCCATGTCTATGATGGTAGGAGAATGACTATTTACATGCAGCGGTGAGAGAAAATTAAGAAAGTCAATGTCATAGGACATTGAAATGTAGGGCTAGAAGCAAATGGGATGTTCAGTTTCACATGCATTACTGTAACGTGGTGGGATGAATCTCATGACTGGACTGTTAATCTGGATGGTTATAAACTATTTAGGAAAGATAGAGGCAATGGTAAACGAGGAGGAGGGATTTGTCTGTATGTTAAGCTGGAATTTAAGCCTATAGTCAGAGAAGATATTTATGGTGGACCTAGTGATAAATCTGAATGTTTGTGGGTAGAGTTAAATAGCGGAGCAGCAAATTCCAAAAGAATATTAGTAGGAGTATGCTATAAACACCCAAACATAGCTGAAAGTGAGGAAATACAATTATTGTTACAGATTGAAAATGCAGCTAAGCATGGTCAAGTTCTAACAATGGGAGATTTTAATTACCCTGAAATAAACTGGATAAATGAGACCAGCAGTTCATCTAAGGGGAGCAGTTTCTTGAGTACACTCAGGGATCATTTTCTGGCCCAGGTTGTACAAGAGCCTACTAGAAATGAAGCTATCTTAGATTTACTCATCACAAATAATATTGATATCGTATCAAATGTTGGAATAGGGCAACCTTTGGGAAACAGTGATCACAACACAGTCTCGTTTGAGATTGAATTAAAAAAAACAAAATTTTAAGGGGCCAACAAAAACTCTTAATTTTAAAAGGGGCAGATTTTAACGGTCTAAGGGCAGCAATACAAAGTATAGACTGGGATAGAGAACTGGCAGGTAAAAATACTAAACATAAATGGACAACATTTAAATCCTTACTAAATATACATACACATCGGCATATACCGTGTGGGAATAAAAGTAAAAGGAGTAAATCCCATCCAATGTGGTTTAACAATGATTTAAAGATCAAGATACAGAGTAAAAAACAGGCATTTCAAATTATACAAAAAAAAGAGGGGACAGAGACTGCTTTACGGGAGTACAAGGAAATCAACAAGGCTTGCAAAGGGCTATTAGAAGGGCTAAAATAGGAAATTAAAAATTAATTGCAAAAGAGAGTAAGACTAACCCTAAAATATTTTTTAAGTATATTAATGGGAAGAAGCCGAGGAAGGAAGCTATTGGAACATTACAATGTGACACAGGCCGTCTGATCAAGAAAAGGCAGATTAACTAAATAGGTTATTTTCTTCGGTATACACAAGGAGGTACCAGTGGTTGGGACACGGCAACATAATGGGGCTACACTACCTTTGCCAAATAATTGGTTAACACAGGAAGTAATCCAAAAGAGGTTGGAACAAATAAATGTTAATAAAGCCCTAGGTCCTGATGGAATACATCCAAGGGTGCTAAGGGAACTGGGTTCTGTAATAGCCAAACCATTATATTTAATTTTTCAAGATTCATTCAACACAGGGTCTCTACCAGATGACTGGAGAAAAGCTGATGTGATACCTATATTTTAAAAGGGAGCAAGAGCAAATCCTGGGAATTATAGACCAGTGAGCCTCACTTCTGTAGTGGGGAAGCTTTTAGAAGGGTTAATAAGGAATAATATACAAGAATATGTCTATTTGAACAGGATTATAAGTAGGAGTCAACATGGATTTATGAGGGATAGGTCATGTCAAACAAATCTAATTAGTTTCTATGAGGAGGTTAGTAGGAACCTGGATCAAGGCAACTCAGTGGATGTAGTCTTTTTGGATTTTGCAAAGGCTTTTGATACAGTGCCACGTGGGAGACTATTGTGCAAACTAAGAGATACAGGAGTTGCAGTAAATATCTGCTCATGGATTGAGAGCTTGGTAAAAGACAGGAAGCAAAGGGTTGTTGTAAAGGAAACATACTCCGATTGGACTAATGTGGTAAGTGGGGTTCCTCAGGGTTTAGTATTAGGTCCTTTCCTTTTTTAAATATTTATTAATGACTAGATGAGGTAGCATTGGTAGTGGTGTCTCCATTTTCGCTGATGACACGAAGTTGTGCAAGGTAATTAAATCAGATAGGGATGTGCTTTCCCTCCAAAGGGATTTACATAAGATTGAAGTATGGGCATCTAAATGGCAGATGAGATTTAATACAAATAAATGTAAAGTTATGCATCTGGGAAGGAAAAAGAACCATGCAATTTAAAATCTTAATGGAGCAAATCTAGGTGTATCAGATATTGAAAGGGATTTGGGAGTACTAGTGGACAACCACCTAGGTAACAGTGCTCAAAGAAAAGCAGCAGCTGCAAAGGCAAATAAAATATTAGCATGTATTAAGAAGGGTATAGAAGCCAGGGAAGCAAATATAATTCTGCCACTATACAAATCTCTATTACGCCCTTATTTGGAAAATGGAGTACAATTTTGAGCACCACTTCATAAAAAGGACATTTTAGAGCTGGAAAAGGAGGGCAACAAAACTAATAAGAGGAATGGAGGGGCTAAGTTATGAAGAAAGACTAACCAAATTAAACGTATTTTCTCTAGAAAAAAGGCGTCTAATAGGAGATATGATTACCTTATATAAATACATCCAGGGTCAGTATAAAGATTTGTCAAGGGAGCTTTTTGTGCCAAGAGGTTTTCAACGTACAAGAGGACATCCCTTGAGGTTAAAAGTAAAAAGATTTCACCTTAAAGAAAGAAAAGGGTTCTTCACAGTAAGGGTGGTTAACCTGTGGAATTCTCTACCAGAGGAGGTGGTGACAGCGGACTCGATAGATAACTTTAAAAGGGGACTGGATTTATTTCTAATTAAAAAGGGAATTCAGGGTTATCAAGGATAATTAGAGAAGCAGTATTGATCCAGGGAGAAGTCCGGTCGCCGGTGTTTGGGACCAGGAGGGAATTGATATATATATTTTTATACAACTAATTAATTAATAGTTAATCTGCATATTGCCGATCAGAGGAGATCCTAAAAGGTCGAGCTTGATGGACTGAAAGTCTTTTTTCAACCTTAAATACTAGGGCCCTCATTTTATTAGCGGCCGTAAATCGGCCGCAAAGCTGCGATTCCTTGCAGGGCTCCCATTACCTTGCAATTCAAATAGACGGCGTGGCAAGGATATCCCCTTACGGCCAGATATCCCCTTATCTTGCAATCGGCCGTAAGCTCAGAAATCTTTAAATGCAAGAATAAATTCAAGACGGCACTGTAAAGCTCTGTAAATGCTAGGGATCATAATGGGGGACATGAGGATTAATAGCAACCCCCTCTCAAGCTTGCACATCAGCCCAAATCCGAGATTACATTAACTGTTTATTTTCCGGCCGCAGCGTGGGCGGGTCTGAGGTGCTCCAAGCCCTCTGGACTTTTTACATGGATATGTGACATAAATTAAAAAGAAAATGTATTTACGGATTTGAGTGTAGGGGAATGTTGTGCTATGAATGCTAACACCTACAATCACTTCATAGTCTCCTCAGAGTGCAGGATGGCTTTATTATGACTTTAAAATGTGCTTAATTTTGTGCTTGTGGGACCTTTTTGCTGCAAGTAAGCTGCGGCTCGGTTTTAGCCTTGCAGAGAGGGTTCCCGGAGCAATTGAATAGCAACCAGGATTTTCTTACGGCCGAAACTCTTGCAGCCGTTTAAGATCAAAGGCTTTCCTCCGGCGCGTGCGGCCGCAAGGGATAACAAGGCGCCGGCTGCAAGCCTGCCGGAATTCCCGTCCGGAAGGGAATAGAATAGGCAAATAGCTTGCGGCCGGTCCTTGCGGCCCCGCATCTCCTACGGCCGATAATAGAATGAGGCCCTATGTAACAGGCAAAAATTATATTTATTTATAAATGTTATGCACAAATATTTGGTGAATCAAAAAGAGTGCTGATATAAAAACAGCCAAATGTGCCTTTTGGTCATATTTTCTATGTTTCCAATAACATAAAAGTAAAATATTTCTGTGTATTCAGGCACCTTCTGTATCAGTATATATATTTCTCTAGGGTACTTTAATGCATGCTGGACCTTCTGGGACAAATCTCCTTCTCCTTTGACTTGTAGTTGATATGCAAGAGAGAAAGTAAAGAACAAAAGAACAATATGTCTGTCATAGTATTTATTCATTCTCTACAACACTTATGCTTTTTACATATTATTTTACTGTCAGAGTAAAACCAAGTGGAATTTGGTCATTTTGTCTTTCCATGGGTCCATCTTTTCCACCTCTATAATTTATGTACCAGATTCCATTGTTTTGGAGGTCACATGCACCTAACTATCTAAGTCATATGACCCATGTGATGGTGTAACTGCATTGTTAGAACATCATCTGAATATTTTATTCTTGAGCAGAGCACACATTCCTCTACATTAAAGTGACATAATATACAGTTACATAGTAATTGAGGTTCAAAAACTACTTACAGTCCGTCAAGTTCAACCTTTTAAGATCTCTTCTGATCTGCAATATGCAGGTTAGTTGTTAATTAATTGATCCAGAGGAAGGCAAATAGAAAAAAAAAACAAGTGACACTTTGCCAATCGTCTCAAAGAGAAAAAAAACGTAATTCCTTCCTGACCCCAGATACTGGCGATCGGATTCCTCCCTGGATCAATACTCCCTCTCTAATTATCCAGGATAACCCTGAATGCCCTTTTTAATTAGAAATAAATCCAGTCCCCTTTTAAAGTTATCTATCGAATCTGCTGTCACCACTGCCTTTGGTAGAGAATTCCACAGATTAACCACCCTTACTGTGAAGAAGCCTTTTCTTTAAGGTGGAATCTTTTTACTTCTAACCTCAAAGGATGTCCTCTTGTCAGTTGAAAACCTCTTTGCACAAAAAGCTCACTTGATAAATCTTTATAGTGACCCTGGATTTATTTATATAAGGTAATCAAATCTCCTCTTAGACGCCCTTTTTCTAGAGAAAATATGTTTAATTTGGTTAGTCTTTCTTCATAACTTAGCCCCTCCATTCCTCTTAATACAGATTACTGCATAGGGGAGACGGTGTATGCTCAGGTTGTGAGTAACAAACAGCCCACAGTCATTTATATTTCTAAAAAGAGATGATATGATATATACTGGGGAAAGTTTGTCATTTATATATTTCTCTGGCTAAATGCAAAATTCTCCATATTAAGATACCTGAAAATGGAGGATTGCAAAGGACATTAAAGCTTTTTACTCATACTGCTGATTTGCACCTGATATGCACCTTTCTGAGGTAACTTGTTTCAGTAACCTTCTTTCCTGACACTTTAGCTCTATAAGAGCATTATATGAAGATGGGCCTGAGTTTGAATAGTTTGGATTGTAAAGGACATTTAAGCGTTTTACTCATACTGCTGATTTGCACCTGATATGCACCTTTCTGAGGTAACTTGTTTCAGTGACCTTCTTTCCTGACACAATAACACTATAAGAGCATTATATGAAGTTGGGCCTGAGTTTGAATCGTTTGGATTGTAAAGGACATTTAAAATATTTACTCATATTGCAGATTTGCACCTGATATGCACGTTTCTGAGGGAATTATCAGGCAATATGAAGGATAAAGATTCCAACGCCACTAAACCCAAATCTAAAATTAAGAAAAATACTGGGAATGCTCCAAAAGCACCAAAAGCAACTTTTTTCTCCCCAAAGGGGAATATAAGAGCTATGAGTTCCTCACAAAGAGAATCCCCTACACATACTTACTCATCACCAGGATTAGATTAAACAAAACTGTCTACAAATGATGAATCAGTTGAATCAGCTGATACAAAGGAAGATGAAGTTCTAACCACTTCTATTATGAAAAAACTACTTAATGAATTCCAATCTACTTTAAGATCTGACCTTTTTACAGGAAATCCAACTAAATAAATCAGCGATTAGTAGCTTGTTGAATTGGAGTGGAGGAATTAGAAAAAACGCACAAAATTTTAATTAGAGAATTTGAAAAAGTACAGCAGTTAATTATTCAGCAGATTTGGAATGTAAAATGAAACGTATGGAAATTAAAGCTACACAACAAGAGGACTTTTCCAAACGGAATAATTTGAAATTAAGAGGCATTCCGGAAACCCTCAATTTTGATGAACTTAAGGCTTTTGTAACTGCATTTTTTTCCTATCTAGTAAAGCCCATTAAACCCTGTATCAATATGATAGACCGGATCCATCGGATCCCGTTACCTAAAGAGCTTAAGGGTGCTAAAACTAGAGATGTTATAGTCAGATTACACGTCTTTGAATATAAAGAAGCAGTGTTAAAAGCATCATGGGTGAAAACTAAATTTGATCCTCCGTTTGAAAATCTGATTATTTTTACATATCTTTCTGGAGAGACTTTAACAAAACGTAGAAAGTTTCAAAAAGTTACTAAAGCTTTACGTAAGGAAAATATTATTATAATATTATTGATTATTTTTAAAGATAATCAGAAAAAAATTGCTAATTCGGTGGGAGAGGGGGAAACTATGTTGAGGGAACGGAACATACCCTTTGTGAAATCTGTTAAGGAAACTGTTGCTAATTTTCAAAATCTTCAACTTTTAGAGTGGTGAAGGAAATAGGGAAGGGTGGAAAGGGACATGGTGGTGGAGGGGGGGATGGAGGTAGGCTTGGAAGGGAGGCAAGGAAATAAACACTATGTCTGGTTAGTAAGAAGACACTTCACAAATGTTATTATTGAGCATTCACTCACTTACAAAAGAGAGGAGGAGAGCAAAATAATGCGGTAGCTGATGGGAATGTAGGCAAAAAAGTAAGGTAATAGAGACAATAAGATATTGTTAGTAAAGGAAGACACACATTTTACACTATAAATAACACTATAAATTCACAGAAAAATCACTGATAATAGAAAAGTTGGATACTTTTTGTTTCAACTTACAAATAGTAGGAATTAGATAAAGTTCAGTTAATGAGAAGTTATAGAAGGGCGGGTAGAAGGAAGAATAAGCATTTAATATGTCCTTCCTCCCCTCCTCCATTCCTCTCTTCCCCTGTGGCTCCCCATGTTTTTCCCTTTCCGTTTCCGCTACTTGTTAAAGGGGTTCCTTCTCTGCTTTCTCTTGATAATATATACAGAAGAGAGCGAATGGTGTTCTGGGATGGGCTACCATGGTGGGGCTGCTAGATGTAGATTGGTCTAGCCAAATTAACCATTAGACTTATAGTCATCTGTCTTTTGGTAGGGTACAGCATGTCTCGGTTTTGTATGAAAATGTGTATGTTTTTATGTGGAATAGTTGTAAAACTTTCAATGTTCAGGTATTTAATTTTAAGGTTATGTCGAATTCTAGGTGGTACAGAATGGTATTTTTTTGAGTCGAACCCTAAGGGGTCCCTTTGGTTTTTTGGATGGGATTCAAGATAGTCTCAAAGAAGGTACAAGGATGGAACTCTGTATTTAAGAGGCAAGTGTTAATAGATCAAATTCGGAAAATTAAAGCTGATGTTGTTAGTGTACAAGAAACGCATTGGCAAATAGATAAAGTCCCTTTCTGGAACTTTAGGCTTTTTACTATTAAGGTCGATTCAACATATAAATAGAAGTCACGTGGGGTATCGATCTTGTTTAGTAAAAAAATTAATGTTAGTGAGCAATATAGAGAAGTAGACTTGTAAGGTAGATTTGTTATAGGGGCCACAAAAATCAACCATCTAAACTACACTATAGTAAATATTTATGCACCCAATGAGAGACAAAATGGGTTCTTAAACAAATTACTTAAACAGGTTAAAAATATTAAAGTAGGCAAACTAATTGTTTGCGGCGATTTTAATATAATACTGAATGTATCTTTAGATAGGAAAAGTAATAATCAAGAATATTTACATTTTATTCTCACCGCCATAAGTCTTATTCTAGAATAGACTATTTTTTGGTTGACTCGGAAACCTTGGCAGTTACAGACTCTACCAAGATTAATATAATTAAATGGTTAGATCATGCTATGATAGAACTCCAGATTAAAGATCATTTGACTCAAAGGAAGTATTCTAGAATTAGAATGGATATTTCATTATTTAATAATTCAGATAAACAAATATTATTATGGGAAGAAATAGAAAACTTTTTCCAAGTTAATGAGAATTCAGTTCCTGAGCCCTCAACAATTTGGAATGCTAATAAAGCATGCTATAAGAGGAATGTTACTCTCATGGGGTGCACAAAGAAGGAAACAGAGTGGTCTATCACTCCGAGACTTATATGCACAATTATTGATAATAGCCTGTGGAAACTTCAACAGAGAAAATATTTTTTGGATAATAAAGTTGGGAAACTATTAGCTCGGAAATTAAAAAATAATAAACCAATTAATAGAATAGATGAATTAATAATTGAAAACAAAAACGACTCAATTACATTAACAAATCCTAGTGATATTGAAAAGGCCTTTTTTGACTTTTATGAAAATCTTTACAATTTAGAAAGTAACGATGCAGTTATAAAACCAAAAACAGAAGATATTACTACATTTTTGGAAAGACTTTCGCTTCCCAAAATCACTAAGGAGGATTTAGATTATCTAAACAGTGAAATATAAACATTAGAAATTGAAGAAGTAATTGATAACTTAAAGTTAAATTCAGCCCCTGGTCCAGATGGCTTTGTAAATTATTATTACAAAACCTTTAAGACGGTACTTATGAAACATCTAGCTTAAGTTTTCAATTAAATTAAAAGAAAAGGGAGTGCGCCTAAAGAAATGTTAGAGGCAGTTATAATTAATATTCCAAAGCAAAATAAAGATATAAGGTGGTGTAAGAATTATAGACGGATTTCTTTAATGAACACGGATATAAAATTATATGCAAACATTTTAGCTCAAAGATTGAGCTTGGGCCTTGGTAAATTAATAAATATGGATCAATCAGGTTTTTTACAAGATAGGCAGGGAGCCGATAATACAAGGAGATTAATTGACATAGTTTATTTTTGTAAAGATAATCATAAACCTTCTATAGTTATCACATTAGATGCAGAAAAGGCCTTTGATAGGCTAAACTGGGATTTTATGAATCAAGTATTACTAAAATTCGGTTTTGAAGATTTTGGAGTGATACTTATAGTGGCTTTATATTCAAACCCCACTGCCTGTAGGAAATGGCCTAAAAACAAATACTTTCTCTATTACCAATTGGACCCGTCAGGGTTGTCCATTATCTCCTTTAATTTTTGTTTTAATGATGGAACCTTTGGCAGAGGAATTAGAATTGGTGATTCTGAGCATAAAATCATGCTTTATGCTGATGATGTGATATTAACTATAGCCGAACCTAGAAAGTATTTACTACAGATTCAAGATTTAATAAACAAATTAGGTTTAATTTCTTACTACAAAATAAATTGTTCAAAGACAGAGGTATTATAGACAAAGGTGAAATAACTTCTCTAAAAAACATTTGGGAAATTGATTGGGAGTTAAATAAAATCAATTACTTGGGAATAGAATTTTCTGAAAAATTGGAAAATCTAATTAATATACATTTTTCAAAATTATATGACAATTTTAAAAACCAACTAATAAATTGGAAATCAAATAGATTATCCTGGTACGGTAGAATAGCAGCCATAAAGATGTCTATATTACTGCAAATAAATTATTTATTTAGTTGTTTGCCTTTATCCGTTCCTGAAACTATAATTAAAAAATACCAAACCTTGATCGATTCATTTATATATAATAGGAAAAAATCTAGAATTAATTCAAGGATTGTTAGGAAGAGCTTTATAAAAGGAGGCATGTGTCCCCTTGTGTTGAAGAATGTTATATGGCTGCAATGCTATCTCATTTTCTACCCTGGACCGCTAAAACAAAACAAAATAAGTGGATAACTATAGAACAATGTTTAGCTAAGGGCTTATCATTAAGAGATTGGCTTTGGTATGATAAATTTCCCAATAATAATATTACGTCAATAATAATTAAAACAGGGTTTACATTTTGGTTTAAATGGAAGAAAAAACTAAACCTTTCGACAATTCCGTGTTCGGAAATGTCATTGTTAGGTGTAAGTAATGTTCTTAATTTGGCCTGTCTTCGTAATTGTAGTAATTGGAATATACAGACATTGGGAGATCTGTTCGATAAAGGTGAAATTAAGTCTTTTTCCAAATTATGTGCTGATTTTAGTTTTCCATTGTCTAAATTTTGCCGTAAAATCATTAAGCCGACATGTGAAATGGTTATTCTTCACATCATGGACAATAGGCTTAAGGTGGAAGAATAAGCTTTAATTATACAGGTAGTCTCAGTAGTCAAATGGCTTATTGCCAAATGCTGGAAATCAGAACTTATTCCATCACTGAATGAAGTATTAACAATTCTCAAAAAGAACAGAGAATTAGAAAGGAATCTATATGACATGGGCATTGTTTTATCCAGGGTTAACAGTTGGTTGATTTGGGATAAATATTTCCACTCTTTAAACTCATAAGACATAACTAGAGATGTCACGAATAGTTCGCCGGCGGATTGTTCCCGGCGAACATAGCATGTTCGCGTTCGCGGCGAACAGCGAACATATGCGAGATTTGACCCGCCCCCAATACTTTATCATTGAGCAAACTTTGACCCTGCATGTCACAGTCAGCAGACACATTCCAGCCAATCAGCAGCATACACTCCCTTCCACACCCTTCTACCTCATGGACAGCAGCCATTTTGGAATCATAACTAACTTGCAGTCTTACTGAGAGGAGGCTGAGTGTAGGTGCTGCTGATTGAATAGGGAAATCAATAGCTAGGCAAGTTTATTCAGTGTCCAGTGCAGTGCTGAAGGACTCATCAGATCTCTGCTGTAAACACAGCACCCCAAAAAGCCCTTTTTAGGACTATAACATCATTTTTTTTTCTTTGCTTTTTTTCTGTGTAATCTAACTTCATTTGCCTGTCTCCCTGCTAGCCCCTGCTTGCAAGTGTGTGTGTCAGGCTCACAGCTTATACTGTGTGTGCACAACGCATACAATATAATATTGTTTACTAGTTGTCTACTTTTAAAAAAAACAAACTTTAATTTTCTTAAATCTAAGTGCATTTGCATAACCGTCAATCAAAGTTCATTTGCTTGACCGCTACCCATAGTGTGTGTCTTGCTTACAGGTACTGTGCCAAGTTCAACCAATCCAGTCTAGTTGGGGTACCAACAGTCCACATTTAAAAAACCCAAACTTTTATTTTCTTAAATATAAGTGCATTTGTCTGACCGTCAATCAAAGTTCATTTGCTTGACCGCTACCCATAGTGTCTGTCCTGCTTACAAGTACTGTGCCAAGTTCAACCAATCCAGTCTAGTTGGGGTACCAACAGTCAACATTTAAAAAAAACAAACTTTTATTTTCTTAAATCTAAGTGCATTTGCATAACTGTTAATCAAAGTTCATTTGCTTGACCGCTACCCATAGTGTGTGTCCTGCTTTCAAGTACTGTGCCAAGAGGTTGTGTGCATGCTTGAGCTCTAAACAAAAGGCTTTTTAGGGTCTTAGTCCCTCAAATACAAGTTTTATTTTAACACCTTTCTGTTTATAAGCACTTTGTGCACAGTGTTGTTCATTTTTGGGAGTTTTTGTGGTATTTTTCTTAGTTTAATTTAAGTTTTAGTTTTCTGGGAGTAAGGCTCAACTCTCTATCCCAGGAGAGTGAGCTGTCTCCTGGATACTTTGCCACACCGCTCCCTTAGCACTTCACCTGCAGCTCCTGGAGCTTTTTTACTTTGACTTTTTTTTAAAGTTTTTCAGGTTTTGTTAAAGTTTTGTTTGTTTGGTGTTGGGTTTTATGTTTTGGGGGGAGATAAGACAAGTAACATCTTTGTAGGCAGTGGGGGGGGAAACAATTTGAAGTTTTGTTTAAAAGGCTTTTTTTTTTTAACATCTGACACAGAGACACAGAGGGGTTAAAAAGCCTCTGTGTTCTCTGTGTTGTTGCAATTAGCAACACCTTGCAACAGGCCATTAACCCTTCCACTGCCAAACATCATCTCTCTCTCTCCCTTAGTTTTGTCTCCCTTAGTTTTGTCTTTTTGTTTCTTTTTCACACTTTTATATTTTTTAAAAAAGAAAACAGTAAAAAATCATAAAACAAAAATAAAAATAAATAAAACAAATAATCTAAAAAAAAAAGGGTCTAAACATGAGGGATAAGACCACTAAGAAGCCTCAGGGGTCAAAAGGGGGAATAATGGCCCCTGAAAATCCTAGCTGCAGCAATGCACAGCATAGGCCCCAGGCAGGTAAGGCAGCCCCAGCTCCTGGTGGTTCTGCCAGCAGACCTACCCCTGTGGCTAATACCTGGTCACAGGTGGTTTCTGCTGGCCCCAGTAATACCACCGCTGGGGCTGAGGGGCAGATCACCAGGAAGCATGGGGTTAAATGTCAGATGTCTGGGGTCTACAGCATTGATATCTATCTGCGTGCTGCAGCTAATGTCATCAGCCCCTCTGTTATAGTAGCAGCCAGCAAAATGTACGGGAAAGCAGTTTTCTTTACCCGTACGCTGGCTGCTTCTTACATACTTATACAGAGAGGCATCACAGTGGGGGGATTATATGTCCCAATAGAACCCCTGGAAGGGTTGGGCACAAAAGTAACACTCTCTAATGTGCCCCCCTTCCTACCAGACTCCCTCCTGCGCCCCCACCTGCTAACCCTAGGGGAAGTAAAAACACCATTTATTAAAATTCCCCTGGGGTGCAGAGAGAGAGCACTTCGTCATGTGCTCTCTTTCAAGAGGCAGGTACAAATGTGCCTGCCTCAGGGCGCAGAAAACATAGAGGGGTATTTTGGGGTTCCATTTGAGGGGGTGCTCTACAGGATTTTTTACAGCACTACGGAGGTGCAGTGCTATCATTGCAAGGGGTTGGGGCATACACGTAGGAATTGTCCTAATGTAAAGCATCATGCCCCAGCCCCAGCAAATGGCACCTCCGTCAGTACAGCACCCATCCCCGCTGAGCCCATAACAGCGGGGACCTCAAGGGTGATAGCCCCCCCCACAGAGCTAAGGCAAGGAGGCCGTTCCTCAAGCCACCACCACGGCCTCCAAACCCCCTTCTTCCCCAAAAAAGCCATCTGTGTCTGGGGTCTCTAGCAAGACTGCAGACACGGGGAAAAAGGGGAAGAATGTCACCGGTCCTCCCAGTGTCACAGCTGCATCTCCCAAGTCCCAATCTGCCCCCACCATAATTACATCAGTTAGTGTGGGGGCACAGTGTAAGCAGAGGGATAATAAGCCCTCTGCAGGGGAGGTAGCTAGTGGCAGCTCCTCTTCCAGGAGTGACGTCCCCAGGAAGAGGAAGCATAAAACCAACAGGGAGGTTGCTGATAAGTGGGAAGTGCTCTATAGTGGAGCACCTCCCTCTAAAAGCAAGAAGAGGAACAAAACATCTCCTCCTCAACCGGTGACATTGTCTGGCCCGGTTATTAAGCTCAGCCAGCCGGTGCCAGACCACACATCTCTCTCTCCAGACCCTATAGGGGTTAATGTGGAAAAGGGTCTGGAGGAAAAGCAGGGGCAAGAGGGTCTCCCAAGTGAGGCAGGGGTAGACAAGAAAGATCAGGTTCTGCCTCTGGCCTTTGAGGGGGGTCCCAACAAAGCCCCTGCTGAATGGGTAGTCAGTGTCCCTGAGGTGCTGAGCTTCCAGGGCACCAGTCAGTCTCCTCCTCCAGTGTCACTCTCTAGTGACATACCTCGGGCGTTGTTGAAGCCCCAGACCGAGTCACTACTGGAGGGGGGGAATATAGGCATGACCCCTATTCAGGACCCCATGGATTTGTCTATCAGGGGGGATGTGGCACAAGGGGAAGTGGAAATAGGGGGGGGGGTGATAAAACAGGTTTTCCTGTTAACATCATGGGAGAGCCTGTCTACCCTCCTCAGCCATCCACTGACCCTAACATCGGTGCCATCCAAGCTGAGCAAGCAGCGGTGGAACTGGCAGAGGAGGCATATAAAGCCTCCAAGGCTTCCATTAAGGAAGCCATGCCAGCCACTGCTGTCCAGCCAGCTACCCCTGAATGCACTCCTGAATCTACAGGGGTGCAGCAGCAATCCAAGGGTCCATTATTTACCTTGAAGGGTGCTAAAGGGACTTCTTCTGTATCATCTAAGAGGGGGTCCCTGAGAATAAAGCTGAGGAAACTGACTCCAGCCGGGGAGGATGGAGTAAAAGCCCTCAGCCAAGAGGAGCCCAGGGGTGACCCACTAGAAGGAACATCAGATTCTGTGTGGGTTATCCCTGTCAAGGAAATAGATCTATTCCTTGAGAGCACCCTTCATGGACAAATGAAAAGGAAGGTGCGGCTGGCCTTGGAGAGGTGGAAGAATATGTTGTTTATTCTCCACTCTCTCCAGCAATATCTAGTGGTCAGCACTAGGGCCAAGAATTCTGGGACTGCGGAGCATCTCCGCGTCCGGAAATTCTATAAAATGTGCGTGTCCTATCAGCAGTCTCAAGGGTCTGAGGAACGCACCATTCCTGACACGTAGTAATGGCTTTGCACATCAGCACGCTAAATACCAATGGCTGTCAAGACAGTTTCCGCAGGTTCCAGGTACTCTCCTATTTATATCAGGGAGGGTACTCTGTGAGCTTCCTGCAGGAAACTCACACCACTCCAGAGGCTGAGGCCTCGTGGCAACTGGAGTGGAGAGGCAGGGTCTTCTTCAGCCACTTCCATCTGGTCCTTGGGGAAGCCCTGGAGACCGGGGAGATGCCCCTGTCTTGTCGCAGGGCAGTACTTGCCCTGCTGCCCAAAAAGGGGGATCTCCGGCTTATTAAGAACTGGCGACCGGTCTCTCTGCTCAGCACGGACTACAAGATTGTAGCTAAAGCCATCTCGCTTAGACTTGGGTCTGTGCTTGCAGAATTGGTTCACCCTGACCAGTCCTATGCGATCCCGGGCCGGACTATCTTTGATAGTATCTTTCTGGTCCGGGATCTATTGCATTATTCTCGCAGGACTGGTCTGTCACTCGCCTTTCTCTCTTTAGATCAAGAGAAGGCGTTTATCAGGGTGGACCATGGTTACCTCATAGCCACTCTGCAAGCGTATGGCTTTGGCCCACAGTTTGTGGGCTTTATAAGAACGCTGTACGCCTCTGCAGAGTGTTTACTTAAAATCACTTGGTCCCTAACAGCACCTTTGGTATTTGGACGAGGGGTGAGTCAAGGATGTCCCTTGTCTGGACAGTTATATGCACTGGCCATTGAGCCTTTCCTCTGCCTACTGAGGAAAAGGCTCACAGGGCTGGTGCTAAAAGATCCAGACATGCGGATTGTCCTTTCAGCTTATGCTGACGATGTGCTCCTCGTGGCCCAGGATCCAGTTGATCTTGAGCTGGCAAAACAGTGCCAGGAGGTATATTCAGCTGCCTCCTCCGCTCAGATCAACTGGTCCAAATGCACAGGCCTTTTAGAGGGTAATTTACAGGTAGACTCTTTGCCTCCCACGTTTCGTGACATCACGTGGGAGGCAGATGTCATTAAATATCTGGGGGTCTACCTGTCCGCTGCGGACGCTTC
Organism: Discoglossus pictus; assembly: GCA_027410445.1. Lineage (NCBI taxonomy): Eukaryota > Metazoa > Chordata > Amphibia > Anura > Alytidae > Discoglossus > Discoglossus pictus. Next base: position 294,478,049 of record CM050163.1, read on the forward strand.
CGTCCCAGACAACTGGAGGGAGTTAGAGGGCAGTGTCCTCTCTCGTCTGGGACGATGGAGGGGTGTAGCAAAAATGCTTTCCCTCTGGGGGCGGACTCTAGTGGTGAATCAGCTGGTGGCTTCTCAGATCTGGCACCGGCTGATTTGTCTGAGTCCGACCCCCGAGTTTGTCACCAATATCCAGAGGAATTTGTTAGATTTCCTCTGGATGGGAAGGCATTGGGTCTCTGCAGGGGTGGCAAGTCTGCCTTTGGTGGAGGGTGGACAGGGAGTAGTTTGTGTGTGCTCCCAGTTGTCCACCTTCCGCCTTCAGTACCTGCAGAGATACCTATATGCAGATCCCTCTCCGCAGTGGTGCGCACTGGCATCCAGCTTTTATCGCCAGTTGCGCAACCTGGGGTATGACCGGCAATTATTTCTGATCGGGCCCGAGGGGTTTGGGAGAGACCTCTCTGTGTTGCCGGCATACTACCAGGAAACCCTCAAGGCCTGGAGCATGGTCTCCGTGACCAGGCAGGGCGTGCCTTTGGGGGATGAAATATTCACGGAGCCCCTGCTATTTAATCCAGCAGTGGGGGCTCCAATGTTACAGTCCCCCTGTATCATCCGCCGCCTTAGTCATGCACGGATGACCCGAGTCGGGGATCTCCTGGAATACGGGCGTTCTGATTGGGTGTCACCCCAGGAGCTTGCGCTCCGTTTGGGATATGTGACGCCCAAAGTCTCAGGGCGCTTGCTCCAGGAGATTAGGGATGCCATCTCCCCCGACTCGCGCACCTTCCTTCGCGGGGCTTTGCTGGCCGGAGTGCCACATGCACCTTTCAACACCCCTGCTCCAGCTGTTTGCATTGGACACAAGCCCCGTGTTTCCCCTCAGGCTCCTCCTGTCCCCAACCTCTCAAAGTTGAGGGACATACCCTCGGCATGCTTTCGCGGCATGCCGAGGAAGAGCTTATATTCTCTCGTGCTCCATACAGTGCACTTCCTTGCCCTCGTGACCCGTCCCGATACCATCTGGAGGCGGGTCCTACCAGCTGACGAGGGCAAGAGGCCCCGGTGGAGGGAACTTTATTCTGATTTAGTTCCACGACCCACCGGGGACTTGAGTTGGAGAGTGCTCCATGGTGCACTGAGCACGGGAGAGTACTTAGCTAAATTCACGGACTCTCCCTCCACTTGTCCATTCTGTGGCAAGGGAGAGTCCGTGTATCATATTTATTTTAGTTGCGCCAGACTGCAGCCCCTCTTGTCACTCTTGAGGGGCCTCCTCCTGCAGTTCTGGCTGCATTTCTCCCCTCACATTTTTATTTTTGGGCGCCCAGTGTCCCGGGGCAATAAGGCCAGGGACCTCCTCGTCAACCTGCTCCTGGCATTAGCCAAATTGGCTATATATAAGTCCAGGAAGCAGTGTTTGATAGGGGGGGTTCCCTTGTCACCTGAGGCCATGTTCCGGGTGCTGGTGCGCTCCCGTATCCGGGCAGAGTACCACCTGGCTTTGTCCACTGGGGGAATGGATGAGTTTGTCTCCCAGTGGGCTGTAGATGGTGTGCTCTGCTCGGTATCCCCCCATTCGGTTTCTTTTTCTCTTAACCTCCTAAAATGATTTTTATTTAGTTTACAGATCATGTTTTTCATAATGTCAAAATACACTGTGCCAAGTTCAACCAATCCAGTCTAGTTGGGGTACCAACAGTCCACATTTAAAAAAAAATGATAGGCAGAGGCAGGACACCCCACAGAGGCCGTCGTGGTCGTGGTGCTGTGATTCCCTTTGGCCCTACAATAATGCCCAGTGTAAGTTCAGAGGATGTAGTTGACTGGCTAACACAGGACACCCAATCTTCTACAGGTTCCGCTTGGAACATTGACGCACCATCCTCCTCCAGCTTAGCTTCGGGCACCTCTCAAGTTACCACTCACCCGCCTGCAGCCACCACCAACACTAGTACCACAGCCAATTCAATTGATCAGTCAGAAGAGTTATTTACACATCAGTTTGAAGAAATGAGTGATGCGCAACCATTATTGCCAGAGAATGTAGATAACAGGGATATGTCTCAGTCAGGCACCATTACACACATGCACGTACGATGTGATGATGATGATGTACCCGCTGCTGCTTCCTTTGTTCAGTTGTCATATACAAGTGAGGCGGGTGATGATGATGCTGATGTGTCCGTGGATGTCACGTGGGTGCCTGCTAGAAGAGAAGAAGAACAGGGGGAAAGTTCAGATGGGGAGACAGAGAGGAGGAGGAGACGAGTTGGAAGTAGAGGGAGGTCATCGCAACGAGCTAGTGGCACAGTCAGACAGCATGCATCAGCACCCGGGGTCAGCCAGACAGCACGCCAATCAACGCATGCTGTTGCCACCACCAGAATGCCGTCACCACCGAGCTCAGCAGTGTGGCATTTTTTTTGTGTGTCTGCCTCTGACAACAGCGATGCCATTTGCAACCTGTGCCAAAAGAAACTGAGTCGTGGGAAGTCCAACACCCACCTAGGTACAACTGCTTTGCGAAGGCACATGATGTCACATCACAAACGCCAATGGGATCAACACATGAGTACAAGCAGCACACAAACTCAAAGCCGCCATCCTCCTCCTGGTCCAGCATCTTCATCCACATCAACCACTGCTGTCCTCCTTGCCCCCTCTCAATTCTCCACCACTCCGTCTCTCGCCTCTTGCTGTTCCTGCTCATCTCCCCACAGTCAGGTGTCTGTCAAGGGCATGTTTGAGCGTAAGAAGCCAATGCCACAAAGTCACCCCCTTGCCCGGCGTCTGACAGCTGACTTGTCTAAACTCTTGGCCCGCCAGCTTTTACCATACAAGCTGGTGGAGTCTGTTTTTAGCGATTGGGGTACCGCAGTGGAAGGTACCCGGCCGAAATGTCTTTGCCCAAAAGGCAATCCCCAACCTGTACTCAATTGTGCAAAATGAAGTAATGGCATCTCTGGCACACAGTGTTGGGGCAAGGGTCCATCTGACCACTGATACCTGGTCTGCAAAGCATGGTAAGTGCAGGTATATCACCTACACTGCGCATTGGGCAAACCTGCTGACGCCTGCCAAGCATGGAATGCGTGGCTCTGCAGAGGAGTTGGTGACACCGCCACAACTTGCAGGCAGGCCTGCTGCCAACTCCTCTACTCCTCCTACTCCATCCTCTTCCATAACCTCCTCAGCTGAGTCCTCTTCTGCTGCTGCGTCTTGCTCCACATCAACGGCACCCCCCCAGATACTATTCCACATCCCGGATACGGCAGTGTCATGCCGTCTTGGGGTTGACTTGCCTCAAAGCAGAGAGTCACACCGGGCCAGCACTCCTGTCCGCGCTGAACGCACAGGTGGATCAATGGCTGACTCCGCACCAACTAGAGATTGGCAAAGTGGTTTGTGACAACGGAAGAAATTTGTTGGCGGCATTGAATTTGGGCAAGTTGACGGATGTGCCGTGCATTGCACATTTGTATAATCTGATCGTACAACGCTTTGTCCATAAGTATCCAGGCTTACAGGACGTCCTGAAGCAGGCCCGAAAGGTGTGTGGCCATTTCAGACGTTCCTACACGGCCATGGCGCACTTTTCAGATATCCAGCGGCGAAACAACATGCCAGTGAGGCGCTTGATTTGTGACAGCCCCACACGTTGGATTTCAACACTCCTAATGATCGATCGCCTGCTCCAACAAGAAAAAGCCATTAACGAGTATTTGTATGACCGGGGTGCTAGGACAGCCTCTGCGGAGTTGGGGATTTTTTTGCCACGTTACTGGACGCTCATGCGCAATGCCTGTAGGCTCATGCATCCTTTTTAGGAGGTGACAAACCTTGTCAGTCGCACCGAAGGCACCATCAGCGACATCATACCATTTGTTTTATTCCTGGAGCGTGCCCTGCGAAGAGTGCTGGATCAGGCCGTAGATGAGCGTGACGAGGAAGAGGAAGAGTTGTGGTCACCATCACCACCAGTAACAGCCTTATCAGTATCGCTTGCTGGACCTGCGGCAACGCTGGAAGAGGATTGTGAGGAAGAGGAGTCAGAGGAGGAATGTGGCTTTGAGGGGGAGGAGGAAGACCAATCACAACAGGCATCCCAGGGTGCTCGTTGTCACCTATCTGGTACCCGTGGTGTTGTACGTGGCTGGGGGGAAGAACATATCTTCAGCGAGATCACTGAGGACGAGGAACGGGACATGACTAGCTCGGCATCCAACCTTGTGCAAATGGGGTCTTTCATGCTGTCGTGCCTGTCGCAGGACCCTCGTATAAAAAGGCTGAAGGGGAACGACCTGTACTGGGTGTGCACGCTACTAGACCCCCGGTATAAGCAGAAAGTGCCTGATTTGTTACCAAATTACCGCAAGTCAGAAAGGATGCAGCAGGTCCAAAACAAATGAACAAGTATGCTTTAAACAGCATATAAGGGCAATATAACAGGGGAAGAGGTGAAAGTAATCCACCTTCCACGACCACGCCGTCAAGGACAGGACGTTTAAAAGACGTGTTGTTGATGGAGGACATGCTGACCTTTTTCAGTCCTACGCATCGCATCAGCCCTTCGGGATCCACCCTCAGAGAACGACTTGACCGACAGGTAACAGACTACCTCACCTTAACTGCATATATCGACACTCTGAGGAGCGATGAACCCCTTGACTACTGGGTATGCAGGCTAGACCTGTGGCCTGAGCTATCCCAATTTGCAATTGAACTTCTGGCCTGCCCCGCTTCAAGTGTCCTGTCAGAAAGGACCTTCAGTGCAGCAGGAGGTTTTGTCACCGAGAAGAGAAGTCGCCTAGGGCAAAAAAGTCTAGATTGCCTCACCTTTATAAAGATGAATGAGGGATGGATCCCGAAGGGACTGACACTGGGCGATACATTCGACTGAAAAAGGCCTGATGAGATGAGCTGCCTTCGGCTATAAATGGTCCACACGCTGCTGTATGTTATCTGTGAATGCCGGATGACTTGCGCGAATTACCCGCCACCAACTAGGGTTCAAGAAGAGGCAATGTTTTATGGCACTTTCTACCTGGGGAACAAAGGTCAATTTTTCTGGCCGCTGCAACAGCAGCGGCTGCAACAATATCTAATTTTTGAATTTCAATTTTTATGCCAGAAGGCGTATGGCATGTAATGGAAAAGAAAGCATATTGAACAGTCTTGCATAACACAACAGTTGTGCAAAAATACATATTTACAATGAAGACATTTTGTTAAAATTAGGTGGCTAGGCCTTCTTTTTTTTACTTTTTTGGTTAATACATTTTCTTTTTTTTTACTGTGATTGCAATTTTTAACAGAAACCTAAGACATGGTAAAACAGACAATAGTAAAGTCCTATTATCTATCATCACTCCAGCAGTAGCTTATTATTTACAATATCTATCCTGCTCAATCGCCCTTGGGTTACCCTAGGGCAGGCTTCAGTAGGCGACCTCTCCTTTCCTCGGATGATTTTGCCGCCGGTTGCTTCTGAAGGGTCTCCTCCAGGGCTCCCCCACTCCGGTCCTTCCCCCCGAGTCGCTTCAACCATTAACAAATATTTTATTATATTAGGGGGGCACTAAATGGGGATGTTATCCAGGGATCCCAAATTGTCTAGAACTGGGTGATTCTATCCAAGACTACATGGTTAAATCTCTCGTTGAGCAGTAAATAGTTGATTTTTTTTATTAATTCCTGAAAGTTTTAATTTGGGGTTTTCCAACTACTAGCTATGTGTATTTTTTCTTTCAAAAAATATTTTATTAAGTCAATCTTAAATATTTTAGAAGCTAGTAAGCATGTTTCTTCCCATAGTCTTATGACTGCCGAACACTCCCACCAGACATGAATAAATGTAGCCTCATTACCACTGTTCCTAAAACATGAGCTGCTCCGTTTTGGATCCCATTTATTAGCTTAAAAGGAGTAATATATGTCCTGTGTAGGACCTTTATTGAAGTCTCAAGCAGACTATAATTTAAAGATCCCCTACTTAAGCCTTGCCAACTTTTATCACATGTGCTATCTGCCAACTCGGTGCCCAAATCCCTCTCCCAGGCTTTGGTATAGTCTGGTTTGTTTGCCCATGAGTTTTCATTAAATAGTTCATACATGAGGCTAATAATACCAGGCTGAAAGGGGGAATCCCTACATTTTTTGAGTAGCCAGGTGTTTCTTTGGGGGGTTCCCCTACCACTTATCGTATATATAAAATGATGTATCCTGCAAAAATTATAGTGTTCAGCCAGGGGTAAATTGTATCTATCTCTCACCCACTCAAAGGTCATTATTTTGTCGTCATGCCACCATGGACCAACCCTTAGTAGGTTCTGAGACTTCCACCAACTGAGAGAGCTTTCCGGAAGATGTATCTTAAAGTGGGGATTGGGTACGATAGGGGTAAGATCTGATTATTATGTCCTCTCTTGGGGGGTAAAGACACTAATAATTCCTCCAATAAAATTCTGCTTTTTTTTTTGTGTGCAAGGTCCCTGGTTAGCCCCTTGGGTTATCTGTTAAAAAGAGTGGTGCAGAGACTGTGGGGGCTGTTAGCCTCCTTGTCCACCTGTGGCCGTTTAGAATCCCTGCTGCTGCATGTTTCAGCTTTATTAAGGTGTAATTGTACAGCGTTTGACTCAAGTAGCTGCCCGTGCTGGGTCAGTTTGGCTTAATTGCTGTGCCCTTTTCCTGCCAAGATGGCGACCGTCAGTCCATGGGCCGCTCATTCTCTGAGTGTGGATATGCAGGGTTGGGGCGTTGAATCAGGCCTACCTTCTTCTTTGCTCGCTGCAAGATCAACAATACCTAATTTTTCAGGCATGTGTACATGCCTAATTTTTCTGGCCTCTGGTGCTGCACTGTGGCTTCAACAACCAAACCCCCAAAAAAGGCACATAACAGGGATTAAACTGATAGGAGTAGTACTACTTAACACACCACTCATATCTGGTGTAACAGTAGTGTACATTTAAAACAAACAAAAAAATTCTACTGTAATAGATTGCATAGCAGTTAGTTGTCTGCAAACGTGTGTGTCAGACCTACAGCGTCTACTTTACCATTTTCTGCAAGTGCACAGTGCCACTCATATCTGTTGTCACAGTAGCTTGGACGCAAAGTACCGATCTGTCAAAACCTGTAATGATGAATGAGGTCTAGAGTAGCCTGGTTCCCTTATCCTCTACAGGTTGAGACCTAATGTTTGGGTGACTCCAGACCAACACATGAGTACAAGCAGCACACAAACTCAAAGTCGCCATCCTCCTCCTGGTGCAGCATCATAAGCCACATCAACCACTGCTGTCCTCCTTGCCCCCTCTCAACCATCCGCCATTTCGTCTCTCGCCTTGAGCAGTTCCTGCTCATCTGCCCATAGTCAGGTGCCTGTAAAGGACATGTTTGAGCGTAAGAAGCTAATGTCACAAAGTGCCCCAAAATTGAAGTGATACGACCAACAAAGCATCTTTTTCCATCTCCTGGTTCTAAAAATCCAGGCCTTATACACGCCCCCTGATAGGTGACGTAACAAGTATTAAACTGATAAGAGTAGTACTTACAAACATGCCACTCCTATCTGGTGGCACCTTTGAATGCACCTGCCGTGCCCCAAAATTGAAGTGATACGACCAACAAAGCATCTTTTTCCATCTCCTGGTTCTAAAAATCCAGGCCTTATACAGGCGGCCTGATAGGTGACGTAACAAGTATTAAACTGATAAGAGTAGTACTTACAAACACGTCACTCCTATCTGGTGGCACCTTTGACTGCACATGGCGTGCCGCAAAATTGAAGTGATACGACCAACAAAGCATCTTTTTCCATCTCCCGGTTTTAAAAATCCAGGCCTTATACACGCCCCCTCATAGGTGACGTAACAAGTATTAAACTGATAAGAGTAGTACTTACAAACACGTCACTCCTATCTGGTGGCACCTTTGACTGCACGTGCCGTGCCCCAAAATTGAAGTGATACGACCAACAAAGCATCTTTTTCCATCTCCTGGTTCTAAAAATCCAGGCCTTATACACGCCCCCTGATAGGTGACGTAACAAGTTTTAAACTGATAAGAGTAGTACTTACAAACACGTCACTCCTATCTGGTGGCACCTTTGACTGCACATGGCGTGCCGCAAAATTGAAGTGATACGACCAACAAAGCATCTTTTTCCATCTCCCGGTTTTAAAAATCCAGGCCTTATACACGCCCCCTCATAGGTGACGTAACAAGTATTAAACTGATAAGAGTAGTACTTACAAACACGTCACTCCTATCTGGTGGCACCTTTGACTGCACGTGCCGTGCCCCAAAATTGAAGTGATACGACCAACAAAGCATCTTTTTCCATCTCCTGGTTCTAAAAATCCAGGCCTTATACACGCCCCCTGATAGGTGACGTAACAAGTTTTAAACTGATAAGAGTAGTACTTACAAACACGCCACTCCTATCTGGTGGCACCTTTGACTGCACGTGCCGTACCCCAAAATTGAAGTGATACGACCAACAAAGCATCTTTTTCCATCTCCCGGTTCTAAAAATCCAGGCCTTATACACGCCCGCTGATAGGAGACGTAACAAGTATTAAACTTATAAGAGTAGTACTTACAAACACGTCACTCCTATCTGGTGGCACCTTTGACTGCATGTGCCGTGCCCCAAAATTGAAGTGATACAACCAACAAAGCATCTTTTTCCATCTCCTGGTTCTAAAAATCCAGGCCTTATACACGCCCCCTGATATGTGCTGTAACAGATTTTAAACTGATAGGAGTAGTACTACTTAACACACTTTATAATAATGCAGAGAGAGGCAATGCAGTGAGAGGAGTCTGAAGAAGAGGAGTCAGAGGAGGAAGGTGGCTTTGAGGAGGTGGAAGACCAAACACAGCATGCGTCCCAGGGGGCTTGTTGTCACCTTTCGGGGACCCTTGGTGGCTGGGTGGAGGAAGAGACCTTCAATGACATCAGTGAGGACAAGGAATGGGACATGGCTAGCTTGGTATCCAACCTTGTGCAAATGGGGAGTTTGCGGTTGTGCAAATGGACTGTTTGTGGTTGTTTGCGGTGCGTTAAACGGGGAGTTTGGTCTGTCACTGTGAAGCGGGCCTAACCCTTACACTACCTGATCGATACAACATCATACCTGATGTTTTAAAGCACGTTATTCCAAACAATTTAGGAATGTTAGGTAATTTATGCCCTTTATGGCTTAAAACCAGACTCTGCATCAACTATGTAATTTTCCATGGGAGTTTTGCCATGGATCCCCCTCCGGCATGCCACAGTCCAGGTGTTAGTCCTGTTGAAACAACTTTCCCATCACTATTGTGGCCAGAAAGAGTCCCTGTGGGTTTTAAAATTTGCATGCCCATTGAAGTCTATGGCGGTTCGCCGATGTTCGCCGGTTCGCGAACATTTGCGGTGGTTCGCGTTCGTGGTTCGCGAACCGAAAATTTTAGGTTCGCGACATCACTAGACATAACCCTTTTTTTTTTTTTTTTTTTTTTTGTATGACTGTAATATATCTTGTATTTGTATATTTGTGTTTTGTATAATTTTGTAATATCTGTTTGTTATTTGTAGTAACTGAAGTAAAAAAAATATCTACAATAAATATGTTAAAAGTGAGAGGACCTAATACTGAAACCTTAAGTAGCCCCACTTACCACAATAGTCCAATCGGAGTATGTTCCATTTACCTCAACCCTTTGTTTCCTGTCTTTTAGCCAGCTCTCGATCAATGAGCAGATATTTACTGCAATTCCTGTATCCCTTAGTTGCACAATAGTCTTACATGTGGCACTGTATCAAAAGCCTTTGCAAAATCCAAAAAGACTACATCCACTGAGTTGCCTTGATCCAGGTTGCTACTAACCTCCTCATAGAAACTAATTAGATTTGTTTGACATGAGCTATCCCTTATAAATTCATGTTGACTCGTACTTATAATCCTGTTCAAATAGACATATTCTTGTATATTATCCCTTACTAACCCTTTTAAAAGCTTTCCCACTACAGAAGTGAAGCCCAATGGTCTATAATTCCTCGGATTTACTCTTGCTCCCTTCTTTAATATAGGTATCATCTCTGCTTTTCGCCTGTAATCTGGTAGCGACCCAGTGTTGATTGAATATTGACAGAACCCAGTTCTCTCAGTACCCTTGGATGTATTCCATCAGGACCTGGGGCTTTATAAACATTTATTTTTTCCAACCTCTTTTGTATTTCTTTCTGCATTAACCAATTATTCAGCGAAGGTAGTGTATCCCCATTATGTTGCGGTGTCCCAACCACTGGTACCTCCCTTGTGTATATTTAGCCATCTGCCTTTTCCTGGTCACTAATTGTAAGAGGGCGTGTGTCACATTGTAATGTTCCTATAGCTTCCTTCCTGGTCTTCTTTCCATTATTATATTTTAAAAAATTTTTTTAGGGTTAGTCTTACTCTCTTTTGCAACTTATTTTTAATTTTCTATTTTAGCCCTTCTAATAGCCCTTTGCAAGCCTTGTTGATTTCCTTGTACTCCCGTAAAGCAGTCTCTGTCCCCTCTTTTTTTGTATAATTGAAATGCCTGTTTTTTACTCTGTATCTTGATCTTTAAATCATGTTAAGCCACATAGGATGTGATTTACTCTTTTTACTTTTATTCCCACATGGTATATGGTGATAAGTATGTATATTTAGTAAGGATTTAAATGGTTTAGTTTTTTTAATTAAATCTCAAATGAGACTGCTTTGTGATCACTGTTTCCCAAAGGTTGCCCTATTTCAACATTTGATACCATATCAATATTATTTGTGATAACTAAATCCAACATAGCCTAATTTCTAGTAGGCTTTTGTATAACCTGGGCCAGATAATGATCCCTGAGTGTACCCAAGAACCTGCTCCCCTTAGCTGAACTGCTGGTCTCATTTATCCAGTTTTTTCATGGTAATTAAAATATGAAAAATACGCAAAAAACTTTAATTGGATACTCAAGATCCAAAAACTACACCACTTAAAATTTGTAAAAACAAATTGTATAGAGATACTGTAAATATTAGAATATATATAAGTTATGGAATACTTTCATATTCCTTCATCGTAGAGTGACTTATTATAAACAATCCTCATTAATCAGAATATACTGATTCTCCTGTTTAATACAGGATATAGTGATAATCACAGGATTGCTACCAAAAATATATAAAATCACGTGTATCTATATACATATAAAAACAAAAATACAAAAGAAAAAATCTGTAACCAGGGATGCTTTAAATCCTACTGAAAGTCTCTATAGTCAATTGTAGCTTACTCTGTTTAAATGTATATAAATAGGAGAGATCACACTACTGAGTCAGATAAAAATACATATAGCAGTATAGCAGTATCAAAATAACAAAAGCAATATACTTGCTGTTCAATAATTGAGCTCTTCAATCAATAAACTCTCCATTAACAGAGCATAATAGAATGAAATAATAGAGTAGCAATAGGGTAACACTAAAAAAAGGTGTTAAACTTAGCTTTCAGGAGTCTCTGGTTCAGACTGGAATGGAAAATAGATTGCCAATGGGCCGTTTCGTCCCTCCACGGGGACTTCTTCTAAGGCTTTTAACTTTAGCTGGCTTTTTTGGCCTATTTAAGGGATTCATGTCTAAAATGGAAGGAAATCTTATTTAAATGTTCCATGGACCTTATGTCTTTAATTATTGAAACTGAACAAAAAAATCTGGACAACATTAAACAAAGAGTAATACTGACTCAAGCAGAAGTTGATAAATTTAAAGATCTGCCTGATTTTGAGAATCTATGTAACAAACTGAATTTCAACATTGATAAATTCAAAAAGGATATAAAAGACCAAAAACAGAGAAAATTCTTAAGAGATCAAACTGATTTTAAGACAGGTAGAATATATAAGAAATTACCATATAATTCACAAACTCAAACTGGGTCTGAAATCAGTTCATCTGACTATGATACCTCAGACATAGAGGAAAACACTACTAGAAGAGACATTTTAGGTCCTAATATATATCAACACAAAACCAATAGTAGGACTAGAAACTCCAACTGGAGAAGAGACCAATATGAATTACGTTCTAGAAGGAACCAATATGACTCTGACAGACAAGTCAGACCACACTTTAGGTATGAGAATGACCTCCCTCCTCCTCCTTTTTTAGGAATAGGACGATCTCAAAGATGGAGATCAATACAAACAAGACCAAATCAATTTCTTTGAATCATAATAAAAGAGAAGATGAATTAAGAATCATAAATCTATCTCATTTCAAACTACAACAAGAACATATTTCAGTGTTAAGTAAAGGTCTAACATTTGTACCTACATCTAAGGCAGATACCTTCACCCATATGAAAGATCTAAGTCTGTTTTCTAGGAAACTAGCTCTACACAAATTCTACAAAACTAAACAAGAGAGAGAGATCCTGAACCTGGGTGTACCCCAAGAGGACATTAAGATAGTACAAGGCCTTATAGAACTATGGGAAGAGAACTGCACTCCAACAATTGAACCTAAGAGATGGAAAAACAAAAGTACATTTACACCCCAATTGAAAGACTATGCCAATATTTGGCTATTTCTACAACAAGTCTCAAATGACATAAAGAACATTGATTATAAGAGCTATAATAAAATCTATAATCTAACTAAATCTGAATATACAGCTCTTAAAGAACTTAGAGATGATACAACTATTCATATTAAACCAGCTGATAAGGGTGGCAATATAGTTGTAATGAACAACATGGACTATAAGGACATGTGTGATAGGATACTAAAGGATAAAATGACTTACAAAATCATTCCTAAGGATCCTACTTTTGAATTCAAACTAAAACTTAAGAGTATTTTGGATGATGTTAAAAACTTAGGAATTATTGATGATCAGACCTACCAATTCTTGTTTCCCAAATTTTTACTCTCTTCCCAAAGTGCACAAAAAAACTCGACCTATCCCTGGAAGACCAATAGTTTCTGGCACAGACAATCTTTCACACAATTGTAGTGTATTCTTGGATTATTATCTCAGAGAATTTGTGATGGGGCTACCATCATATGTTAAGGATACTCCAGATATTCTTAGGCAATTAGAAGATCTCACTATACCTACTGAATCTTGGCTAGTATGCATTGACGTCGAAGCTTTATACAGCAGTATCCCTCGTCAATTTGGGATTAATGCAGTGACATATTTTTTACAAATGAAAGGCTCTACTTTTGAGAACATGAAACTGTTGATATCATTGCTTGAATATGTTCTGAAACACAATTTCTTCCTTTTTAACCAACAATGGTACCACCAACAACAAGGAACTGCCATGGGAACACCATGCGCTCCCAGCTATGCTAATCTCTTTCTTGGCTGGTGGGAAGCTAAATATATATATGATGATAATGCACATTCTTTTGGAGATAATATACTTATCGGGAGAAGATACATAAATTATGTTATCCTTGTCTGGACGGTAACAGGCAAGATCTAACAGCCTTCATACTATATTTAAACAGCAACAAGTTAGGCCTGAGATTTACCTTTGAAGCGAACCAAAGTGAAGTTTCTTTCCTAGACTTAAAAATAAAAAAAGATATAGAGGGAAAAATCTGTACCTCTACCTTTAAAAAAGAAACAGCCTCCAACACTCTGTTAAAATGGGAAAGCCAGCACTTTAGGCCCCAAAAAAGAGATTGAAGCAGATAAATTAAGAGAACGTTTTAGATCAAGAGGCTACCCTAACAGAAGTCTTAAACTGGCTTACAAGCATGCTTTGACTTGTAACAGAACTGACCTGCTAAATGCACATGTTAAACAATATGGAGATAGCACTGCCACTATAAATGATACATCAAACAAAAATTTTACCAGATGCATAATGACATTTGACCATGATTCTGAAATTATAAAAAACATTCTTGGTAAACATTGGCATCTACTTACCAGTGATAAAGATCTGAAAGATGTACTAACTCCAAAGGCAAGCATAACATATAGGAGAGGTACCAATATAAAAGATATGCTTGTACATAGTATGTACAAAGACAACAAAATCGAAGCCAGAACATGGCTAAAACCATTGAAAGGAATGCACAAATGTGGCAGATGTAAATTCTGTAAATTTGTTAAACCCTGTAAAAGCTACATAGACCCTGTTAGTGAGTCCAGCTTGGATATCAACAGTTTTTTCAACTGCAAATCATCAGGAGTGGTATATATAACCAAATACCTGTGTAATAAGATTTATGTAGGTAAAACCTGCAGAGAGCTTTGTCGTAGAGTGGGAGAGCATATATATTCCATTCTTAATGAATATGACACTCCCATAGCAAAACATGTCAAATATTGCCATAATAACAACCCCAATGTACTCCAATTCTGCATCATAGATTCAGTAACTCCAGGACCTAGGAGGGGCAATTTCCAAAGGAAATTCTTACAATGTGAATATAAATGGATTTACAAAAAAAAGCACAAGTACCTAATGGTCTAAATGAAGGTTTTTCCTATACACCCTTCATTTAAGTATTATAGACATGATATCCTAAATATGTCTTACTTAATTTTTGGTAATACCTCTTTGATTTCTCTAGCCTGTCCTTCTCTTCATAGTTAATACTTGTTGATCCTCTTATGAATAATTTTCAAAGTACAGGACCACTGTCATAGATATAAGTCAAGATTATATATACTTAGCACTGCACTAATGGCACTTTATTTAGTGCCTATTTTTTTACAGGTCACTTAACATAGGACCGTCACATTTTATACCATCACTATGGTTATCATCTTTATATATATACCTTTCTTCACATATTTATTATGCATTTAAAGATTAAATCTGGGGCCCATGGGTCCAGTAGTATAGGACTTTTATGTCCCTTAATCACGTATGGAGCACTGTATTTACTGCATTCTATTTAGTGATTAGATATCACTACCATCACCTTTTTTGGTTTTTCACTTTATCCCTTTTATAAATATATTTCTTTGTCTTCTTTTCACATATATCATAGGCCATTCTTATCTACTATTAGGGTGCAATATATTACACCTCTTATAATAAGAGGTTTATATTCCCTCTTTTTATCACTTATTATTTTGTATTTATATACTTATGAGATATGGACTTATTCCTTAATGCAAATCTGCTGACAATACCTTATACTCTAAGGCCTGATGTACAAAGACATATTTTTCCCCATCTATATAGATATATATGGAGATATTATGATATCCCCACTTCATCTTACGTTTTCTTTCCTTTATAATTATAAGCAATTTTGCACAAAAGAGATGTTCTGATGTGTAGCAAACACGGTGGTATTGGTAACCATGACTACCGTTTTCTTTAAATAGTTTACAGCACTAGTACGCGCCTTAATCCTTTGAAAAATACGTTTTACACGTAGAAACATGTCAGGAAGCAGGCAAGCATAGCGTGATGTCATCACGCACGCTGTAACCAGGAAGCGCGAACCTCCGAGCTAATGGAGGCGCGATAATACTAATAGGAAAATGCAGAGGCATTCTGAGGGCTTTAATGGACTTTTAAATCACTACTGCCCTTGATTACTAGCAGCCAATGACTTATGGGTGTTTGAGTCAAGAGGGGATAGAGAATTTAGAGCGCCAGACTTGTGTATATATACACATATAGGAAGGCAGGTTTGCTGTATATACTGACTCTATATCTGACTCCACATAGTCTCCCCTTCTGAGACTGACTATCTCCCATACCCTGACCACCTACATAATACAGCTAATAGGTGATCTGTACTAATTCAATAGTATTTCATATAATAGTACACCTGGGACTTTACTTTATAGCTCAGAAGTGATTGAGCAAGTCCCCTTATTATACTCTGCAAAACCATTTGCTATGTAACCACACTCCACGAATGACAAACGAAAGAGTGACAATAAAGGTTACAGTAGCTATCGAAGGAACCATTGTTCACAGTGTTTTTAATCTTTCCTTTAAACTCTTTTAATCAACGTTGTTTTTTCATTAAAAATGTCTACTATTAAGTGAATGTGATTAACCCACTGTTGCCCTTATACTAAAATTCATTGCACAAAAATTCCCAAGAAACTAAAAAACATTTTATTTTCTCATATGTTGGAATGGTCTTGCATATGCCAATCGGAAAAGTGTGGCTGCAAGATGCTGAAAGCGATTAAATAGACACTACTTGATTAAATTACAATACAAATATATGAAACTGCCTGCCATATTATCCATTTCTCACTCACAGAGACTCTAATGTGGACCCTAAAAATACAAACATAATCTTATATACATCTCACTAATCAGATCTACATTGGGAAAATAAAAAGTGGCCAAATTGCACCGCCATATGACATATATCAAGTTGCAGGGGAACAGTCGTGTCCGACTCTCTGTGACCCTATTGCCTGCAGCACTGGTAGCTATGTCTCTGTCTGTGCTTATCCACAAGGTTTGCATGGCAAAGATACTGGAGTGGATTGCCAGTTCCTTCTCCAGTATAGTGCAATTCGTCTGACCTCTCTGCGATGACCTTCCTACCTAGAGTGACACTGTTATGGACTGAAATCCGTATAAAATGCATTTATGTTTGTGTCCTACTTATATATCTTATCTTTGCAGTATTATCGCGTAACCAAAGTTTTATTAATATTGCTGAAACATTGGGAACTCTAAGATGGAGGATTCATCACTTCCACATGCAAGATGGCTACTGAATCATATCCTGAGAGCAGTAAGATGGCATTCATATCCTTGACCAAATAAGGATGTGAGCCCCGCCACCTTCCGGGGCCAATCAGAGGTTTCACTTAAACTGGCCATAATGACATCAGATCCAAAACCTAATAAGGATATGTGCCCCGCCGCCTTCCGGAACCAATTAGAGGCCTTGCTTAGACTGGTGTTCACCAAGATGCAACATTTATCTGATTGTTAAAAATGTTATAAATATGACAGCTGATTTTAATAAAGGAAAGGGGCGAGAGAAAGCTTTATACCAGAACTCTGTGTTGGTGTATTATTTCTCTAAGGTGTGCACACTATCGGTATATTGATAATTTGGCCAGGGACAGATATCTCCGAGAACTATTTTGGTTTTCTCCAAAACAATTGACGCCCAACTGTGGGGCTTGAGGTTTAACTGAACCAACAGCAGGAATGGGCGGAGCCTGATCACCTCCGGTACACGGTAAGGACACAGTTAGCACCTTGACCACGTTAAACCTGTTCCTGGGACTCAGCCCGTCATCCAGACCCGCTGGTTAGGGAGGTGTCAAAAAGTACAGGTAAAATAACTTGCCTCAAGTCCATTACGAACCCTGTTCCAGTGATATCTGTCATCTGTGTATGACTGTTGAAAGTGTGGGTCGAGTGATTGTGATTTCTTGGATATTGTGGTCCAGGACATACATGTGTGCATGCGGCAGGCTCCAGGGACGGATTGGGTAGTGTCCGGATAGCACTATAGACCTGAAGGAGCCATACGTACAGACGTGCATATATATGTACTCTGGGGATCGGTGTCATTTGACAATTCCTAGGGGGGGGTCTATGCATGTTGGATAGCCGAGTATCTTTCGGGGGTCATGATGGTAGCATGATAACCCAGAGAGATATCTATCACACACTAAGGTGTAAAGGCATGTATGTGGGATGCAGACTTCAGGGACGGATTAATTGTGCCCGGATAGCGCCATAGCCCTGAAGGCGTCAATTTTAGCACACAACGGTGTGAGACCCTGGATTAAAATATTTTAAGAGTCAGACATTTTCTGCAGAAATTGTTTAAATATTACTGTGGTCTGTTATTGCTAGTTGTGATGCATTTTTTAATGAGAAATGTAGCTTAGAATTTCTCTCCCTGTACTTGTGAATTTCTCTGCAGCTGTTTGTGACTCAAGGTCAGAGCACAAGCTGCGAAAATAATTTACTCCCCCTCCCATCCCAGTTGAATTATTTTAAGGACGGATCTTAGTTAAGAGAATTTGTACAGTAAGTGAAATAACTGTCATGTTTCTGTTCATGTTTTCATGATGTTGTTAAATTTTGCTTACAGTACGTGAAGTAATGTTTGTGTAAAAGTAGGTGTGTCCAGGGAGGAGATTGATTTAAAAAGTAAATAGTTCAAGATATATATTGAGAATTGGTTGTGTAACAAACAACTATAATTTGACACCCATCTTAAAGGCAAACAGCATCTACTATACCACCACTGCTGGAGTCAGTGCCCTGTATCCACTAATTCTTGGCAATATTAATCCTTATTAAAAGGAAGATATAGGAGACATTCAATGTTTCATTAAGCTTTATTATACACAAAGAAGTATACAAAAGAAAAAGTAAACGCAACGTTATTTTTTAGGATGTTTTTTAGAAAGTTACTCTGAGACAATTTCTGTCTCATATGCTGTTATGTTGTGATATTGCCAGCTAAGATGTATGTTTAATAATGAAATGTGATGTTATTCTCTTCCGTAATCTTGTGTCTATCTAAATCACTTGTCATTAAACACTGCACTCTCTGCTATCCCTTTGCCAGTAGTGCGTGGTTACACACTACAACCTAGTGGTCCCCGGAGGGCGGTAACTATTGTCTGAGTTTAGGGAAGACGTGTGAAGTGATTCTCACTTCATAGCAGTCGAGCATTTCAGACAAAAAAAAAAGAAAGGTCTGCTTGTTGCTCTTTTTTCTCACCTCTCTCCCTCTCAGGCAACTGGTCTGCTTGTTCCTCTCTCCCTCATCTTGTCTGCCTCCTAAAACTAGCTTGTGCTATACTTAGGACAGGAGAATGGGACAGAAACAGAGTAAATTAATTATTGAGGGCATGTTGGCTCGCGATGTAGTGAAGAAAAGAGGGGGAGAGGCCGTGGTAAATAAATCTAAGAAAATGTTTAAGGTGTGTGGATTCACAAATATTGTGGGAGGACATCTGGGGGCCGAAGAGTGGCGGAAAGTATTGAGAAATAATAGAGGACAGTTACAAGATTGTGGTTTATTACCAAGTGCAGAAGCATGGTACAGGGTAGCTAAGGCGATTGAGATAGAGGGGTGGACAGAGAGAGAGGTTGAAATACGTGGACAGAAAATGTATGCATACTATGCACCATGTGAGACGGTCAGTTCCCTACTTCCAGCCGTTGTCCCCTCTGTAATTCAAGAATCCTGTAACCCCAACACCACACAAACTCCCTCTGCAGAACAAAGACATTCCACCCAGCCACAGCCCCAAAATGGCGCCCACACACAATCTAAGGAGTGGTCCTGTCACCCTCTGAACCCTCCCATTAAGATGATAGCGGCGCCCACTCAGGAAGGTCCACCTGTCATACCGAACGCCCCCTTGGTGAATACGCCCCTTTATCCTGTATTGACTGCTAACGGAACTATGTATACTCCATACTCAATGTTCCCAGTCGTGCCACTCCCAGATAACACGTCACCATGGGCCGCCCCACAGACAAGGACACCAGAGACAGGCGCTATCACTCCTCCCCTTTCTCAGAGACAGTCAAACATGGATGTTAGCTCGGACTCCTCGTTACTCTTTACTCCCGCAGGCCGTCATAAAAACGACAATGTAAAAGAGGAGGATGAGATAAAAGTAGGAGAGAGTGCGAAGGAGTGGAGGAGTAAGACCCTGGGCTCAGGAACGAACCAACGTAGAGGGCGTAACAGAAACAGTAGAGCGAATCTAATGTAAGTTGCATTCACACCAACACAAGCCACATCCCTCATAAACATACTACCTGACCCTGAGAAGCAGCCTATGCCTTTCTAAAGAAAGATATCACAAATACAGAAGACAAATGCTGCAGCCTGGAGAGACTTGGTTAGTTTGTGTGAAATCAGAGCAGGAGATTCATACTGGCCCATAATGCAAAAGACAATAGACCCATATGATCTGCCACGTGAGACAGCTGACTATGAATCAGGTGAAATATTCTGTGAACTACTAAGAGACTGGGCGAACGATAAATTGGCAGACCAGGCTGTTAATCTTAAGGATATTAAACAGGATAGAAAAGTTTCACTCACGGCTCACGCAGGTGTTCACAGACCTCGGCTTCAGCCCACACAATAAGACACACACACAGATGCTAAGCACAGCTTTTGTGATAGGGCTAAATGAATCTATAAAGAAAGGTCTATTGACTTCCAGACCAGAATATAGAGTGTTACCATTAGATACGCTACTACAAGGGCTGGAGTCTGTAGAAAATGCACACCCTACATCATCAACGTCCAAAAAGACTGCCGCTCTCATGGTAACCTCTGAGGAGCCGGCATATAAAGGGGAGAAGAAGGAAACACGGCGGTGTTTCAATTGTAACAAGTTTGGGCACATCAGCAAGAGTTGTATGATGCCTAGAAAATCGAGGACAAAGCAGCAGGGGGGTGGCACTAATGAGGAGCAGGGGGGCCAAAGCACAGCATAGGACAGTGGTGAGCCTTTGTCACTATCTCCTGTTATGGCAGTATCTTCAGGGGATAGCGAATTAGGACCTCAAGCTATTGTAACATTACCAATAGAAGGGATTCCTACCACCTTCCTAGTAGACACAGGTGCAGCCAGAAGTGTCCTAAGACAACAAGATCTGCCTGACTCATCTTACCTGTCTAACATTGATGTTGCTTGCATAGGGGTTGACGGTATCCTCCCTTCCAACAAGTTGACTTAGCCACTACAAATAGGCCCATTCCCAGACCTGCTTGCTAGATTTGTAGTGTCCTCCACATGCCCAATGAACTTGTTAGGTGCAGATGTACTTTCTCGCTTCCAAGCATCCATCTTGTTTACCCCGGATGGGACTATACAAGTGTCCTCACCTTTAACAATTACTGACACGTCAGCACTCTGCTCATTACCGATATTACTTCATTTAGATGCGAAAAGTAACAATAGACAAGGCCCGGCCAAAATCTTGGATAAGATTCCGGCAACCCTCTGGTCACGTGGTCCGGAAGATATTGGGCATTTAAAGGTGCCTCCAGTCATAGTAAAGTTGAAGCCTGGAGCTGAATTACCACGAAGATCCCAATACCCTCTGAAGCCAGCGCAGATTGATGCAATTACACGGCAGATAGGGAGCCTGTTGAAACAGGGAGCGTTAGTGCGGTGTACATCACCATGTAACACGCCCCTCTTCCCAGTGAAAAAGAAATCCAAGAAAGGAGAGCCAGTAAAATACTGTATGGTACAAGATTTGCGAGCAGTCAATGAAGCAACCATATTAGACACTCTCATAGTACCTAACCCACACACTCTCCTCTCTGGAATACCTCCAACAGCAGCATACTTTACTGTAGTGGATCTGGCAAATGCCTTCTTTAGCATTCCTCTAGATCCTTCATGTCAGTACCTCTTCGCATTTATACATGATCATAATCAATTTACATGGACTGTCATGCCCCAAGGAGCACAGAATTCTCCTAGTCAGTTTGCTAAGGCCATGGGTCTAATCCTTGATTCTTGGCAACAGGAAAACCCTGATGTTGTACTTCTGCAATATGTTGATGACGTCTTACTCTGTGCTGAAGACCTTTCTCCAGCTACACGGACATCAGAGAGTTTATTGAGACATCTGGCAGAACAAGGGTGCAAAGAATCCAGAGAAAAGTTACAGTGGTGTCAGGAGACTGTCATATTCCTGGGATATTGCCTTTCCAAAGGAGTGCGTCATCTCACACGCAGCCGTGTTAGGGCAATAGAAGAAATGTCTAAACCAGACGGACACAGACCCCTCCACGCTTTCCTAGGTCTCATATCCTATTGCAGAGAATGGATCACAGAAGCCTCTCTCCTGATGCAGCCCCTGTATGATGTTCTGAAGATTGAACCCTTTGAGATGACACAGATAGCCCTAAATAACTTTTACGCTCTGAAACAGGCTACCTCAGACCCTGCATTAGGGCTACCCAACTATGACTTACCGTTTAAACTGTTTATATCAGAAAGGGAAGGACATGCAATGGGAGTCTTGACACAGTCCCATGGAAACAGACAACTCACCATTGGCTACTTCTCATGTCATCTGGATGCTGTAGCAAGAGGAGGCCCTTCTTGCCTCAGGGCAGTATTTGCAGCTCATGCCTTACTGGATAAGACAAGTGACATAGTCCTTGGATATCCCTTGACAGTTCTTGCTCCACATGACATTGCTGCTATCATAAATCAGACGCAACCAAAACACCTGACAGCAGCCAGACACCTCCGTCTCCAATGTTCACTGCTACTGCCAGATAATGTCACCTTACAGAGGTGTTTTGTACTTAATCCAGCCACTCTCTTGCCATTTCCTGAGGGGGGAGATGAGGAAGAAGGACATTTCTGGTATAGTTTGAACTTGGATCAGGAGTCAAACATAAGCTCGGATGTCAAAAGTCATTTACTGGGACGCCTAGTCAAGAAGACAGAAACAGATGAAACACAAGACTCTCTACATTGTATGCTGTGGAACAAACATACACCAGGACGGGATCTTCAATATGAAGCGAAGCTTATGAAATTGAAGCAAGTTACGTTAAAACTGATGACATTGTATAATGATGAAATAGGGGATAGCGCACTCACGGTAGAGCTTCCCTTTGAAGCAGAATTGCTCTATAAACATTGGGATACAGCTGTCCCACACATAGCACTAACAAAGTCTGCACAGAGTACATGGAGCTCATTGGGGACTGCGCTGAAATGGTGGGAGTCTGCAGATGAAGATGAACTAGAAGCAGAAAGGATAACAAAACAAACCCTCAACTGGCATGTGAATAGCTTTCCCAAAGTACAGGCTGAGGACCCATATGCGGTTCCAGGATCAGTAAACCCATCTCATGACTGTCTTCAGCAAATGGAAATGGAGACCTCACACCTTGCGAATGTAAAAGAACTTGCCCAGACAGACACTTGTCAAAGACCCTCATGAATGCTCTAATAGACAAGTAGTATATGGCCCCAGGCATAACTACACTTACGAGCAACTATTGCAAGTCCTGTAGCATCTGTGCTAAATGTAATACAGGCCGAACTGAGAAACCCCCACAGAAGCATTTAGCAAAATCTCTGTGTCCATTCCAGAGGATACAGATTGGTCACATACAGATGCCAAGGAGTGGTCGATTTGAATATGCTCTGGTCATTGTGGACATGTTCTCAGGATGGCCAGAGGCCTAACCAGTTGTAAATATGACTGCAAAGACCACAGTGAAGCGGTTACTAACAGAGGTCATCTGCAGATATGGGGTCCCTGAAGTAATTGAAAGTGACCAGGGACCAGCTTTCACTGCAATCTTAGCTAAAGAAATATGGACAGCTCTAGGAGTGACACTATCTTTTCATACACCCTGGAATGTATGAATGGGACTTTGAAGTCTAGAATGCCAAAAATGTCACAAGAAACTGGTATGCCGTGGCCTGAAAGCCTTCCTATAGCTTTGTTCAGTGTCAGGTATACCACTAGGGGAAAACATGCTTTATCTCCTCATGAGATCTTATTTGGGTCTGCTCCTAGATTAGGATGTTATTTCCCTCAGCAATTGCAGTTAAAATCTGATGTACTTGTTGACTATGTGATAGCCTTGTCCACAGCACTGACTTAAATCCATGCACAAGTGTTGTCTTCTATTCCAGATCCGGAGGTAGATACTGGCACACACCAACTACTTCCAGGAGATTGGTTCTGGTCAAGAGGTTTGTGAGGAAACCCCCACTGGAACCCAGATACGAAGGTCCTTTCCAAGTCCTACTGATCACAACCACTTCGGTTAAGTTGGGTCCACGCGTCAAATTGCGAAAAGGTTGCTCCCCCTGATGAACAGGAACCAACACAATGAGTATAACTCAGTGTTTTATCTTGTTTCTTACAGTATTTTTGAACAGTGCACAACATGTAACTGTTACAAAATGTGAAGATGGAGTCACATTTTGGTATAATTCACTTTCTACACATGTTGCTACATACACCTTTAACTTCTGTGATATTGTTAGATGTCCTACTGTTGATGAACAATGTGACTTGTATACATCTTCCCCTAATAAGGCTATATACATATGTGTTGATGGAAAGAATTATGGGAATGTTTATGGGAAAGATTGTCCTACATGGGATATGGTAAGATGGACTACTGGAACACCCTTGGAGTATAGACCTCAGAACTCTGTAGCCAAGAAAGATGACCTAGGTAGATCTCTACTAGATCGTATGACTCTACTAAAGACTGGTAGATGTTTAAATAGTGGCAAGACTAGTTCTAGCATGCAGCTAACTCTGACTATACAAAATCCTAGTCCCATAGATGCTGACACATATTTGATGGGAGCATGGAGTAAGGGGGAGACTACAAAGTTCTCAGGTAAATTTAAGTTAGCAGACTTATACAATTATCCTAAATTACCACATGTATTACAGATATTACAACCAGGTCCCAAGATCATTGGAACAATGACTGCTAATGGTGATCCAACATATGAAGATACTTTAGCTACTGAAACAGGGTATTCAGATCTCAATGTATGGTTAGAATGGTTGAGATATAATGTCCAAGAACATAAAAAAACTAATTGTTATGTTTGTGGTCATGCTAGGCCCCATTTGGGTACTGTTCCACTCACTATACCTTTATTAGAAGAAAAATGTTTCCTGAGCCTGTTTAAAAACACACTCAGTGATATAAGTAGATGTAAAAAATGGAAAAAGACATATCCTATGATAACTAATAACCCACATCCAGGTGAGGGTATAACTATATATTCAGGAAATTATACATGTTATCATAGGAATGTTTCTTATGGAACTAACTTACACAGGTTCCCAAGTGGTTTTTGTCAGACATACAGAGATGGATCATCCACATTATTGATTAATCACACACAATCCTTGGGAGATATATATTGGATATGTGGGGACATGAAGCTGAGAGTCAGAATGTCAGGAGTATGGCGGGGAGAGTGTACCTTAGCTAAGGTTATTATGCCACTCCATATTGTCCCAACTTATCATGGTGATCCATCTAGCATTCTTCAAACACAATCTAGAAAGAAGAGACATACATCATTATCATCTGAACCTGGAGAATGTTTTGACCCACATATATATATTGATACCATAGGAGTCCCAAGGGGGGTGCCGAATGAATTTAAAGCTCGCAATCAAGTAACAGCAGGTTTTGAGTCACTCATACCAATGATTGGAGTAAATAAGAATGTTGCTTGGATTAATTACATTTACTATAATCAGCAAAGGTTTGTTAATTATACCAATGATGCCTTAAAAGGTATTGCAGAACAGTTAGAAGCTACATCACACATGACCTTCCAGAATCGTATGCCATTAGATATGATTCTTGCAGAGAAAGGAGCAGTATGTAAAATGCTTCCTGCCACTAGTGCATGTTGCACATATATTCCTGATAATACAGGACCAAACGGTAAGATCACCTTGGCCATAAAGAAACTAGCTGAACTTGGCCAAGAACTAAAAGAAAATTCTGGTACTATAGATAACTGGGATTCATGGTTTATTTGGATGAATGGTTGGCAAAAGGTTTTGTTACAAGCTGGGATGGCTATCCTTGTTGTCATAATTCTACTTGCCTTCCTCCTATGCTGTATTATTCCCTGTATGCATACTTATTTGCAGAATGCAATGGAAAAAGCTTCCCCCTGGTGGTGCCTCCAGAACCTAGACACAGATCTTTATGGACAGAATGATATATGCAAGACGTCTCACAGTCTAATGCAGACAGTAACTGGCTCTACGGAGAGTGTTTTGTAAAGGTATTATACCTAAGCATTATGGTCCTTGTTCTACACCAGATACACTATTAGTTAATAGAGGCTTATTAGGTTTTCCCATGCCGCATAGGACATAGGGTAGGTGTGACGTCAGGTCATGGCAAGCCCGATCGAACGAAGATATGTACCTATGTCTTACTTACACGCAATGCTCACAACATCCGGAAATAGAAACCACAAAGCATAGTGTTCCGGAGGAACCATAGTCAAGAACGTAGATACTAATAGATTTTGATATCCAATAATGAGTAAGGATATAATAACTATTAATTAAGACTTAAGAACGTAGGGGTAACATAAACATTGCATGACATTTTAGGGGGGACTGTTATGGACTGAAATCCGTATAAAATGCATTTATGTTTGTGTCCTACTTAAATATCTTATCTTTGCAGTATTATCGCGTAACCAAAGTTTTATTAATATTGCTGAAACATTGGGAACTCTAAGATGGAGGATTCATCACTTCCACATGCAAGATGGCTACTGAATCATATCCTGAGAGCAGTAAGATGGCATTCATATCCTTGACCAAATAAGGATGTGAGCCCCGCCACCTTCCGGGGCCAATCAGAGGTTTCACTTAAACTGGCCATAATGACATCAGATCCGAAACCTAATAAGGATATGTCCCCCTCCGCCTTCCGGAACCAATTAGAGGCCTTACTTAGACTGGTGTTCACCAAGATGCAACATTTATCTGATTGTTAAAAATGTTATAAATATGACAGCTGATTTTAATAAAGGAAAGGGGAGAGAGAAAGCTTTATACCAGAGCTCTGTGTTGGTGTATTATTTCTCTAAGGTGTGCACAGTATCGGTATATTGGTAATTTGGCCATGGACAGATATCTCCGAGAACTATTTTGGTTTTCTCCAAAACAACCTTACATGGTATAGCTCACAACTTTATTGAAGTACACAAGCCCCTTCACCACCACAAGGTAGCAATCCAGAAGGGGACCAGGTAGACCATACACCACACTAATCTACTCTAACCCATCAGGCAGGCCTGCTAACACACACGAAGGCTGTGCAGAGGCACGCGGAGCAACAGCCAACTCACCTCCATCAGAGATAATCTCCGCTACACCCATCCTTGAAAGTTCCACGCCATTGCTATTGGCCATGTACCAAGATGTATATACATTATCATTTGGTGAAATCTCATCAAGTGTTTTGCTATCAATCAGTTTGCATTATCACCTGTGATAATCTTATCAGCCCTTCAGGGAAATGTGGATACTCCACAAATTGGACCTCTCATTTGTATTAACCCTATATTATTATATTATTATTATTAGATGTATTAATCTATTGCATAGTAACTAGTGCTCATTTGTTTACAGATATAGGAATGTGACACGGATCCAGGAAGTGCAAGAGGCTTTTGGGAAAAAAATGGGACATTAAAAGTGGGTAAAGTCATAGTCTAGAATAATCATGATGCATAGCACCTACCAGGGTCACATATGGTTACTACACCACTGCAACCGGAATCTGATGAAAAAAAAGGATCTTCAGAAATCACTCCATTTAATCAAAGTAACCAGTAATGCACATAGCATTTACTTTTGATTATCATCTGCTCAATTAAGCAGATGCATAAGCATCTGGACTATCTCATCCAAACCAGTTTAACAAATACAGTGTGTTCCTAAAACAAAAAACTGAAAAAATGTGGTAAAAAAAAGGTGGAGGAGGATAAAAAATAACACAAAAAACATGCATGTACAGTACAGTGCTAAATACTGTAACTGACACAATATACCAACTCACCTGATTTCCAAATGACTCAATGTTAATATCTTGACCTTTTTTTGTGCTAGAACTTTCATAAATGTGAATTGATCAAATAAATTCATAAGAGACTAAAGAACACATTTTTGTGGTTTTACTTGTTGTTGCCACAAACTAATTTGTTTAAAAAAAAATCTTTATAAATATCATTTAAAAACTTTATTTAAAATTTACGTTTAAAAAATGAGATATTGTTCTGTTTTTTTTTAACGTCACTTATTCAATAATTTTTTTAGAATATATTAATCATATGATAATACTCGTGCTAAATAATCATTTCCCTTTAAGGCTTAGAAAACTGGTTGTTGAATTTATTTGCAACTGATCAATATTGATAGGTATATAAGATTCTCATGTGTTAATGATTTTTTTAAAAATATTTATTGAATTTTCCAATAAGAATTTAGCATCAAGACAATACAAAAAGACAATAAAACAAGTACACTTTCCTCCTATGTAACACATATCCAATGCAGCTAAACATTTGCATTTATAAGCCGAAACGTGGAGGTACTTCGGTTTAGCTTCTACGTTATATTATTATTAACATCATGTCGATATACCAACTAAATAGTACATGCATTGAATAGATGCAACCATTCAAAATAGAGAAAGGGGGGAAAAAAGAAGTACAAAAGAAAAAAACACAACAAGGACAAAACTAACAAAACAAAATGGTGGATCTCGAGAGAGGACAGTGGAACCATTGCTTTGCTGGAGTTACAAATCGCGTCAGAGCCCAGATCACCATTTTGCAAAGCTAGAAGGTGGTGATGACCCTTTATATAGATAAAGAACAGAAAGCACTGTTACAAAATAATTTTGAATTCAATTGGAGCAAAGAAAAGATATCCCGTTTGGGCATTACATTCTCTCCTAAAATAGAAACTCTTATTCCTGTAAATCACAATGCATTATATGTTGAACTGAGAATGCTGTTAATTTCCTGGAATAGACATATATTCTCCTTATCTGGAAGAATTGCAACGGTGAAGATGTCCATTCTTCCCAAAATTGGCTATCTTTTTTGTATACCCATTCTAGTGCCGGTCTAATTGATTAATAATGTTATAAATAGGGGTAAAGGGTCCTGACTTAAACTTATAAACTGTTTGAGGAAATCGAACAGAGGGGGATTAGCATTTCCCAATATAAAGAGATATCATGAAGCTACAATTATTTACCATGTCGTAAAATGAAATATTGCTGATGAGACAGTTGTCTGGAAACAAATAGAGGCACAATTTTTGAGGAGGGACATATTGGGTGAGATGTTTTGGGTAGATGAAAGATGGAGACATATTTGGAAAGAGGGTGGTTCCTATGTCCAAAAACTTTGGAGATATTGGAATAAACTCAATAAACACATACAACCTATATCGACCCATAGCCTATGGTCTCCTCTATCCATATTTATAGTATCGCAAGAAATTACGAACCAGCTATCCCAGTATGCAATCTCAACGCTGGGAGATTTGTATATAGCTAATAATTTAATGTTCTTTAAAGATGTGCTAATTATTTTTTTGCTTACTTATTTTAAAGTGCTAGTATCATGATTTATATACTGATCTATCACAAAGTGCTTTAGTGCCATCCAGAAACTCCACAACAAATATATGAATAAAAAAGAGAATTTAAAAATGTAAATGTGCCGCACTGTGTTTGTGATTTATTACAATTGTTATTATACTTCTGGTGACTTATACCTTGTGGATATATACCCACTACACCTGATGGATATTAATATATACCGTATATCCATTACACCCGGTAATATACGAATGTGAATTCTATACCTCATGGATGTATTTATAAACATCCACTACTATAACCTTAAATATTTCTTCTGAGCTATTGAATTATACCTCGTGGTTACACCATTATGTGTCCACTACCAATACCCAAACATACCTTGTGGGTATTACAATGAACATCCACTATACCAACTCACCTGATTTCCATCTGCAAGCATTACTAACCATTAGCTAGTTCTCAGGAAATCTCACTGGCCATGACCATTAATAATGATGTGTCATCTCACAATAAATGTTTAGCTGTGACCAGCGTCAGTGGTCAAGGTGTACTATCACCTTCTCCATATGATATTATTATTAAACATTGATATCACATCCATCAGCTATATAGGTGTTAGCACATGTTAAGCGATACTCATGATATCAGCAATACAGGAAAATGCCTATTAATACAGAGAGGACAAAAAGGTCAGCAGCCAGATTCACTGTTACTTGCAGTACATCAGACACAAGGATCTGTTCTCATACTGATATTTAGGAGAGGATCACATGCTTCACTAGTGCATGTATTAATGCTGGCTTTCATTAACATGCCATTGTGAGACCTTACAAGTCCATAGCGATATTAGTCTACGTTTAAGCTAACAACAATCATGTCTTAGATATCTGGATATATTATAGCTTTAATATTGTGGGAGGTACATGTTAAGGGGGCTGTCATTGAAGGAATGTCTACCTGAGAGACACTGGGAACATCTTACAATTACTTAATTTCGTTGACAATGCTTGCAGATGCAGAACATGCTTTCATGACCTGAATTGTGCCTAAAACAAAAAAAGAAGAAGAAAAAACACCTGCAATATAAGGCCTTAAAAAAAGATAAGGACTGCAGCATTTCTTCTCAATAGCCTTCCTCAGTGATCATCAATTGGTGAAATGTTAAACAGAACCCTACGTGTTTACAGAGAAGAGGATCATGGACCATGTGATGGGAGGTAGTCATCTGCGTACAAAATATCACCATCACATAGGCCATGATCCTAAACTCTGTAGCCAGGCTAGATTATGTTAACATTTGGACCAATAGATTGTCACTGAGGAGGGCTGTTGAGAAGGCAAACAAATATGTGCAGCCCCTACACCCTCCTCTGCCTTGCAGAAGGGCCCCAGTCCCCCATGGATGGCAGCCATCTCCCAGGTGGTGGTGGGAAGGGGTCAGGGGGAGGCACCCCCTTAGGAGGCAGCAGCAACTGCAGTGGGGTGGAGGAGGCAGGGCTGAGGACTAGAGCCTGGTGTGCTGTAACCTGTTGGATTGCACTCTGGTCTGAACACATCCTAAGCAGCTTAGCAAGGTATGATTCAGCCCTGAGGTGGTGCTTCCTCTCCTCCATATTTCGCATGGCCTGGCTGCTCATTGGAGGAGATGCTGGCCTGGTCCCCATAGAGACACTCTAATATTTGATTCCCCTGAGCAGCCTGGCTTGGTGGTGGTAAGGATGGAGGTCCATGTGTGTGTGTGGGGGGGGGGCATTACTGGATGAGGACGTTTTGGTGGCCTAATTGGGGGGGGGTCTGTGGCCCGGCTGGAGCATTGCTCCTTAAGGGTGGTGGTGGTGGCCAGTCCGACGCACTGCTGAGGGGGAGAGGGGGTGGGGGTAAGCTCTGCTCCTACCTCCAGTAAGAGGGCCCTGGTGACAGGTTCAGTCACTGGAGGAGGAGGACAGTGGTGTCCTATGCCACCGGTGTGGCAGATGGTCCTGCTGGTGACCCCACTGCCCAGATGATATCCTCATCCTCGGAACCAGGGCCATTGGCTCCTCTCCTCCTCCCCCTGTGCCGCTTCCTGCTCGATCCCCTAAGCCCTGCTCTGATGGAGCTGACACCCCCACCCCCACTGCTGGCTCACCACTGGACCCAGACCTCCTGAAGCTGGAAAAGAGAAAAGAAAGGTATATGTGTTAATTATATTGAATAGTACATTGGTTTCTGTTCATTCCTAACTATCTCACATCTAGCCTTGGACCTGGATTATTCTCTTAATTGCAACTATGAGTAGCTATCATTTGCTACATGTGATCTATTCATTGGTTCTTGATCTTGATTGTACTTGGCTCCTAATTCTATCTTGATTTTGGCTGCAGCCTGTAACTGCATACACTGCAGAGGGCACATTCATACATGGACTCTCTATTGGTTGATTACTGTTGTTGCACCCACGAATGACAGCTTTATGAATTTAATGACACATGATTGATCCATCTATGCCTTGTGAATACCATAGAGCTGACATGTCAGTGTCCTTGTTGGCAATCATTTACATGTGTAGTGTGTGTGATGTACATGTGGTGGCATGTTAGTGTATGTGATATTCACCTGACATGGAAGCTGGATCTTGCTGGCCCACCAGGCCTGAAGCTCCAGTGGCGGGC
This sequence comes from Discoglossus pictus, assembly GCA_027410445.1. Taxonomy (NCBI): domain Eukaryota; kingdom Metazoa; phylum Chordata; class Amphibia; order Anura; family Alytidae; genus Discoglossus; species Discoglossus pictus. Next base: position 294,509,835 of record CM050163.1, read on the forward strand.
AACTGCCTCAGAAGGTCCTTGGCCACACTCTCCCACTCAATGAACTTTACAGTAACTCTGGGGCCACCACTTGGTGCTGTGGATTTACTGTTCTCCTTGACCATCATCCTCCTCACATTGGCCCCGATGTCATCAAACCAGTGCTTCATAGACCTCACATCCCTTTCTCGTCTGCCCACTACTGTTACTGCGGCCGCTACCTCCTTCCTTGCCTGGGCCGTAGGCCAAGGCCTAACTTTCATCACCCTCGCAATGATAGCGGGGCACTTGTGAGTGTAGTTTGTTTCTCCTTGTGAGTGTAGTTTTTTTTTTTTTGCCTGCCCTCAGCCTCTTGCCCTTCTGACTGTGGACAGGGATCCATCTCTCCCTTGTCTGCCCATGAGGCCTGTCCTTCCACTGCACTACCACCCCCTTTAGGATGAGGCCCCTCCCCCTCTGACCCTGAACTTGGGGTGTCTCTTTCGGCACCCCGGCACCACCCACCTCTTCTTCTCCACTCTCCTCCTCCACTCCTCCACTCTCCTCCACTCCACCACTCTCCTCCACCTCCTCCACTCTCCTCCTCCTCAACTCTGCAACTCTTCTCCTCCTCCTCCTGTCCTCCTCTCTCCTTCTCCTCCACTCCTCCTTCTCCGCTCCACCACTCTCCTCCTCCACTCCTCCACTCTCCTCCTCCACTCCGCCACTCTCCTCCTCCACTCTCCTGCTCCTCCACTCCACCACTCTCCTCCTCCACCTCCACCACTCTTCTCCCCCTCCTCCACTCCGTCACTATACTCCTCTCGTCCACCACTCCTGCTCCTCCGCTCCTTCACCACTCCTCACCACCTCCTCTCCTCCACCACTCCTCACCTCATCCTCTCCTCCACCACTCCCCAGGGCCACCTTTCTCTCCTCCCTCCATAATTATCCAGAAAATAATATAAGAATAAATCAAAATAATTATTTCTGTATATATATGAGGGGGAAAAATGTGTGTTTTATGTGTAATTATAACCTGTTGGGGTATGGGGTGTGGGGTGTGTGTTTATGCAGTGACCTAGCTCTATGAGTATCTATGTGTGTCATTTAATATATGTGTATTTGTATTATGTGTAATCTGTAAATATGTGTAATCAAAATGTAGGTGTAAGATAGTTGTTAGAATAATGTAAAATAATACAATTGTAACATCTTGCTTTGATAAATCACCTGCTCTCTCTCTCTCTCTCTCTCTCTCTCTATCACTAACCACCAACCCTGTGACCTGCGTGCTACTTCGTGAGAATCTACAACACAGTCCACGTATGGGCAATAGTGGAACACAACTTTATAATAACTCTCTGTCAATCATTTTCAGCTAGCCAGCTTTCTATTGGCTCTGAGGCCTGTGTCGCACTCCGTAATTATGGGATTGGATTGTAACTGTGGACTGCTTTTATTCCAGCCCACTAACAGCTTGAGTTTACGGGCTTGAGGCTTTGAGCCTGTAGTTACGGCCTTGATTAATTGAATCGCTCTGTAAAGGTAGCAATTGAATAAGGCCCATAGACTATGGATATGCACTATTCCTGTGTATTCCAACAAACAGAGAGGCAACAGAAATCAAGACACAAGTTCAGTAGCTTACTCAAACAATGATTTAATATACTTTCATATAATTGTAGTTTTCCTCTCATGGACAATTGGGCAGTGCTCTGAGGCCCAATGCAGAAAGTGTTATGTCATTTGTAATAATTATTTTTTGTTTATTGATTGTACTCCTTCTCATAGCACTGTTTATTGCTTTCATTATTATTGACTGAGCCGAATAGAATAAAGTTTTAAAATTGTACAGCATAATTTGTTGCTCATAAAGAATTACACTTTCATAAATGCACTTTAAATTCATTTCACTGGTACCCAAGTAAATTATATAAATTACATCCTGGTGTAGAATACAATAATTTATGGTTTTCAAAGTGCCTCTTATAAACACATAAAACATCTCTTTAGTTTTCATAAAATTAAAGTGTTATATTTGAGTGATATTCAATTTGCACACTTAAAATAAAATTATAGATCATTTATGAATTATGTCAGCAACAATTCAACCTTCTTTTATAATTCATGTATACAAAAATATTTCAGCAAACTTATATTTTGTCTCATCACAAAAGCAATTAACCTTGAGCATTTTATACTGACACCTCTTTAACAAAGCACGATTGACAACTGCAGACAAGACCATTCTCATTCTATGAATTATTAATGGCCTTAAAATTTATCAGACAAAATGTATTTGTAATGTAACCAGATATATGGAAAGATAAACATGCTCAAAACCATAGTTACCTTACCACTATATTTTGATTACAATTTGTATTTACCCCATTCAACAGTTACTACTGCTATGTACCCCTACTTATATGAAGGGCAAATGTGAGCTAAAAGAGTGCTGCTTTCTGAGTAGGTGCTGTTTGTTTTTGGGTCCAGAGCCTATGATTCTTTGTGGTTCTTATGCAAATGACCCTTTGTGGGGTTTTAACCCTAAGGGTGATAGAGGGTTCCAGACCTGGACTCCTTTCTCACTGTGCCTTAGAAAGTGCAGCTACACCTCACTGATGAGTCAAAAGCAATGCTAAAAAGTATGACTAGGGTTTGCTGTTGCTCCTGTTCAGGGTAGAATTGCCTAGTATTTCGTGGCTGGATCACTCTTTTGAGTGAGACCAGACTGATATTCTACAGGATATTTCTAACTGTGAAGGGCACAAGGGAGTTAAAAGAGTGATGCTTTCTGAGGTGAACAGACCTATAGAACAAACCTACTTCAGATGTTGTTCGTTCTCAGATGGAGCGTTTCTCATACTTTGTGTTGCCCATCCTAATATTACCACACACATATGTTTATAGTGTTTTAAGTGTTCAGAGCACTTATAGACAGAAATGCCACTGCATATGTTGGAATAGAAGGGGCAGTGCACAAGCAACTAGAGGCAGATTGATACCATTTAAAAATGTGCTGTCCTATTCTTGGGTTTTTAAGCTGAAATAGATTGTAAGTTTGCGAGTTTTCAATCTTGTGTCAATGCTTTGGAAACAAGCACTATGTACATTCGATTCTAAGTTCAAAAACAGGGCCCTCCATTCTTTGTAATGTGTTATTTCTGTTTTTGCCATGTACCTAACCACTGAATAGCACTATGTAATATCTTGGCACGTTACAAATAAAGATAAAGATAAATATACCACTGCCTGATCATGCTTTAAAGGTCCGAAAAATGTAATTTCCTTAGTGAAATCCTACTTGTGTGTTTCCAGTTCTGATGAAATATCTAATTCCTCTACAGCTTATCAGCCTCATTAAATTGGAAGTTTTACGTCACTATTAAATTAGAAGTGCTGCGAGTTACAAACTAGAGACGCTAAATTGTAATCCAGTTCTCAGCCATCGGAGTTGCGGGCTAGAACGCAAACAATTAAGCAAGCACGTAGTTACAGTTTTAGATGGAGTGAATGGCAACAGAGATCCTCATCATTGCGTCACAAGAAAATGGAGCATGGATTTCAAAGTCTTACTGGGTTCAATTACGAGCTACGAGCGACCCCACATTCCAGTCATGATGCAATATTAATAAAGCCTCAAATATGATATTCTATCACATGCGAGTTACAGTATATTTATTAACACATTGATTTCTGGGATTGTTATAACACCGGCTGTCCTGCGTCGTAACATGCAAGTCCGCTGCAAGCTATATTACGGGGATTTGGAGTTACGGGCTACATTTTAAAACTTAGCCCCAATTTAATGAGCCTGTATATTAGTATGGTAGTCTATATAATTTTTGTCTTAGTGCCATGAAAACCCTTGAAGGTTTCTCAGTCTAGAATTAATGGATTTTATCACCTATGTTTTGATCAACCTATCCATGTTTTATATATATTGCTAATGCAAAATGAGAAAATTCATTGGATTTAAATTTACAAGGAAAGTTTCACCAAAGAAGTCACATTTTTTTTTGTCATATTGTGAAGTTGTTTACATTACTGTAGTTTGCATCAAACGGTAGAGTTTTGAAATGTTACAAATCATCTCAAAAATGAATACCTAAAAACCAGTTGTAAGTTTCAGTAGTCAGCTTATGTTAGCTTATGGTTGAGTTCAGTGCTGAATTTTGTTTTATTCATACGTCAAACACAAAAAGTAGTCACCTATATTGCTTAGAAAGCATTTAGTAAAGTTGATAAATTTAACATTTTCCCATTCTTAACAAAATAAGACATGCATCTTAGAAAGGAATATAAATAAGAGAAAATATAATATCATAAACATTTTTTACTAACAGACATAGGTTAATTAAATATTCTCTATAAAATGAATATAAAAAGTATAATATCAAAAAGTGTCTTCAAAGAACACCAGGATCACATGTATATAGTTGTGAGCATGCGAGCAAGCCAAAGCCGTTGCTCACGCTTGCGGGCTCGCGTAGCGAGGACCGCGGGCGAGGGCCTCAGTTGCTGGCATGGAGGGCTAAAGGCTCTCCTTGCCAGCAACTCCGACCCTCGCAAACCCTTCCTATACTCCACTCTGCCCCTGGTCCTGCCCCTCTCTCCTGCCTCCCCCGGACATCATGTGAATCCTCTGCCGGGACCGGCTGCTCCTGCTGTCCATCCTCTCTGCGCTCCTGGCCGCGGATATTTACTTCCACCTATGGCCGCAGCTCTGGATCAGACTGAGCAGGAGGTGTGAGTGCAGGGAGGGTAACACGACCAGCACTAGGACCTGGGGGGCTGGGGGCTCCAAGCTCCACCGTCTCTTCACTCATCCCCTGTAAGCGGCGCCTGAGACCCCCATCCATCCAGGGACCCCGCTACTGAGCACCGCAGAGATATACAAGACCTACAGGAAGAAGCTGGTGACCATCAACCGGTGAGTGAGACTCAGAGAGGGGGGGGAGAGAGAGAGGAGGGGGGGAGAGATAGAGAAAGACAGAGGGGGAAGAGAGGGGGAGCGAGAGATAGAGAGAAGGTGGGAGAGAGAGAGAGATAGGGGGAGAGATAGAGAGAGAGGAGGAGAGATAGAGAGAGAGGGGAGAGAGAGATAGAGAGAGAGAGAGGGGAGAGAGATAGAGAGAGAGAGGGGAGAGAGATAGAGAGAGGGGGAGGGAGAGATAGAAAGAGGGGGGAAGAGAGAGAGAGAGACATTAGAGAGAGAGGAGGGAGAGAGAGAGGGTGGACAAAGAGAGAGGGGGGAGAGATAGAGAGAGGGTGGACAGAGATAGAGGGGGGAGAGATAGATAGAGAGGGGGGAGAGAGAGAGACGTTACAGAGATAGAGAGAGAGAGGGAGAGATAGAGAAAGAGAGGGTGGACAGAGAGAGAGGGGGGAGATAGATAGAGAGGGGGGAGAGAGAGAGACGTTAGAGAGATAGAGAGAGAGGGGGAGAGAGAGAGACAGGAGAGAGAAAGAGAGAGGGGAGAGAGAGACAAAGATAGATATATAGATAGATAGATAGTCAGACAAATATATTTCCATTTATAAGTACAAACACTATCACACAGGGATAGATAGGATATTGCTTGGCCATAAACTTTACATATAATGTCTGCAAATAAGCACTTCATAGATCACATATATAGTTGGCATGCGAGTGAGCATGCGAGCCAGCCAGAGCCGTTGCTCACGCTTGCGGGCTCACGTAGCGAACCCGCGGCCCTCGCGTAGTAAGAGCCGTGGGCGAGGGCCTCAGTTGCTGGCATGGAGCGCCAAAGGCGCTCCTTGCCAGCAACTGTGACCCTCGCAAACTTTACGTTGTAACGCAAACAACACGACACACCAACTGCGACCCTCGCAAACTTTACAGTGCACCGAGAATAACATACGAGACACGTTAACACTCATTACAACCTCGCAAAAAACGTCCGCAACTCGCGAAAACAGGAAAAAAATCAAAACACAATAAATACACACAGGACATACCTAAAAAGCTTACCTACAGCAAGAGGAAGCATCCAGGACCTCAAAAAATCAACTTACACCTTCAGTTAACTAAAAATAAAAGAGTTTAGACACTAAAAAATTCTCTAAGCGAGAGAAAAAATGGCCGCCGAACAAAATGAAAACGAGGCTACAGCGCTGTAAACACGCAAAACACCACAAGAAACTCTTAAAACACCACAAACGAAATACGGATATTCCGCTAAGACGCATACCACAGATTACCCACCATTTTACCCAACTACGCTAACGGTTTCGGCACACATTCATCACGCTTACACAGCAGCTCCACACCACTAATGCTGCAGCAACATCAACACAGATTGCCAGCTCTTCAACACAATGCTTCAAAATAGGTAAAGTATATTAATTTATTAATTGTATTATATATTTCAGTAGTACACACAAAACACCATTTTTGACGGGCAATTCGCTAGTGTATAATGAAATTGATGTATTATTTGTTACTTAGTGGCTTTTGACAAGGTATTTATAATTTCCTACATGATTATCAAAACTATGACAAGTAGTGTATATCTAATGAAAAATGTGCACAATCCCATAACTGAAGACACACCATGGGTGTCCCAGCGACTCTAGGCAAACATGGTCTTAAATCTTAATTTTTGGGAAGGCATCACATCATTAGAACTGTAATTGTATTGACATGATCATGAATGGTCCCATGGATTCAATCATTAATTTATAGGAAAATAATATATGAACTAATATTTTAGTTAATATTTAATGAACTGTTAACCCATTTTAGACCTGAGGCTTTGAGGGTGCAGTGATTAATGGACCTCACATATATAGTTGTGAGCAAGCTGGTCGTTGCTAACGATGCGGGCTCGCATAGCGATCCTGCAGCCCTCGCGAAGCAAGGGCCGCAGTTGCTGGCATGGAGCACCAAAGGTGTTCCTTGCCAGCAACTGTGGACCTCGCAAAATTTACAGACTTACGACACAAAAATACGAGACACGCACATAAAAACATGAGAACATGAAAACATGAAAAACACAATAAATACACACAACAAATACATAAAAAGCTTACCTACAGCAAGGGGGGGCACCCAAGACCTCGAAAACTGAAGTTACACCTCAATTTCACTCGAAATAAAAGAGTTTAGACACCCGAAAATCCCCTAGCAAGAGAAAAAATGGCCGCCAAAAAAAAAACGAAAACGAGGCTACAGGACTCTAAAGATGCAAAACACCACCAAACACCTACGAATTTTCCGAAAAAGAAAACAACCAAGAGCCTCGCAATGAGCACCGAAGGATCTTAAAACACCAACAAAATTAATTTCGCACACAAACAACATTACCTGCCTTACAATCTTATTGCCGAAATTTTTTGACAGGCAAGTCGCTAGTCAATTATAATGAGGAAGGGAGCAGAAAGTATGCAGGTAATCTTGTGAAGGGAACAAAGAGGGTTACTGATGAGAAAACAGCAGAGATACATTCATGGTACAAGACACCTGGTAGCCAGCATTCATACTACAGATTTGGTTACTTATACCTGCACTCTCACAGAGTAAATGCATATTTTTTTGATTTGCAAATATCCACAGCATGCAATTTTATGATAACATTAAAGAAGGACACGAACTGATGAACAGTGGTGAGATGAGCAGTACATCACCTGGACAACTATTACTAAAAATCACTTACAATTAGGTATTGGACAAACAGGCATCCACAATGAAGGGGAGACTATATCCAATGTCTTGGATATCATAATATAGCACCCTCTGAACGCGTCATACTAACACAACTACCCTGGGGAGCTTATAATGTTTAATTTCCTTCTGCTGTTTCAAGACATAGATCTGCTGTTGCCTGCAGCTAATAGTAGTTGATGGAATTTTCATTTTGTAATAATAATCTGACGACCAGGAAGCTGGGCTACCTTGGAGCTAAGTTATTTTGCATTATTTATTTGGTAAGATGCCACAACATACAGCCAATTCTACAAGACCATCTCAAGTTATATAGCAGAAGAGTTATCTAGCTGAGCAAACACTCCTTTATGTGGAAAAGCAAAGGGATGCAGGTTTACCCTGGATCCCATTATCTTTGGTATTGCTGATGTAAAATAAACCTGCAGGGACCACTCAGGCTGGCCATTAATGGAGGAATAAATATGCTTGCTCATGCTCAATAAAGGTGGTAAAGTATTACTAGCAACTTAAAACTGTGAGTGCAAAATCTTTAAATACATGATTGCATTATAAATAGGGACACTTTGTAGGTAAAAAAACAGACAGTTGATTAAACAGAAGTCTTCTGTTTAAACAAAAAAATGTAGGAACTAGTCAAAAAATAAAGTATTGATTGAATCAGTAACATAAAGCAGTTATAACTTTTCTTAATAATTTCGCAAATATTATTTTACATTTAACCAATGCTAAATAACCTATATAGGAATCTAACATTTTCAACATGTAAAACACTTAGGCTCGATCAAAATCTACTATGCATCTACACAAAAAGTTTATAGTCCTCCTACTTGTTTTCAATGCCCACACTAATATTCTACACTGGGGCAAGGATGTGAGACATGGCCAGACAGCCAAGATGTGGAAGGAGGTAGCTAATGAGGTTAGTGCTCTGTGAGTCTACATGAGGGATGTGAGGTCAGAGAAGCATTGCAACGACGACTGCCGGTGCAAGGTCAGATGCAAGAACAACAGGTGGTGGTCCTACAGTGACCATCCACTTCAAAGGGTGAGGGAGGATGGCCTGGTGAACACTCCATAGTCAGGGACCATGCCAGGGGAATATCATGTACACTATCATCCCTGCATATACACCCCACACAGCAGGGCTTATTGGTTTGATGTGAGCCAGTGACATCAATGATAAATCACAGGCAATACATACTCCTCACAATGGCAATTAATTGAATAACCAAGATAAAAACATCATCTCAACACACACCAATAGTATGATCATCCCATGTTATTATCTCATGAACTATTTGTATCTAATTTCAACACCAAGGACATCTGATTTATCCACTGAGACTAAGATGGGGCAGAGACTGAAGTCAAAACCCTCCCTCAGCAGGATATGTGGTATTAGAAGGAGGAGCAGCAGGACCAGCTGCGATAGGAGGACCCAGGATATGAGAAGGTAGTTTGACCCCACTGACACCCTCCTTTACCAGATGGACTCACCACCTGGGCCCTTGTACTGGTCTGACCCCCCAGCATGGCAACCAGCTCCTCCACCACCATCTCCTCCTCCATCCACATGGACACAGCTATATTTCTGTCCTCCCCACCGAGCCACCACCACCTCCTTCTCAGTGCATCTCCACCATGCAAGCAGCATCATCCCCACCGCTTCAACCCATACAGTGCCCAATGGCGACCTCAATACCCTTACCTTTAAGCCCATCCATGGGAAACTATAGATGAGTATCAACAGAAAAAAAATAAAAAATAAAGTATTGATTGAATCAGTAACATAAAGCAGTTATAACTTTTCTTAATAATTTAACAAATATTATTTTACATTTAACCAATGCTAAATAACATACTGTATATAGGTATCTAACATTTTCAACATGTAAAACACTTAGGCTCAATATTTGGAAAAGAAAAATCTAAGATGATCTCTACTCTAAGGGCATAAGGTTACCACAAGAGTTAATACAGAAAGATTCTCATCTTAAAGCTCTCTCCTGGCTTGAATTATATGCATTAAGTCAAAAATTGTCTGATAGGGGATATCAAAGTTAATATCAACAAGAAACGACAGAATAGGAAAACCTGATAATATCAGATAACCCCTGTCATAAAGTTTCTAAATGTCAAAAGATAATGAAAAATAATTACTCTAGAGGTAAAACTGACAGAATTAGAAAATGTGAATCAGAATTAAATATGATATGGCTGGAAGAAAAGTGCTGGGAAGGCTTTGTGATGGTTATGAAATCCTCACTATGCATTTTATACAGTTTTTCTATAAATTAGTCCAGAGATGTTATTAGGTACCTATAGAACTTATTAGGATAGATAGTAACCGTCCCCCTCTATGTTAGAGAGGTTGTAATGCTCTGGGCATCCATACCCACATATAGTGAGAATGTAAATTGGTAAGAACATTTTGGGAAGAATGTATTACACAGTTGGCAAAAATCTGAGAAACAACCCTGAATCCTGATCTGAAATTAGTCTTATTTCATATCCGTGACTTAAATATACCGCTTCCAAATAGATTAATTATTAAGCACTGTCTTCTTGTAGCGAAATGGCTACTGATTAAAAACTGAAAGCAGGAAAAGATTCCAACATGGTCAGAAATAAGTTTTATCATGGATAGAAACAGGACCTTGGAAGTATCTAATGCTCAAAGACATATTATATCAAGAACTTTGATATTAAATAGGTATATTTGGGAGAATTATAACATTTTGAACTGATAGTTATGAGTAATAATTTAAAGTGATAAGTATTGTTGTAATAAAATCCCTGTGTACAGTATGTATGTAGGATGTAAGATTGTACTGTGTATTTTTATTACAAGGTGTTACATTATATTATGAAAAAAATATGTATTTCTTGCTTCTGACTACATCGGTTACGTGATTGGCACTTCATAATTTTTTTTAACATTCTCTTAAAAGAACAACCATCTTTCAGTGAGAGCTTTAAGGTAATGTATATACAATTATATGTCGACTTTAAAGTATTTTGCCAAATAAAGGTGGTAAAGTTGTAACTTGCAACTTAAAACTTTAAGTGCAAAGCCTTAAAAGCATGATTGCATTATAAATAGGGACAATTTGTATGTAAAAAAAACAGACAGTTGATTAAACAGAAGTCTTCTGTTTAACAAAAAAAAGTTAGGGAACTAGTAAAAAAAAATAAAGTATTGATTGAATCAGTCAGATAAAGGAGTTATAACTTTTCTTAATAATTCCACAAATATTATTTTACATATAATCAATGCTAAATAACCTATAAAGGAATCTAACATTTTCAACATGTAAAACATTTAGGCATGATCAAAATCTACTACGCATCTACACAAAAAGTTTATAGCCCTCCTATGTGTTTTCAATGCCCACACTAATATTCTACACTGGGGCAAGGATGTGAGACGTGGCCAGACAGCCAAGATGTGGAAGGAGGTAGCCAATGAGGTTAGTGCTCTGTGAGTCTACATGAGGGATGTGAGGTCAGAGAAGCATTGCAATGACTACTGCCGGTGCAAGGTCAGATGCAAGAGCAACAGGTGGTGGTCCTACAGTGACCATCCACTTCCAAGAGTGAGGGAGGATGGCCTGGTGAACACTCCATAGTCAGGGACCATGCCTGGTGAATATCATGTAAACTATCATCGTTGCATATACACCACACACAGCAGGGCTTATTGGTTTGATGTGAGCCAGTGACATCAATGATAAATCACAGGCAATACATACTCCTCACAATGGCAATTAATTGAATAACCAAGATAAAAACATCATCGCAACACACACCAATAGTATGATCATCCCATGTTATTATCTCATGAACTATTTGTATCTAATTTCAACACCAAGGACATCTGATTTATCCACTGAGACTAAGATGGGGCAGAGACTGAAGTCAAAACCCTCCCTCAGCAGGATATGTGGTATTAGAAGGAGGAGCAGCAGGACCAGCTGCGATAGGAGGACCCAGGATATGAGAAGGTAGTTTGACCCCACTGACACCCTCCTTTCCCAGATGGACTCACCACCTGGGCCCTTATACTGGTCTGACCCCCCAGCATGGCAACCAGCTCCTCCACCACCATCTCCTCCTCCATCCACATGGACACAGCTATATTTCTGTCCTCCCGACCAAGCCACCACCACCTCCTTCTTAGTGCATCTCCACCATGCAAGCAGCATCATCCCCACCGCTTCAACCCATACAGTGCCCAATGACAGTCTCAATACCCTTACCTTTAAGCCCATCTATGGGAAACTATAGAGGAGTATCAACAGAGACAGTAGGTTATGATGCCGAGTTTCCACCAGATAGTCTCCTCACAGCAGACCAATGTGTCGCACATTCAGAAGAGTATCTATAGAGAGATTAGGAGGCACAACATGCAAGTGGAGACCTTCATGGTCAGGCTACTCCAATCTCAACAACCATAGTGTGTTGCTCCAGGTTGGATCGGCATCAAAATGCTCTGCGAGCATCACCTCCTTGACACGCAAACAGTATCCAAGTCATCCCCAGCCTGCCCTCTCACCATCTCCATCTTTGCCTCCACCTCCATCTGCAATGCCTCTCCCTGCAACTCCCTCTAGATGTAGAAGATGATGTAGTGGCATAGAAAGGAGGGGGGTGGAGATAGAGGCTACAGCTCATTTAATCCTTCTCAGTGAAATTCTATTGGTCAAAATGTCAACATATTCACATACTCATGCCTGTTCACAGAGTAGAAGGTCATGACCTATGTGATGATAATTTTTAGTTTTATAGATTATGTGATGGCTACCCACCATCCCATAGTTCATAATACTCTTCTATATGGACATTTATTGTTACTGTTAACATTTCACCAATCACTGGTCACTGAGGATTGCAGTTGAAAAGAGATGATTAAGTGCCTTTTTCTTTGAAGCACCTGTGTTTTTTATTTTTTTAGGCAAAAGTTGCATCAGTTAAGGCAGTTTGCTCATCTGCAAGCATTGCTACCAAATAATGTAAGAATCCTATATGCACAGTGGTTTTCATGTAGCTGTTCCATTAATTACACAATTCCAATGAATGATATCACACACCATAAATAAACACACATGTCATGTTTTTATCATCATGATAGATGTTACATTTAATATGTACCAATGGACATATGGCTGTGGAATTGAATAGTCCTACAATACTATGTTAATCAAACCCAGCAGTTATACATGCATGAATTAAGCATGCTATCCTCTTAACAATATGAAACCAAATACTTTTTTTTGTGAACTAATTAATAGACGTTAAGGCTTATGATCTGTGTTTTTCATCAATAATCATATGTATATGTTTAGAAGTCATGATATCATAAGACACAATTATCCTAAGATAACTCCTGTAAACCTTTAACATGTGATATCAATGTGGCTAAGCAATATCATATAGAGATAGTGATAGCACTCTTGGCCTACAGATTGTGGTAACAGCTAAACATTCCTTGTGAGATCCCAAGGATCTGCACTTGGTCATGGCAACTGATTTCTCATGACAGATACAACATGGTTTGCACTGCTTGCAGATGATCATCAGGTAAATGAACATTTTAAACCATATTAATGAAATACTCATTGTCATTTTTTGGCCCTATGTCCCCGTACCTATTACACTCTATCCCTAACATGGTCCCTAAAATAGTCCAGCACATGGCCTATTATATTGTAATATTCCTGTTGAAAGTTCACTGCCAGCATGGTTTACCAGCCCACATTTAGCTACAATCAGTGCAAACCACTCCTTTCAGGTCTTAGGCTGCCCATGATAACAGTTCTCACACCCCAGTGTATAACACCCAACAATATTGTGTAGATGATAAACCGTTCAATGGATGTGACATACATGATGACTCTCAGAAAAGTGATGTGGTTAGGATGAGTGCTATTGGAGACTATTGTTTGGGGTGTGGCTAGCCCTTTAATAGGTGATGCATTTAGGTACCTGTGTAGGCCATGTGGGTTTCCTGATTTGGGTGGTATTCAGTACACGTAACTATTTGTTGAAAAAATGAGTTATCTAAAGGCCTACACAACTTCAATAACATGCGTGAGGATTGTAAAATTCGATTTTGATTCACTTTGAATGAAAATTAATGGAACAGCAGACCACAGTTTGGTAACACTGGTCGTTTTAGGGTATTTTGTAGTTTTTTTGCATAGCTCTATGAACAAACCTGATATTGATTGGCAGACTACTAAATTGCAGTACTACATGTTCTTGATAAGGCTCTTATTATTTAGAATTGAGAAAAGGATTGAAAGTGGCAAAAGAAAAAAGGGGCAAAAATAACAAGAATTAAATATAAATAACTAAAATAAAGAAAAAAAGAAAAAAGGTAAAAGCAGAGATTAACAAACTAAAAAAATAAACAAAGGTAAAGTTAAATCTAATTTGTACCTTACAATAAATTATTTTTATTTGCAATCCAGTGTTGCCATATTGCAAAATATTTTTAGAGGAGATATGAAAGACACTGCACACATACTCCATAATAGCAATGTAATCTATTTTATTGATTGCATTCTGGAAGTAGGGGTGGATTTATTTTTCCAGTAAATTGCCTAAAGATGGTATACTTCCTTTTCATGGCACAAGAGGTTGCTTACAAAGAATGGCCAGTAAAACTTGCAAGTAGAGATGTCGCGAATAGTTAGCCGGCGGATTGTTCCCGGCGAACATGGCATGTTCGCGTTCGCGGCGAACAGTGAACATATGCGAGATTCGACCCGCCCCCAATACTTTATCATTGAGCAAACTTTGACCCTGCATGTCACAGTCAGGAGACACATTCCAGCCAATCAGCAGCATACACTCCCTTCCACACCCTTCTACCTCATGGACAGCAGCCATTTTGGAATCAGAACTAACTTACAGTCTTACTGAGAGGAGGTAGAGTGTAGGTGATACTGCATCAATAGGGAAAACCATAGCTAGGCAAGTTTATTCAGTGTCCAGTGCAGTGCTGAAGGACTGATCAGATCTCTGCTGTAAACACAGCACCCCAAAAAGCCCTTTTTAGGGCTATAACATCATTTCTTTTTCTTCGTTTTCTTTCTGTGTAATCTAACTTCATTTGCCTGTCTCCCTGCTAGCCCCTGCTTGTAAGTGTGTGTGTCAGGCTCACAGCTTATACTGTGTGTGCACAACGCATACAATATAATATTGTTTACTAGTTGTCTACTTTTAAAAAACCCAAACTTTTATTTTCTTAAATCTAAGTGCATTTGCCTGACCGTAAATCAATGTTCATTTGCTTGACCGCTACCCATAGTGTGTGTCCTGCTTACCAGTATTGTGCCAAGTTCAACCAATCCAGTCTAGTTGGGGTACCAACAGTCCACATTTAAAAAACCCAAACTTTTATTTTCTTAAATCTAAGTGCATTTGCATAACCGTCAATCAAAGTTCATTTGCTTGACCGCTACCCATAGTGTGTGTCCTGCTTACAAGTACTGTGCCTAGAGGTTGTGTGCATGCTTGAGCTCTAAAAAAAAGGCTTTTTAGGGTCTTAGTCCCTCAAATACAAGTTTTATTTTAACACCTTTCTGTTTATAAGCACTTTGTGCACGGTGTTGTTCATTTTTGGGAGTTTTTGTGGTATTTTTCTTAGTTTAATTTAAGTTTTAGTTTTCTGGGAGTCAGGCTCAACTCTCTATCCCAGGAGAGTGAGCTGTCTCCTGGATACTTTGCCACACCCCTCCCTTAGCACTTCACCTGCACTCCTGGAGCTTTTTTTACTTTGACTTTTTTTTTAAAGTTTTTCAGGTTTTGTTAAAGTTTTGTTTGTTTGGTGTTGGGTTTTATGTTTTGGGGGAGAGAAGACAAGTAACATCTTTGTAGGCAGTGGGGGGGGGAAACAATTTGAATATTTGTTTAAGAGGCTATTTTAACATCTGACACAGAGACACAGAGGGGTTAAAAAGCCTCTGTGTCCTCTGTGTTGTTGCAATTAGGCCATTAACCCTTCGACTGCCAAACATCATCTCTCTCCCGTAGTTTTGTCTCCCTTAGTTTTGTCTTTTTGTTTCTTTTTCACACTTTTATATTTAAAAAAAAAGAAAACAGTAAAAAATCATAAAACAAAAAATAAAAATAAATAAAACAAATAAACTAAAAAAAAAGGGTTTTAACATGAGGGATAAGACCACTAAGAAGCCTCAGGGGTCAAAAGGGGGAATAATGGCCCCTGAAAATCCTAGCTGCAGCACTGCACAGCATAGGCCCCAGGCAGATAAGGCAGCACCACCTCCTGGTGGTTCTGCCAGTAGACCTACCCCTGTGGCTAATACCTGGTCACGGGTGGTTTCTGCTGGCCCCAGTAATACCACCGCTGGGGCTGAGGGGCAGATCACCAGGAAGCATGGGGTTAAATGTCAGATGTCTGGGGTCTACAGCATTGATATCTATCTGCGTGCTGCAGCTAATGTCATCAGCCCCTCTGTTATAGTAGCAGCCAGCAAAATGTACGGGAAAGCAGTTTTCTTTACCCGTACGCTGGCTGCTTCTCACATTCTTATACAGAGAGGCATCACAGTGGGTGGATTATATGTCCCAATAGAACCCCTGGAAGGGTTGGGCACAAAAGTAACACTCTCTAATGTGCCCCCCTTCCTACCAGACTCCCTCCTGCGCCCCCACCTGCTAACCCTAGGGGAAGTAAAAACACCATTTATTAAAATTCCCCTGGGGTGCAGAGAGAGAGCACTTCGTCATGTGCTCTCTTTCAAGAGGCAGGTACAAATGTGCCTGCCTCAGGGCGCAGAAAACATAGAGGGGTCTTTTGGGGTTCCATTTGAGGGGGTGCTCTACAGGATTTTTTACAGCACTACGGAGGTGCAGTGCTATCATTGCAAGGGGTTGGGGCATACACGTAGGAATTGTCCTAATGTAAAGCATCATGCCCCAGCCCCAGCAAATGGCACCTCCGTCAGTTCAGCACCCATCCCCGCTGAGCCCATAACAGCGGGGACCTCAAGGGTCATAGCCCCCCCACAGAGCTCAGGCAAGGAGGCCGTTCCGCAAGCCACCACGGCCTCCCAACCCCCTTATTCGCGAAAAAAGCCATCTGTGTCTGTGGTCTCCAGCAAGACTGCAGACACGGGGAAAAGGGGGAATGTCACCGGTCCTCCCAGTGTCACAGCTGCATCTCCCAAGTCCCAATCTGCCCCCACCATAATTACATCAGTTAGTGTGGGGGCACAGTGTAAGCAGAGGGATAATAAGCCCTCTGCAGGGGAGGCAGCTAGTGGCAGCTCCTCTTCCAGGAGTGACGTCCCCAGGAAGAGGAAGCATAAAACCAACAGGGAGGTTGCTGATAAGTGGGAAGTGCTCTATAGTGGAGCACCTCCCTCTAAAAGCAAGAAGAGGAACAAAACATCTCCTCCTCATCCGGTGACATTGTCTGGCCCGGTTATTAAGCTCAGCCAGCCGGTGCCAGACCACACATCTCTCTCTCCAGACCCTATAGGGGTTAATGTGGAAAAGGGTCTGGAGGAAAAGCAGGGGCAAGAGGGTCTCCCAAGTGAGGCAGGGGTAGACAAGAAAGATCAGGTTCTTCCTCTGGCCTTTGAGGGGGGTCCCAATAAAGCCCCTGCTGAATGGGTAGTCAGTGTCCCTGAGGTGCTGAGCTTCAAGGGCACAAGTCAGTCTCCACCTCCAGTGTCACTCTCTAGTGACGTACCTCGGGCTTTGTTAGAGCCCCAGGCCGAGTCACTACTGGAGGGGGGAATATAGGCATGACCCCCATTCAGGACCCCATGGATTTGTCTGTCAGGGGGGATGTGGCACAAGGGGAAGTGGAAATGGGGGAGGGTGATAAAACAGGTTTTCCTGTTAACATCATGGGAGAGCCTGTCTACCCTCCTCAGCCGTCCACTGACCCTAACATCGGTGCCATCCAAGCTGAGCAAGCAGCGGTGGAACTGGCAGAGGAGGCATATAAAGCCTCCAAGGCTTCCATTAAGGAAGCCATGCCAGCCACTGCTGTCCAGCCAGCTACCCCTGAATGCACTCCTGAAGCTACAGGGGTGCAGCAGCAATCCAAGGGTCCATTATTTACCTTGAAGGGTGCTAAAGGGACTCCTTCTGTATCATCTAAGAGGGGGTCCCTGAGAATAAAGCTGAGGAAACTGACTCCAGCCGGGGAGCATGGAGTAAAAGCCCTCAGCCAAGAGGAGCCCAGGGGTGACCCACTAGAAGGAACATCAGATTCTGGGTGGGTTATCCCTGTCAAGGAAATAGATCTATTCCTTGAGAGCACCCTTCATGGACAAAAGAAAAGGAAGGTGCGGCTGGCCTTGGAGAGGTGGAAGAATATGTCGTTTATTCTCCACTCTCTCCAGCAATATCTAGTGGTCAGCACTAGGGCCAAGAATTCTGGGACTGCGGAGCATCTCCGCGTCCGGAAATTCTATAAAATGTGCGTGTCCTATCAGCAGTCTCAAGGGTCTGAGGAACGCACAATTCCTGACACGCAGTAATGGCTTTGCACATCAGCACGCTAAATACCAATGGCTGTCAAGACAGTTTCCGCAGGTTCCAGGTACTCTCCTATTTATATCAGGGAGGGTACTCTGTGAGCTTCCTGCAGGAAACTCACACCACTCCAGAGGCTGAGGCCTCGTGGCAACTGGAGTGGAGAGGCAGGGTCTTCTTCAGCCACTTCACATCGGCGTCATGTGGAGTGGTGACCCTGTTCTCAGAGTCTTTTCAGCCAGAGCTGCTGCTTGTGAAAGCTGTTATCCCAGGCCGTCTAATCCACCTCCGGGTCCGAGAGCAGGGTAGCATCATTAACCTAGTTAATATATATGCCCCTGCTGGAGGGCCCGAGAGAGTGAGGTTCCTCGCCAGACTGTCCCAGCTTTTGGAGACGGTTGACGCAGATGAGTGTTTGGTACTCGGGGGTGATTTCAACTGCACCCTCGACGCTCTGGACCGGAATAGTCCAGAGCCGTACCCGCCTTCTGCGTCAGCCCTGCGGGAGATCATCGCCCGCTTCTCCCTGGAGGACATCTGGCGAGAGCAGAACCCAGGGGCATCAGACGCTTTCACCTACGTCAGGGTGAGAGCCGGTCTGGTGTCCCACTCCCGGATCGACAGACTATATATATCTAGTCACTATATGTCACGAGTCGGTTCTTGTGCCATTAGGCTGGCTCCGTTCACAGACCACAACTGTGTGTCTGTGACGGTGGCGCTAACACCAACAGCGCCACGATTCGCCTATTGGCACTTCAACAATGCTTTGTTGAAGGACCAGGGGCTCGTGACATTGATCCGGGAGTTTTGGACGGACTGGAGGGGTTGCAAGGGGGTCTTTGCCACGTTAAAACTGTGGTGGGACGTGGGCAAGGTTCATTTGCGACTTCTGTGTCAGGAATATACCAAGGGTGCGAGTGGGCAGCGCGAAGCTGAGTTGGAGTCACTCCGGGGGGAGGTACTCCATCTGGAGCAGAGGCTGTTCACTTGTAGGGACCAATCCCTGCAGAGCGAGTATGTAGAGAGGAAGGGTGTCCTCTGTGACCTGGAACGACACCAGGCCAAGGGGGCATACGTGCGCAGCCGCTTAGGTTTTCTCAAAGATCTAGACCGCGGCTCGCGCCTCTTCTACTCACTGGAGAAAAAGGGGGGTAACAGTAGGCACATCACCTGTCTTCTAGATGAAGACGGTGCCCCCCTTACAGATCCGGAGAGTATCCGGGATAGAGCCCAGAACTTTTATAAAGATCTTTACTCTCCGGATCCCATTTCTCCAGACGCCTGCAGGGTGCTATGGGAGGGGCTCCCCACAGTCAGTGAGGGTGTAAGAGAGTGGCTTGATATACCACTATCTTTTCAAGAGCTCTCTGAAGCCCTCCGTGCCATGTCCTGTGAGAAGTCTCCAGGACTGGACGGACTGACTGTAGAGTTTTTCCAATTTTTCTGGGAGACTCTGGGACCTGATTTCCATCTGGTCCTTGGGGAAGCCCTGGAGACCGGGGAGATGCCCCTGTCTTGTCGCAGGGCAGTACTTGCCCTGCTGCCCAAAAAGGGGGATCTCCGGCTTATTAAGAACTGGCGACCGGTCTCTCTGCTCAGCACAGACTACAAGATTGTAGCTAAAGCCATCTCGCTTAGACTTGGGTCTGTGCTGGCAGAATTGGTTCACCCTGACCAGTCCTATGCGATCCCGGGCCGGACTATCTTTGATAGTATCTTTCTGGTCCGGGATCTATTGCATTATTCTCGCAAGACTGGTCTGTCACTCGCCTTTCTCTCTTTAGATCAAGAGAAGGCGTTTGACAGGGTGGACCATGGTTACCTCATAGCCACTCTGCAAGCGTACGGCTTTGGCCCACAGTTTGTGGGCTTTATAAGAACGCTGTACGCCTCTGCAGAGTGTTTACTTAAAATAAATTGGTCCCTAACAGCACCTTTGGTATTTGGACGAGGGGTGCATCAAGGATGTCCCTTGTCTGGACAGTTATATGCACTGGCCATCGAGCCTTTCCTCTGCCTACTGAGGAAAAGGCTCACAGGGCTGGTGCTAAAAGATCCAGACATGCGGATTGTTCTTTCAGCTTATGCTGATGATGTGCTCCTCGTGGCCCAGGATCCAGTTGATCTTGAGCTGGCAAAACAGTGCCAGGAGGTATATTCAGCTGCCTCTTCAGCTCAGATCAACTGGTCTAAATGCACAGGCCTTTTAGAGGGTAATTTACAGGTAGACTCTTTGCCTCCCACGTTTCGTGACATCACGTGGGAGGCAGATGTCATTAAATATCTGGGGGTCTACCTGTCCGCTGCGGACGGTTCCGTCCCAGACAACTGGAGGGAGTTAGAGGGCAGTGTCCTCTCTCGTCTCGTCCGACCCCCGAGTTTGTCACCAATATCCAGAGGAATTTGTTAGATTTCCTCTGGATGGGAAGGCATTGGGTCTCTGCAGGGGTTGCAAGTCTGCCTTTGGTGGAGGGTGGACAGGGAGTAGTTTGTGTGTGCTCCCAGTTGTCCACCTTCCGCCTTCAGTACCTGCAGAGATACCTATATGCAGATCCCTCTCCGCAGTGGTGCGCACTGGCATCCAGCTTTTATCGCCAGTTGCGCAACCTGGGGTATGACCGGCAATTATTTCTGATCAGGCCCGAGGGGTTTGGGAGAGACCTCTCTGTGTTGCCGGCATACTACCAGGAAACCCTCAAGGCCTGGAGCATGGTCTCCGTGACCAGGCAGGGCGTGCCTTTGGGGGATGAAATATTCACGGAGCCCCTGCTATTTAATCCAGCAGTGGGAGCTCCAATGTTACAGTCCCCCAGTATCATCCGTCGCCTTAGTCATGCACGGATGACCCGAGTCGGGGATCTCCTGGAATACAGGTGTTCTGATTGGGTGTCACCCCAGGAGCTTGCGCTCCGTTTGGGATATGTGACGCCCAAAGTCTCAGGGCGCTTGCTCCAGGAGATTAGGGATGCCATCTCCCCCGACTCACGCACCTTCCTTCGCGGGGCTTTGCAGGCCGGAGTGCCACATGCACCTTTCAACACCCCTGCTCCGGCTGTTTGCATTGGACACAAGCCCCATGTTTTCCCCTCAGGCTCCTCCTGTCCCCAACCTCTCAAAGTTGAGGGACATACCCTCGGCATGCTTTCGCGGCATGCCAAGGAAGAGCTTATATTCTCTCGTGCTCCATACAGTGCACTTCCTTGCCCTCGTGACCCGTCCCGATACCATCTGGAGGCGGGTCCTACCAGCTGACGAGGGCAAGAGGCCCCGGTGGAGGGAACTTTATTCTGATTTAGTTCCACGACCCACCGGGGACTTGAGTTGGAGAGTGCTCCATGGTGCACTGAGCACAGGAGAGTACTTAGCTAAATTCACGGACTCTCCCTCCACTTGTCCATTCTGTGGCAAGGGAGAGTCCGTGTATCATATTTATTTTAGTTGCGCCAGACTGCAGCCCCTCTTGTCACTCTTGAGGGGCCTCCTCCTGCAGTTCTGGCTGCATTTCTCTCCTCACATTTTTATTTTTGGGCGCCCAGTGTCACGGGGCAATAAGGCCAGGGACCTCCTCGTCAACCTGCTCCTGGCATTAGCCAAATTGGCTATATATAAGTCCAGGAAGCAGTGTTTGATAGGGGGGATTCCCTTGTCACCTGAGGCCATGTTCCGGGTGCTGGTGCGCTCCCGTATCCGGGCAGAGTACCACCTGGCTTTGTCCACTGGGGGAATGGATGAGTTTGTCTCCCAGTGGGCTGTAGATGGTGTGCTCTGCTAGGTATCCCCCCATTCGGTTTATTTTTCTCTTAACCTCCTAAAATTATTTTTATTTAGTTTACAGATCATGTTTCTCATAATGTCAAAATACACTGTGCCAAGTTCAACCAATCCAGTCTAGTTGGGGTACCAACAGTCCACATTTAAAAAAAAATGACAGGCAGAGGCAGGACACCCCGCAGAGGCATTCGTGGTCGTGGTGCTGTGATTCCCTTTGGCCCTACAATAATGCCCAGTGTTCAGAGGCCAGTACCCTGAACTTGAAAAGTTCAGAGGACGTAGTTGACTGGCTAAAACAGGACACCCAATCTTCTACAGCTTCCGCTTGGAACATTGACGCACCATCCTCCTCCAGCTTAGCTTCGGGCACCTCTCAAGTTACCACTCACCCGCCTGCCGCCCCCACCAACACTAGTACCACAGCCAATTCAATTGATCAGTCAGAAGAGTTATTTACACATCAGTTTGAAGAAATGAGTGATGCGCAACCATTATTGCCAGAGAATGTAGATAACAGGGATATGTCTAAGTCAGGCAGCATTACACACATGTACGTACGATATGATGATGATGATGATAATGTACCCGCTGCTGCTTCCTTTGTTCAGTTGTCATATACAAGTGAGGCGGGTGATGATGCTGATGTGTCCGTGGATGTCACGTGGGTGCCTGCTAGAAGAGAAGAAGAACAGGGGGAAAGTTCAGATGGGGAGACAGAGAGGAGGAGGAGACGAGTTGGAAGTAGAGGGAGGTCATCGCAACGAGCTAGTGGCACAGTCAGACAGCATGCATCAGCACCCGGGGTCAGCCAGACAGCACGCCAATCAACGCATGCTGTTGCCACCACCAGAATGCCGTCACCGCCGAGTTCAGCAGCGTCGCATTTTTTTTGTGTGTCTGCCTCTGACAACAGCGATGCCATTTGCAACCTGTGCCAAAAGAAACTGAGTCGTGGGAAGTCCAACACCCACCTAGGTACAACTGCTTTGCGAAGGCACATGATGTCACATCACAAACGCCAATGGGATCAACACATGAGTACAAGCAGCACACAAACTCAAAGCCGCCATCCTCCTCCTGGTCCAGCATCTTCATCCACATCAACCACTGCTGTCCTCCTTGCCCCCTCTCAACTCTCCACCACTCCGTCTCTCGCCTCTTGCTGTTCCTGCTCATTTCCCCACAGTGAGGTGTCTGTCAAGGGCATGTTTGAGCGTAAGAAGCCAATGCCACAAAGTCACCCCCTTGCCCGGCGTCTGACAGCTGGCTTGTCTGAACTCTTGGCCCGCCAGCTTTTACCATACAAGCTGGTGGAGTCTGAGGCGTTCAAAAAGTTTTTAGCGATTGGGATACCGCAGTGAAAGGTACCCGTCCGAAATTTCTTTGCACAAAAGGCAATCCCCGACCTGTACTCAATTGTGCAAAAGGAAGTAATGGCATCTCTGGCACACAGTGTTGGGGCAAGGGTCCATCTGACCACTGATACCTGGTCTGCAAAGCATGGTCAGGGCAGGTATATTACCTACACTGCGCATTGGGCAAACCTGCTGACGCCTGCCAAGCATGGAATGCGTGGCTCTGCAGAGGAGTTGGTGACACCGCCACTCCTCTACTCCTCCTACTCCATCCTCTTCCATAACCTCCTCAGCTGAGTCCTCTTCTGCTGCTGCGTCTTGCTCCACATCAACGGCACCCCCCCAGCTCCCAAGATACTATTCCACATCCCGGATACGGCAGTGTCATGCCGTCT
The DNA here is from genome assembly GCA_027410445.1 of Discoglossus pictus. Classification (NCBI taxonomy): domain Eukaryota; kingdom Metazoa; phylum Chordata; class Amphibia; order Anura; family Alytidae; genus Discoglossus; species Discoglossus pictus. The sequence goes on from CM050163.1 coordinate 294,533,528, forward strand.
TGGGGTTGACTTGCCTCAAAGCAGAGAGTCACACCGGGCCAGCACTCCTGTCTGCCCTGAACGCACACGTGGATCAATGGCTGACTCCGCACCAACTAGAGATTGGCAAAGTGGTTTGTGACAACGGAAGAAATTTGTTGGCGGCATTGAATTTGGGCAAGTTGACGGATGTGCCGTGCATGGCACATGTGTGTAATCTGATCGTACAACGCTTTGTCCATAAGTATCCAGGCTTACAGGACGTCCTGAAGCAGGCCAGAAAGGTGTGTGGCCATTTCAGGCGTTCCTACACGGCCATGGCGCACTTTTCAGATATCCAGCGTCGAAACAACATACCAGTGAGGCGCTTGATTTGTGACAGCCCCACACGTTGGAATTCAACACTCCTAATGTTCGACCGCCTGCTCCAACAAGAAAAAGCCATTAACGAGTATTTGTATGACCGGGGTGCTAGGACTCTGCGGAGCTGGGGATTTTTTTGCCACGTTACTGGACGCTCATGCGCAATGCCTGTAGGCTCATGCGTCCTTTTGAGGAGGTGACAAACCTTGTCAGTCGCACCGAAGGCACCATCAGCGATATCATACCATTTGTTTTATTCCTGGAGCGTGCCCTGCGAAGAGTGCTGGATCAGGCCGTAGATGAGCGTGACGAGGAAGAGTTGTGGTCACCATCACCACCAGAAACAGCCTTATCAGCATCGCTTGCTGTTCCTGCGACAACGCTGGAAGAGGATTTTGAGGAAGAGGAGTCAAAGGAGGAATGTGGCTTTGAGGGGGAGGAGGAAGACCAATCACAAGAGGCATCCCAGGGTGCTCGTTGTCACCTATCTGGTACCCGTGGTGTTGTACGTGGCTGGGGGGAAGAACATATCTTCAGCGAGATCACTGAGGACGAGGAACGGGACATGACTAGCTCGGCATCCAACCTTGTGCAAATGGGGTCTTTCATGCTGTCGTGCCTGTCGCAGGACCCTCGTATAAAAAGGCTGAAGGGGAACAACCTGTACTGGGTGTGCACGCTACTAGACCCCCGGTATAAGCAGAAAGTGCCTGATTTGTTACCAAATTACTGCAAGTCAGAAAGGATGCAGCAGGTCCAAAAAAAATTAACAAGTATGCTTTACACAGCATATAAGGGTGATGTCACAGCACAAGGGCAATATAACAGGGGAAGAGGTGAAAGTAACCCACCTCCCACGACCACGCCGGCAAGGACAGGACGTTTAAAAGACGTGTTGTTGATGGAGGACATGCGGACCTTTTTCAGTCCTACGCATCACATCAGCCCTTCGGGATCCACCCTCAGAGAACGACTTGACCGACAGGTAGCAGACTACTTCGCCTTAACTGCAGATATCGACACTCTGAGGAGCGATGAACCCCTTGACTACTGGGTATGCAGGCTAGACCTGTGGCCTGAGCTATCCCAATTTGCAATTGAACTTCTGTCCTGCCCCGCTTCAAGTGTCCTGTCAGAAAGGACCTTCAGTGCAGCAGGAGGTTTTGTCACCGAGAAGAGAAGTCGCCTAGGGCAATAAAGTCTAGATTGCTTCACCTTTATAAAGATGAATGAGGGATGGATCCCGAAGGGACTGACACTGGGCGATACATTCGACTGAAAAAGGCCTGATGAGATGAGCTGCCTTCGGCTATAAATGGTCCACACGCTGCTGTATGTTATCTGTGAATGCCGGATGACTTGCGTGAATTATCCGCCACCAACTAGGGTTCAAGAAGAGGCAATGTTTTATGGCACTTTCTGCCTGGGGAACAAAGGTCAATTTTTCTGGCCGCTGCTGTTGCAGCAACAATATCTAATTTTTGAATTTTATTTTTTATGCCAGAAGGCATACAGCATGTAATGGAAAATAAAGCATATTGAACAGTCTTGCATAACACAACAGTTGTGCAAAAATACATATTTACAATGAAGACATTTTGTTAAAATTAGGTGGCTAGGCCTTCTTTTTTTAACTTTTTTGGTTAATACATTTTCTTTTTTTTTACTGTGATTACAATTTTTAAGAGAAACCTAAGACATGGTAAAACAGACAATAGTAAAGTCCTATTATCTATCATCACTCCAGCAGTAGCTTATTATTTACAATATCTAACCTGCTCAATCGCCCTTGGGTTACCCTAGGGCAGGCTTCAGTAGGCGACCTCTCCTTTCCTCGGATGATTTTGCCGCCGGTTGCTTCTGAAGGGTCTCCTCCAGGGCTCCCCCACTCCGGTCCTTCCCCCCGAGTCGCTTCAACCATTAACAAATATTTTATTATATTAGGGGGGCACTAAATGGGGATGTTATCCAGGGATCCCAAATTGTCTAGAACTGGGTGATTCTATCCAAGACTACATGGTTAAATCTCTCGTTGAGCAGTAAATAGTTGATTTTTTTTATTAATTCCTGAAAGTTTTAATTTGTGGTTTTCCAACTACTAGCTATGTGTATTTTTTCTTTCAAAAAATATTTTATTAGGTCAATCTTAAACATTTTAGAAGCTAGTAAGCATGTTTCTTCCTATAGTCTTATGACTGCCGAACACTCCCACCTGACATGAATAAATGTAGCCTCATTACCACTGTTCCTAAAACATGAGCTGCTCCATTTTGGATCCCATTTATTAGCTTAAAAGGAGTAATATATGTCCTGTGTAGGACTTTTATTGAAGTCTCAAGCAGACTATAATTTAAAGATCCCCTACTTAAGCCTTGCCAACTTTTATCCCATGTGCTATCTGCCAACTCGGTGCCCAAATCCCTCTCCCAGGCTTTGGTATAGTCTGGTTTGTTTGCCCATGAGTTTTCATTAAATAGTTCATACATGAGGCTAATAATACCAGGCTGAAAGAGGGAATCCCTACATTTTTTGAGTAGCCAGGTGTTTCTTTGGGGGGTTCCCCTACCACTTATCGTATATATAAAATGATGTATCCTGCAAAAATTATAGTGTTCAGCCAGGGGTAAATTGTATCTATCTCTCACCCACTCAAAGGTCATTATTTTGTCGTCATGCCACCATGGACCAACCCTTAGTAGGTTCTGAGACTTCCACCAACTGAGAGAGCTTTCCGGAAGATGTATCTTAAAGTGGGGATTGGGTACGATAGGGGTAAGATCTGATACCCGAGTGTCCAGTTTTTGTGTCCAGTTCTCCGTCCATATTTTTAATGAGTGCTTAATCAATGGTTTTTTCAAGTTTCTCAAAAAAGTATACAGGCCTGGAATTCATATTACTGTATCCCATGTATAAGGTGACATGCTTACATTTTCCATAAATACCCAGAGCGGCTGATGTGTTTTGGAGAATGCGCCAGAGGAATGAAAGCCAGCTGCGCTGCCTTGTAATACAGTTTGAGATTCGGGTCCCTACCCTCTTTTGGAAAGACTATGAGGTCGGCCTGATTCAATTAAGGGGGCATAGGTTCTCCATTTAGTATAGCGTTAAACAAAGATGTTAGGTGCGGGGGTAAGCAAGGGCTCAAATTTCTTATAGTACAGATGAGTAAAACCGTCTGGCCCTGGGGACTTGCCAAATTTAAGATCTTGGATTTTAGATTTAACTTCCTCTTGGGATATGTCTAGGTTCAAGCTGTCCAATTGAGGTACAGGTATTTTGTGGTCTTCTTGCTGTAGTAGGAAGGACTCTATGTCAGATCCGCTGCAGCGGGATTGGGAGTAATATATGGTCTGATCGAAGTTTTGAAATGTTTCTTGGATAGCATTGGGGCTAAAGGAGGTTTGGCCATCAGGTAGTCTAAAGATACCGTATATTATGTCCTCTCTTGGGGGGTAAAGACACTAATTATTCCTCCAATAAAATTCTGCTTTTTTTTTGTGGGCAAGGTCCCTGGTTAGCCCCTTGGGTTATCTGTTAAAAAGAGTGGTGCAGAGACTGTGGGGGCTGTTAGCCTCCTTGTCCCTGTGTGGCCGTTTAGAATCCCTGCTGCTGCATGTTTCAGCTTTATTAAGGTGTAATTGTACAGCGTTTGACTCAAGTAGCTGCCTGTGCTTGGTCAGTTTGGCTTAATTGTTGGGCCCTTTTCCTGCCAAGATGGCGACCGTCAGTCCATGGGCCTCTATGTCCCCTTCACTACCTTTGTCCCCGCTTGTGTGCTTATTTGGGATGACCCCCCTTTATATCTCCGGCCCGTGGCCTTGTAAGGGTCGCCCGCTCAATCTCTGAGTGTGGATATGCAGGGATGGGGCGTTGAATCAGGCCTACCTTCTTATCTGCTCACTGCAAGATCAACAATACCTAATTTTTCAGGCATGTGTACATGCCTAATTTTTCTGGACTCTGGTGCTGCACGGTGGCTTCAACAACCAAACCCAAAAAAAAGGCACATAACAGGGATTAAACTGATAGGAGTAGTACTATTTAACACACCACTCATATCTGGTGTAACAGTAGTGTACATTTAAAACAAAAAAAAAATTCTACTGTAATAGATTGCATAGCAGTTAGTTGTCTGCAAGCGTGTGTGTCAGACCTACAGCGTCTACTCTACCAACTTCTGCAAGTGCATAGTGCCACTCATATCTGTTGTCACAGTAGCTTGGACGCATAGTACCGATCTGTCAAAACCTGTAATGATGAATGAGGTCTAGAGCAGCCTGGTTCCCTTATCCTCTACAGGTTGAGACCTAATGTTTGGGTGACTCCAGACCAACACATTAATACAAGCAGCACACAAACTCAAAGACGCCATCCTCCTCCTGGTGCAGCATCATAAGCCACATCAACCACTGCTGTCCTCCTTGCCCCCTCTCAACCATCCGCCACTCCGTCTCTCGCCTTGAGCAGTTCATGCTCATCTGCCCATAGTCAGGTGCCTGTAAAGGACATGTTTGAGCGTAAGAAGCTAATGTCACAAAGTGCCCCAAAATTGAAGTGATACAACCAACAAATTCATCTTTTTCCATCTCCTGGTTCTAAAAATCCAGGCCTTATACACGCCCCCTGATAGGTGACGTAACAAGTATTAAACTGATAAGAGTAGTACTTACAAACACGCCACTTCTATCTGGTGGCACCTTTGATTGCACGTGCCGTGCCCCAAAATTTAAGTGATACGACCAACAAAGCATCTTTTTCCATCTCCTGGTTCTAAAAATCCAGGCCTTATACACGCCCCCTGATAGGTAACGTAACAAGTATTAAACTGATAAGAGTAGTACTTACAAACACGTCACTCCTATCTGGTGGCACCTTTGATTGCACGTGCCGTGCCCCAAAATTAAAGTGATACGACCAACAAAGCATCTTTTTCCATCTCCTGGTTCTAAAAATCCAGGCCTTATACACGCCCCCTGATAGGTAACGTAACAAGTATTAAACTGATAAGAGTAGTACTTACAAACACGTCACTCCTATCTGGTGGCACCTTTGACTGCACGTGCTGTGCCCCAAAATTGAAGTGATACGACCAACAAAGCATCTTTTTCCATCTCCTGGTTCTAAAAATCCAGGCCTTATACACGCCCCCTGATAGGTAACGTAACAAGTATTAAACTGATAAGAGTAGTACTTACAAACACGTCACTCCTATCTGGTGGCACCTTTGACTGCACGTGCCGTGCCCCAAAATTAAAGTGATACGACCAACAAAGCATCTTTTTCCATCTCCTGGTTCTAAAAATCCAGGCCTTATACACGCCCCCTGATAGGTGACGTAACAAGTATTAAACTGATAAGAGTAGTACTTACAAACACGCCACTCCTATCTGGTGGCACCTTTGATTGCACGTGCCGTGCCCCAAAATTTAAGTGATACGACCAACAAAGCATCTTTTTCCATCTCCTGGTTCTAAAAATCCAGGCCTTATACACGCCCACTGATAGGTGACGTAACAAGTATTAAACTGATAAGAGTAGTACTTACAAACACGCCACTTCTATCTGGTGGCACCTTTGATTGCACGTGCCGTGCCCCAAAATTTAAGTGATACGACCAACAAAGCATCTTTTTCCATCTCCTGGTTCTAAAAATCCAGGCCTTATACACGCCCCCTGATAGGTGACGTAACAAGTATTAAACTGATAAGAGTAGTACTTACAAACACGCCACTCCTATCTGGTGGCACCTTTGATTGCACGTGCCGTGCCCCAAAATTGAAGTGATACGACCAACAAAGCATCTTTTTCCATCTCCTGGTTCTAAAAATCCAGGCCTTATACACGCCCCCTGATAGGTAACGTAACAAGTATTAAACTGATAAGAGTAGTACTTACAAACACGTCACTCCTATCTGGTGGCACCTTTGACTGCACGTGCCGTGCCCCAAAATTAAAGTGATACGACCAACAAAGCATCTTTTTCCATCTCCTGGTTCTAAAAATCCAGGCCTTATACACGCCCCCTGATAGGTGACGTAACAAGTATTAAACTGATAAGAGTAGTACTTACAAACACGCCACTCCTATCTGGTGGCACCTTTGATTGCACGTGCCGTGCCCCAAAATTTAAGTGATACGACCAACAAAGCATCTTTTTCCATCTCCTGGTTCTAAAAATCCAGGCCTTATACACGCCCCCTGATAGGTGACGTAACAAGTATTAAACTGATAAGAGTAGTACTTACAAACACGCCACTTCTATCTGGTGGCACCTTTGATTGCACGTGCCGTGCCCCAAATTTGAAGTGATACGACCAACAAAGCATCTTTTTCCATCTCCCGGTTCTAAAAATCCAGGCCTTATACACGCCCCCTGATAGGTAACGTAACAAGTATTAAACTGATAAGAGTAGTACTTACAAACACGTCACTCCTATCTGGTGGCACCTTTGACTGCACGTGCCGTGCCCCAAAATTAAAGTGATACGACCAACAAAGCATCTTTTTCCATCTCCCGGTTCTAAAAATCCAGGCCTTATACACGCCCCCTGATAGGTGACGTAACAAGTATTAAACTGATAAGAGTAGTACTTACAAACACGCCACTCCTATCTGGTGGCACCTTTGATTGCACGTGCCGTGCCCCAAAATTGAAGTGATACGACCAACAAAGCATCTTTTTCCATCTCCTGGTTCTAAAAATCCAGGCCTTATACACGCCCCCTGATAGGTAACGTAACAAGTATTAAACTGATAAGAGTAGTACTTACAAACACGTCACTCCTATCTGGTGGCACCTTTGACTGCACGTGCCGTGCCCCAAAATTAAAGTGATACGACCAACAAAGCATCTTTTTCCATCTCCCGGTTCTAAAAATCCAGGCCTTATACACGCCCCCTGATAGGTGACGTAACAAGTATTAAACTGATAAGAGTAGTACTTACAAACACGCCACTCCTATCTGGTGGCACCTTTGATTGCACGTGCCGTGCCCCAAAATTTAAGTGATACGACCAACAAAGCATCTTTTTCCATCTCCTGGTTCTAAAAATCCAGGCCTTATACACGCCCCCTGATAGGTGACGTAACAAGTATTAAACTGATAAGAGTAGTACTTACAAACACGCCACTTCTATCTGGTGGCACCTTTGATTGCACGTGCCGTGCCCCAAAATTTAAGTGATACGACCAACAAAGCATCTTTTTCCATCTCCTGGTTCTAAAAATCCAGGCCTTATACACGCCCCCTGATAGGTAACGTAACAAGTATTAAACTGATATGAGTAGTACTTACAAACACGTCACTCCTATCTGGTGGCACCTTTGACTGCACGTGCCGTGCCCCAAAATTTAAGTGATACGACCAACAAAGCATCTTTTTCCATCTCCTGGTTCTAAAAATCCAGGCCTTATACACGCCCCCTGATAGGTGACGTAACAAGTATTAAACTGATAAGAGTAGTACTTACAAACACGCCACTTCTATCTGGTGGCACCTTTGATTGCACGTGCCGTGCCCCAAAATTGAAGTGATACGACCAACAAAGCATCTTTTTCCATCTCCTGGTTCTAAAAATCCAGGCCTTATACACGCCCCCTGATAGGTAACGTAACAAGTATTAAACTGATAAGAGTAGTACTTACAAACACGTCACTCCTATCTGGTGGCACCTTTGACTGCACGTGCCGTGCCCCAAAATTAAAGTGATACGACCAACAAAGCATCTTTTTCCATCTCCCGGTTCTAAAAATCCAGGCCTTATACACGCCCCCTGATAGGTGACGTAACAAGTATTAAACTGATAAGAGTAGTACTTACAAACACGCCACTCCTATCTGGTGGCACCTTTGATTGCACGTGCCGTGCCCCAAAATTGAAGTGATACGACCAACAAAGCATCTTTTTCCATCTCCTGGTTCTAAAAATCCAGGCCTTATACACGCCCCCTGATAGGTAACGTAACAAGTATTAAACTGATAAGAGTAGTACTTACAAACACGTCACTCCTATCTGGTGGCACCTTTGACTGCACGTGCCGTGCCCCAAAATTAAAGTGATACGACCAACAAAGCATCTTTTTCCATCTCCCGGTTCTAAAAATCCAGGCCTTATACACGCCCCCTGATAGGTGACGTAACAAGTATTAAACTGATAAGAGTAGTACTTACAAACACGCCACTCCTATCTGGTGGCACCTTTGATTGCACGTGCCGTGCCCCAAAATTTAAGTGATACGACCAACAAAGCATCTTTTTCCATCTCCTGGTTCTAAAAATCCAGGCCTTATACACGCCCCCTGATAGGTGACGTAACAAGTATTAAACTGATAAGAGTAGTACTTACAAACACGCCACTTCTATCTGGTGGCACCTTTGATTGCACGTGCCGTGCCCCAAAATTGAAGTGATACGACCAACAAAGCATCTTTTTCCATCTCCTGGTTCTAAAAATCCAGGCCTTATACACGCCCCCTGATAGGTGACGTAACAAGTATTAAACTGATAAGAGTAGTACTTACAAACACGTCACTCCTATCTGGTGGCACCTTTGACTGCACGTGCCGTGCCCCAAAATTAAAGTGATACGACCAACAAAGCATCTTTTTCCATCTCCCGGTTCTAAAAATCCAGGCCTTATACACGCCCCCTGATAGGTGACGTAACAAGTATTAAACTGATAAGAGTAGTACTTACAAACACGCCACTCCTATCTGGTGGCACCTTTGATTGCACGTGCCGTGCCCCAAAATTGAAGTGATACGACCAACAAAGCATCTTTTTCCATCTCCTGGTTCTAAAAATCCAGGCCTTATACACGCCCCCTGATAGGTAACGTAACAAGTATTAAACTGATAAGAGTAGTACTTACAAACACGTCACTCCTATCTGGTGGCACCTTTGACTGCACGTGCCGTGCCCCAAAATTAAAGTGATACGACCAACAAAGCATCTTTTTCCATCTCCCGGTTCTAAAAATCCAGGCCTTATACACGCCCCCTGATAGGTGACGTAACAAGTATTAAACTGATAAGAGTAGTACTTACAAACACGCCACTCCTATCTGGTGGCACCTTTGATTGCACGTGCCGTGCCCCAAAATTTAAGTGATACTACCAACAAAGCATCTTTTTCCATCTCCTGGTTCTAAAAATCCAGGCCTTATACACGCCCCCTGATAGGTGACGTAACAAGTATTAAACTGATAAGAGTAGTACTTACAAACACGCCACTTCTATCTGGTGGCACCTTTGATTGCACGTGCCGTGCCCCCAAATTTAAGTGATACGACCAACAAAGCATCTTTTTCCATCTCCTGGTTCTAAAAATCCAGGCCTTATACACGCCCCCTGATAGGTAACGTAACAAGTATTAAACTGATATGAGTAGTACTTACAAACACGTCACTCCTATCTGGTGGCACCTTTGACTGCACGTGCCGTGCCCCAAAATTTAAGTGATACGACCAACAAAGCATCTTTTTCCATCTCCTGGTTCTAAAAATCCAGGCCTTATACACGCCTCCTGATAGGTGACGTAACAAGTATTAAACTGATAAGAGTAGTACTTACAAACACGCCACTTCTATCTGGTGGCACCTTTGATTGCATGTGCCGTTCCCCAAAATTGAAGTGATACGACCAACAAAGCATCTTTTTCCATCTCCCGGTTCTAAAAATCCAGGCCTTATACACGCCCCCTGATAGGTAACGTAACAAGTATTAAACTGATAAGAGTAGTACTTACAAACACGTCACTCCTATCTGGTGGCACCTTTGACTGCACGTGCCGTGCCCCAAAATTAAAGTGATACGACCAACAAAGCATCTTTTTCCATCTCCCGGTTCTAAAAATCCAGGCCTTATACACGCCCCCTGATAGGTGACGTAACAAGTATTAAACTGATAAGAGTAGTACTTACAAACACGCCACTCCTATCTGGTGGCACATTTGATTGCACGTGCCGTGCCCCAAAATTGAAGTGATACGACCAACAAAGCATCTTTTTCCATCTCCTGGTTCTAAAAATCCAGGCCTTATACACGCCCCCTGATAGGTAACGTAACAAGTATTAAACTGATAAGAGTAGTACTTACAAACACGTCACTCCTATCTGGTGGCACCTTTGACTGCACGTGCCGTGCCCCAAAATTAAAGTGATACGACCAACAAAGCATCTTTTTCCATCTCCCGGTTCTAAAAATCCAGGCCTTATACACGCCCCCTGATAGGTGACGTAACAAGTATTAAACTGATAAGAGTAGTACTTACAAACACGCCACTCCTATCTGGTGGCACCTTTGATTGCACGTGCCGTGCCCCAAAATTTAAGTGATACGACCAACAAAGCATCTTTTTCCATCTCCTGGTTCTAAAAATCCAGGCCTTATACACGCCCCCTGATAGGTGACGTAACAAGTATTAAACTGATAAGAGTAGTACTTACAAACACGCCACTTCTATCTGGTGGCACCTTTGATTGCACGTGCCGTGCCCCAAAATTGAAGTGATACGACCAACAAAGCATCTTTTTCCATCTCCTGGTTCTAAAAATCCAGGCCTTATACACGCCCCCTGATAGGTAACGTAACAAGTATTAAACTGATAAGAGTAGTACTTACAAACACGTCACTCCTATCTGGTGGCACCTTTGATTGCACGTGCCGTGCCCCAAAATTAAAGTGATACGACCAACAAAGCATCTTTTTCCATCTCCCGGTTCTAAAAATCCAGGCCTTATACACGCCCCCTGATAGGTGACGTAACAAGTATTAAACTGATAAGAGTAGTACTTACAAACACGCCACTCCTATCTGGTGGCACCTTTGATTGCACGTGCCGTGCCCCAAAATTGAAGTGATACGACCAACAAAGCATCTTTTTCCATCTCCTGGTTCTAAAAATCCAGGCCTTATACACGCCCCCTGATAGGTAACGTAACAAGTATTAAACTGATAAGAGTAGTACTTACAAACACGTCACTCCTATCTGGTGGCACCTTTGACTGCACGTGCCGTGCCCCAAAATTAAAGTGATACGACCAACAAAGCATCTTTTTCCATCTCCCGGTTCTAAAAATCCAGGCCTTATACACGCCCCCTGATAGGTGACGTAACAAGTATTAAACTGATAAGAGTAGTACTTACAAACACGCCACTCCTATCTGGTGGCACCTTTGATTGCACGTGCCGTGCCCCAAAATTTAAGTGATACGACCAACAAAGCATCTTTTTCCATCTCCTGGTTCTAAAAATCCAGGCCTTATACACGCCCCCTGATAGGTGACGTAACAAGTATTAAACTGATAAGAGTAGTACTTACAAACACGCCACTTCTATCTGGTGGCACCTTTGATTGCACGTGCCGTGCCCCAAAATTTAAGTGATACGACCAACAAAGCATCTTTTTCCATCTCCTGGTTCTAAAAATCCAGGCCTTATACACGCCCCCTGATAGGTAACGTAACAAGTATTAAACTGATAAGAGTAGTACTTACAAACACGTCACTCCTATCTGGTGGCACCTTTGACTGCACGTGCCGTGCCCCAAAATTTAAGTGATACGACCAACAAAGCATCTTTTTCCATCTCCTGGTTCTAAAAATCCAGGCCTTATACACGCCCCCTGATAGGTGACGTAACAAGTATTAAACTGATAAGAGTAGTACTTACAAACACGCCACTTCTATCTGGTGGCACCTTTGATTGCACGTGCCGTTCCCCAAAATTGAAGTGATACGACCAACAAAGCATCTTTTTCCATCTCCCGGTTCTAAAAATCCAGGCCTTATACACGCCCCCTGATAGGTAACGTAACAAGTATTAAACTGATAAGAGTAGTACTTACAAACACGTCACTCCTATCTGGTGGCACCTTTGATTGCACGTGCCGTGCCCCAAAATTAAAGTGATACGACCAACAAAGCATCTTTTTCCATCTCCCGGTTCTAAAAAATCCAGGCCTTATACACGCCCCCTGATAGGTGACGTAACAAGTATTAAACTGATAAGAGTAGTACTTACAAACACGCCACTCCTATCTGGTGGCACCTTTGATTGCACGTGCCGTGCCCCAAAATTGAAGTGATACGACCAACAAAGCATCTTTTTCCATCTCCTGGTTCTAAAAATCCAGGCCTTATACACGCCCCCTGATAGGTAACGTAACAAGTATTAAACTGATAAGAGTAGTACTTACAAACACGTCACTCCTATCTGGTGGCACCTTTGACTGCACGTGCCGTGCCCCAAAATTAAAGTGATACGACCAACAAAGCATCTTTTTCCATCTCCCGGTTCTAAAAATCCAGGCCTTATACACGCCCCCTGATAGGTGACGTAACAAGTATTAAACTGATAAGAGTAGTACTTACAAACACGTCACTCCTATCTGGTGGCACCTTTGATTGCACGTGCCGTGCCCCAAAATTGAAGTTATACGACCAACAAAGCATCTTTTTCCATCTCCTGGTTCTAAAAATCCAAGCCTTATACACGCCCCCTGATATGTGCTGTAACAGGTTTTAAACTGATAAGAGTAGTACTACTTAACACACCTTATAATAATGCAGAGAGAGGCAATGCAGTGAGAGGAGTCTGAAGAAGAGGAGTCAGAGGAGGAAGGTGGCTTTGAGGAGGTGGAAGACCAAACACAGCAGGCATCCTGGGGGGCTTGTTGTCACCTTTCGGGGACCGTTGGTGGCTGGGTGGAGGAAGAGACCTTCAATGACATCAGTGAGGACATGGAACGGGACATGGCTAGCTTGGTATCCAACCTTGTGCAAATGGGGAGTTTGCGGTTGTGCAAATGGACTGTTTGCGGTTGTTTGCGGTGCGTTAAACGGGGAGTTTGGTCTGTCACTGTGAAGCGGGCCTAACCCTTACACTACCTGATCGATACAACATCATACCTGATGTTTTAAAGCACGTTATTCCAAACAATTTAGGAATGTTAGGTAATTTATGCCCTTTATGGCTTAAAACCAGACTCTGCATCAACTATGTAATTTTCCATGGGAGTTTTGCCATGGATCCCCCTCCGGCATGCCACAGTCCAGGTGTTAGTCCCGTTGAAACAACTTTCCCATCACTATTGTGGCCAGAAAGAGTCCCTGTGGGTTTTAAAATTAGCCTACCCATTGAAGTCTATGGCGGTTCGCCGATGTTCGCCGGCTTGCGAACATTTGGGGCGGTTCGCGTTCGCGGTTTGCGAACCAAAAATTTTAGATTTGCGACATCACTACTTGCAAGTGTAATTTTAAGCTGCCTTTAATGAACCTATGGGAAGAAGAGAGAAAGTGTCCAGTGCTAAAATCCTTTTAAAATCAACCAAACATGCAAACAACTAATTTCTAACTCCCTCCTACTTCCACTGTTGAAAATATAATTAAACTTAGAAGACTCAATTGCTCCTACTCATTGCCAAAATGAAGCGTGAAAGAGACATACATGTCATCCTTCATACACAAGCAGTGTATTACAAATGTCTGTATTTTTCAAATCTACAGTCTTGTACATCAAACTTTAAATAGCACTGATATTCAATATAAAATGTATTTCAAATCAAGGTTCCACTTAAGTGGGTTGCTATAATTGTCTGCTTTTATTTATTTAGAGCTATACAATTGCAAATTGTAGTAATTAACAAACAAACTTTAAACTCCTCATATATATGTTACATGCACATTTCCGGGTAATTTTTAAAACAAGACTGAAGATATTCTATTCACCAGCAGTCTTTTTTTATTGTGTCACTACTAGGAGAAATGCACCATATAAATGAATGTATATAATATGTATTACCATTTGTGCCTATTTTCTGTTTATTCTGATCAACGTCATACTCCTCTTTGATAGAAGCTACAAGAAGTAGAGCAGCAAACAAAATGGAAGCCTTCAAACAAATGCTTTAGTGAATGATGAAATAGTCATCAGGTGTAAAAAATAATTAGCAAAACTCACACAAGCCTGGTTAGGGTGGTTGAGGCTCCTCTATGCTGGATTTTAGGCAGTTTTAGTATTTTAGTATTTGCAGCCCAGGTTAGGGCATGTATCATGTTTGAAACTGCTTAGCATTATTGAGCCTGGCTTAAGATATCCCTAATTTATTTTTGGGAGTACTTAAATGGCTGGCTTGTTTAGACTTTAATTTTTAATGGTATAGAAGATAATTTTCATGATCCTCCTGACCACCAGTCCATGGGACTGATATGATCCACCCAGGAGGATTAGGATTTTAAGGATGGCCATTACCTTGGCTGCTTAAAGACTCCTACCAGGACTGTCTCCTGGGAATATGTTGTTGTGAGACAGGGCTAAGTATGTTTTATAGTTATTTAATGTTATATTTAATTGATTACCATATGTATGTAAATTACTTTATGTTATACTATGATGTGTTATGTTATGTTGATTACTGTATGTTCAATTGTGTCCAGGTGATAAGGAGTTAACTGGCAGTTAGGATGTTATGAGGTGGCCAGTAACTGACAGTTGAGAGAGTTATATAATCTGTTAGTTATGTAATGGTGTCTCTGAGGTAAATCCAGTCTGAAGGCAATCTGTGATGCTTTTGACAGGAGAGAAGTGAGGTAACCCAGCTATTAGTGACTCTTAGAAGCTTAAAAAACCTGCCTCCAGCTCAGAATTTCAAGAAAACCAGTTATCACACTGCATTCTGGGAAGCTGAGCAGGGACATACAAATGTGGTCACAAATGAATTGCTCTTCAATCCATAGCCATTTTCACATACATTAAGCTTCTGCCCGCTGCATTACACAGCTTTAACCTTACTGGCGGTATGAATATTTCAGTATTTAGAATGTTAAAGTGGTACATTCTAAAATACTGACATAATCATACCGCCTTTAGACACCATTACCCCTTCCCCCTCTCCTCCTCCCTTTCCCCTTATCCTCTGTCTCCTCCTCCATTTCCCCCCTCTACCCCCTTATCTGCCCACCTCCATTTCTCCCTTAACCTCCTCCTCCCACCATCCTCCTCCTCTCCCCACTCATCCTCCTCCCCCACTCATCCTCCTCCCCCACTCCTCCTCCCCCACTTATCCTCCTCTTCCCCCACTCATCCTCCTCTTCCCCCTTATCCTCCTCTTCCCCCCTTCCACCCTCATCCTCCTCTTCCCCCCCTTCCCCCCTCATCCTCCTCTTCCCCCCTTTCCCCCTAAACCTCCTCTTTCCCACTCCTCTTTCCCACTCACACTCCTCTTTCCCACTCAAACTCCTCTTCCTCCCCCTCATCCCTCCATCCTTCCTCTATCCCTGCTCTCTTCTCTCTTCTTCTTAGCCTCCGATCAGCTCCTGCTGCTGATCAGAGGCTCGCAGCACGTCTTATGCCTGTCTCTTTAACCGGCATATGCTAATGACGTGAGGCGCTTGTGACATCATTAGCATATGCCGGTTCCAGGCATAATACGCGCTGCGAGCCTCCGATCAGCAGCTGGAGCTGTTCGGAGGCTAAGAAGACTATGTATATAGTGCAAGAATGAGGAAGGATAAGGTGGGAGGAGGAAGATAGTGAGGAGCAGGAAGAAGATGGGGAGGGGCAATGGTATGCTGAGGGGACCCAAACAAACTCAGCAGCACTGGGCCCCCTCCACATCCTCCCTGCGGTGGAGGAGTGTGGCTCGGGGTTACCGATTTAGGAAGAGAAGATTAACCCTGAGTCACACTCAGGATTACAGCTAGGAAGGTTAATGCAAAGCCAAGGTTGGATTAAACACAAGCTGAGTATCCTATCCATGTACAGCTGTTTCAAGCTTACTGGCTATCATCAGCATGGAGCGAGATCGCAGCTTGTGTTGAGGACTTTATGAGTAGGCAGTTCACCACAACAATCATTTATATTATGGTGAACAAAAGAGCGATAGAAGACCTCCACCGTACAGTAGTACAGTAAATAAATAGTACATCTGCGTTCACATTTGAATGTCTAAAGCAAGTTAAAAAAGCTGCTTCCAGCTCAAAATTCCGAGAAAAACAGTTATTACACTGCATTCTGGGAAGCTGAGCTGGGACATGCAAACGTGCCACAAATGCCTCACTCTTCAATCCATAGTATATATATATACTAGCGACCTGCCCTTCAAAAATGACAGGGAAATAAAATGTGAAGCCATGGCAATGCTGTTTGCCACAAAATGTAAAGCTTTTTCTACTTTGGCCTTTGGCGCTCATTGCAAGGCTCTCCTCTCATGTATTTTTGCTCCTCTGTGCACCTTCGGCACCCATTGCGAGCCTCTCCCCTTGTGTCCTTCCAGCTTTGTGCTTTGCAACACTCATGTTCGTCGCTCATCACAAAGACAGATATATATCTATATTTTAAATAATAATTAATTAATTAGTTACTTAATAAATTAATATACTTTACCCATTTCTAATTAATATATCCAGCAAGCAATAGCCTGAAGAGCTAACAATCTATTTTATTTTATAGCATTGTTCTATGTTTTATCAAAAATTAATTAAGTTCCAATCTATGAACTGATTTTTTGTAAAGAATAATTGCACTTGCTAAAAACATTGTATTCACTATATATATATATATATATATATATATATATATATATATATATATAGCCTTATAAAATTGCAATTCAACAAATTGAAAAGGGCTCTATATAAGCACAAAGCATATTTTTTTTCCAGAAGATTTTAGTTAGTGAACTTCTATCCAAAAGCAAGGTCTTCACTAACTAAAAACTTCTGTAAAAAAATATGCTCTGTGCTTATATAGAGCCCTTTTCTATTTGCTGAATCGCAATTTAATAAGTCTGCTAGTGTTTACTCCAACCTTGGTTTTACATTAAAGCTGTGTAATACAGCATGCACAAGCTTAAAGGAAACCATATTTGACAATGGCTATGAATTGAAGAGCGAGGCATTTGTAGGCACACTTGCATGTCCCAGCTCAGCTTCCCAGAATGCAGTGTAATAACTAAACACAGATTTGCTATTTATTTACTATATACATATACTGTATATATATATATATATATATATATATATATATATATATATATATATATAATCACAGTGGTCATTTAATGAATTACCTTTTTTTTCTTATTCTGCAAACACACCCGCTATATGCCAGAATTACAGTGTACCAATTCTATGAGTTTGTGATGCATCTTGGATAAATAATAATAAATGGTAAATAGTAAAAAATACTGAAAGGTTGAAAGATTTAACCTTTTCCATTAATGAGGTCAACACAAACCTCAAAAGATTTGCACTATTTATAGATCACTCTTCTTGGGAATAGGTTTTCCTTAAAATGTCAGCCATTTAAAAAGATTGCTTGTGAAATTTTGCAAAATTGCTTTTATTCTGACCTGTTTCTGATTTTTGCAGTGTGTTTATATTCTGAGCATTTTTAAAAATATATAAATTGTTAAATATAAACAGGAGAGCTAGAAAAAGTGCACAGAGAAAAGCAAACAAGATGGGGTCTATCAAAAAGCACTACATATTTGTGCAAAAAAGGCTGCTCCCAACTGCAGCAAAATCCCTGCTATCCTCAGCCGCTGCGAGGCTCACGTTGTATTTACGAGGCAGGAATTTAATAAGGCTGTATGGGCCCTATTCTATTGCCCAAATCGTAAAATTATACACACTTAAACCCACAACAAAAATTGCCATAGATTCTATTAGCTACTTGCATTACGAGTTACCCACCCACAATCTCTACGGGCCAGCCAAACCCGCAAAAATGGTTTTAGAACTGCAATGGTGTTAGCACAGCTCAAGATTTACGAGTGCTAACCAATTAAGGTTACACCAAATGGATATTCTATTACACTAGCAGCAATAATTCACAAAATATTTCCTTTTTGACACTAATTAATTTGTTGTCTTTGAGTGAAGTTTATGTATAAACTCTATGTTTTACTGACGTCTCATTTACTAGGGGCTTGCTTAAATATTGTCCGATCATATGATCATTCCCCATGAAATCCGTCTAAAGAAGGCAGGGTTTACAAGATCAGCCTTGCGGTCGGAATTTTTGAGCTGAAGTCAATAGAGTACATCTAAACAATTATTAAAAAAAACACCTGCAGCCAAATTTGAGTTTGAGGCATTTGCGAGCAGCTAATAGAATATTGCCCTATTGATATGGACATATTCAAAACCTATATTATCACATATATATTTGTGAGCATACGAGTCGTTGCTAACGCAAGAACGCACAGCGAGCCCTCGCGAAGTGAGGGACGCAGTTCCCCGCAAATGTGGATCCTCACGAAGAGAGGGGCCGCATTTGCGGTGGTGGAGCATCACAGGTTGGCTGTGTTTGTCCGCAAATACGGACCCTCGCGAAGCGAGGGGCCGCATTTGCAGAGGTGTAGCCTCAAAGGCGCCTTACACGTGGTTAACACACACACACACGCACGACTTAGAAAAAAAACTCAAAGGCGCCTCACACGCGGTTAACACACACACGCACGACTTAGAAAAAAAACAACTGCGTCCTACATGCACGACTTAGAAAAAAAAACAAATGCGTCCCTCGCAAAAATATACAGCGGTGAAACAACCCATTCCCAAAACGAAAAAACGGACGAAAACGGCGCGCATGAAAACATCAGAAACACAAGAAATAAACACAACAAACACATAAAAAGCTTACTTACAGCAAGGGGCGGCATTCGACACCTCGAAAAGTTAATTTACACGTCCATTTAAGTCCAAAAAAACGAGTTTAAACTGACGAAAATCACCTAAGCGAGAGAAAAAATGGCAGCTGAACAAAACGAAAACGAGGCTACAGACGTAACAATACTACAATACTACACTGACTCGCAAAACTGAAACACAAACTTTGCCGCACGTACCACACTGATATTAACCACCATTTTGAAAACTACTACTCAAAAAATGGCGGATGGAACGCAAATTGTAAGCTGGAACGCAAATAGCGCATGCGTATTGCGTTCTAACGGTCTGAGGCACTTGAAAGTTTATAAATACTGCCTACTTTCCAGAAAATTCAACATTTCTACTCAGGTAATGAACGGAGTGACTGGATAGTTAACTGCTGCTGTTACTTGAGAAAATAATTATTTCCTAATTTCCTACTTTACACTGTGCAAATTACAACTGAGAGGTAAGCTATAATATATTACATTTTATTATCAAGACAGGAAAAAAAAAAAAAAACTTTAACTATGAAAATGTGATTCATGTATAGTGACATGTCACACGCACATTTATGTGTGTAGGCCCTAAAACAAACTAATGTTAACATAAACTAATTAAACAAGTATATTTAAATGACATTAATTTACTGCAACTCATAGCAAAAAATAATATGACACTAATACATGTGGAACCTAAAGCTGAATTTGTGCCCTTTTTTTACTGTCTAAACAGACTCTGCATCAACAGCGTCACTCAAGAATTTCCACCGTGCACTGTGAGAGAGAATCCCTTTTAAAGAACACAAAGAAAGAAGAAGAGGTAAGATAGAAAAATACATTACATGCTGAAAAAGACCATGCTTTGCTAAATCAAAAAGAAGAAATATACAATTAACCATTTCACTTTCTTTTTTAAACAGACACTACAAGAAGACCGGCGGATTAAGATTGGCAGGAGGGGACCCTCTGTCATTCGGACTAGAACAACACTTCAATCAAGGTAAAGTATAACAAGTAGAAAAAATAAAGGAACTATACATTTTTAATGGCCGCCAATATAACAATTTTAAGTAAAATAAAAAAAAATACATAAAAATTGAATAAGGAACAAAACACAGTTCAACAAACTTCACAAAGACCTATACAATTTAGGAAGACAGACAGTTTCACAGAAACCCCCCCAAAAAATAGGTGGCCACAAAACAGGATAGCATCTGAAACATTAGCAACATACATAAAACAAAAGTATTCCTCCTCTTTACTGTAAAATAACCTCCAACCATCACCCACAAGCCAAATGCAGGAATCAAAAAGTGGTGAACACAAAACAGGATAAAAAAAAAGCACAACATAATATAGAAAAGGCAATTAACATTGATTTGTACTGTCTTACATGATTGAATACTCATAAAGAACACTAATTGAGCAAATAAAGTAGACAAAATATGGTGGACACAAAACAGGATTGTACCAAAAATCACAGAAACAGATAGAAAAGTTAAATAATATTCTTCTTTACTGTTTAAGAACCTATAAACCTTAGAAAGAAGCCTAAATAAGCATACCAAAAGTGGTGGACACAAAACAGGATAATGCTAAAACATTGCGATTATATCCAAATAGGAAACACATTCATTTTCAATGTACAACAACATTTAATCCTCATAAAAAAGACTAATTAAGCAAATAAAGTATGCAACATATGGTAGACACAAATAGGATTGTACTAGTGATGTCCCAAACAGTTCGCCGGAGAACTATTCGCGGCGATTTTCGAATGTTCGCGTCCACCGCGAACGGCGAACACATGCGCTTTTCGGTTCACCCCCTATACTTTATCATTGAAGAAACTTTGAACATCATTTATTTTATTTTATAATTTTTGGGGGGTAATCTATGCCTGCCTGCCAGCATGTGTGTGTGACAGGCTAACACCTAACAGCTTATATTGTGCTTATTTTCACTACTCATACCTAGCGGTGTAACATACATTGAAAACAACAATTTTTTTCCTGTAATCTAATTTCAGTTGCCTGCCTGTGTCAGGCTCACAGCTTATATTGTGCTCAGTGACATAAAACAACACTTTTTTGACTGTAATAGATTGAATAGCAATTGCCTGCCTACAGGCGTGTGTGTGAAGCCTATTGCATCTACTCTGCCAACTTTTGCCAGTGCACATTGACACTCATATCTGGTGGCACCTTAGATTGCACGCGCAGGGCCACAAATTTGAAGTAGGAGGTCCGACCAAGCATCTTTTTCCATCTCCCTGTTCCAAAAATAAATGCCATATACACGTCCCCTAATAGTGGACGTAACAGGGATTAAACAGAAAGGAATAGTACTACTTAACAGTACACACCTTATAATAAAGCAGACAGAGGCAACGCAAAGAGAGGAGTCTGAAGAAGAGGAGTCAGAGGAGGAAGGTGGCTTTGAGGAGGTGGAAGACCAAACACAGCAGGCGTCCCAGGGGGCTTGTTGTCACCTTTCGGGGACCCTTGGTGGCTGGGTGGAGGAAGAGACCTTCAATGACATCAGTGAGGACAAGGAACGGGACATGGCTAGCTTGGTATCCAACCTTATGCAAATGGGGAGTATGCGGTTGTGCAAATGGACTGTTAAACGGGGAGTTTGGTCTGTCACTGTGAAGCGGGCCTAACCCTTACACTACCTAATCCATACAACATCATACCTGATGTTTTAAAGCACGTTATTCCAAACAATTTAGGAATGTTAGGTAATTTATGCCCTTTATGGCTTAAAACCAGTGCTAACCAAAAACTCTGCATCAACTATGTAATTTTCTGTGGGAGTTTTGCCATGGATCCCCCTCCGGCATGCCACAGTACAGGTGTTAGTCCCGTTGAAACAACTTTCCCATCACTATTGTGGCCAGAAAGAGTCCCTGTGGGTTTTAAAATCCGCCTGCCCATTGAAGTCTATGGCGGTTCGCCGGGTTCGCCGGTTCGCAAACATTTGCTGCGGTTTGCGTTCGCGGTTCGGGAACCGAAAATGTTATGTTTGCGACATCACTAGTTAAGAGGTCAACCACGTTTTAAATCACAGCAATAAACAAAGGTCAACCATTGAAAAATACAAATCAATAAACACACAGTCTGTCACTGTGAAGCGGGCCTAACCCTTACACTACCTAATCCATACAACATCATACCTGATGTTTTAAAGCACGTTATTCCAAACAATTTAGGAATGTTAGGTAATTTATGCCCTTTATGGCTTAAAACCAGTGCTAACCAAAAACTCTGCATCAACTATGTAATTTTCTGTGGGAGTTTTGCCATGGATCCCCCTCCGGCATGCCACAGTCCAGGTGTTAGTCCCGTTGAAACAACTTTCCCATCACTATTGTGGCCAGAAAGAGTCCCTGTGGGTTTTAAAATCCGCCTGCCCATTGAAGTCTATGGCGGTTCGCCGGGTTCGCCGGTTCGCAAACATTTGCTGCGGTTTGCGTTCGCGGTTCGGGAACCGAAAATGTTATGTTTGCGACATCACTAGTTAAGAGGTCAACCACGTTTTAAATCACAGCAATAAACAAAGGTCAACCATTAAAAAATACAAATCAATAAACAATTCAGTTATAATTAATGGAAGTATACTGTTTATGGATGATTAGCTTCACAAAACACTTGCCTTGCATAATTTTTACAAATTCTGTTAAAATGTTAATTAACTATGTTACTGTTTATAATGTTCCAAGTTTCAAAAATGTTTTTTAAAGTTCCTTACTTACACAGATAAGAAAGTTCAAGTTTCAAAAAATATACTTTCAAGTTTCTTAATTAGATATATTACAAAGTACATGTTAAGAGGTCAACCACGTTTGAACTCACAGCAATAAACAAAGGTCAACTATTGAAAAATACAAATCAATAAACAATTCAGTCATAATTAATGGAAGTACTGTTTATGGATGATTGGCCTCACAAAACACTTGCCTTGCATATTTTTTACAAATTCTGTTAAAATGTTAAATAACTATGTTACTGTTTCTAATGTTACAAGTTTGAAAACAATATTTTCAAGTTCATTACTTAGACAGATAGGAAAGTTCATGTTAAGAGCTCAACCACGTTTTAAGTCACAATGTAAATACTGTCTTTTATGTTAAACCTTAATCCAGGGAGTAATCTGATTGCCAGTTCATGGGGTCAGGAAGGAATTATTTTTTCCCCTCTCTGATACAATTGGGTACGTTTCAAGGAGGGTTTTTACTGTTTGTCTTCCTCTGTATTTAATGTATATTTAAGATAACAATTCTTGAGATAGAACTTGCATGTTAAAAAACCATTACCTCAAGTTTACAATACTAATTAATTTAAAGTTCAACTGTTTTTACATTCAAATGTTAATACCTTTAATACAAAATTAAGTCACAATGTAAATACTGTCTTTTATGTTAAACCTTAATCCAGGGAGTAATCTGATTGCCAGTTCATGGGGTCAGGAAGGAATTATTTTTTCCCCTCTCTGATACAATTGGGTACGTTTCAAGGAGGGTTTTTACTGTTTGTCTTCCTCTGGATTTAATGTATATTTAAGATAAAAATTCTTGAGATAGAACTTGCATGTTAAAAAACCATTACCTCAAGTTTACAATACTAATTAATTTAAAGTTCAACTGTTTTTACATTCAAATGTTAATACCTTTAATACAAAATTATGTTAAAATGTTAAATAACTATGTTACTGTTTATAATGTTCCAAGTTTCAAAAATGTTTTTTAAAGTTCCTTACTTACACAGATAAGAAAGTTCAAGTTTCAAAAAATATACTTTCAAGTTTCTTAATTAGATATATTACAAAGTACATGTTAAGAGGTCAACCACGTTTGAAGTCACAGCAATAAACAAAGGTCAACTATTGAAAAATACAAATCAATAAACAATTCAGTCATAATTAATGGAAGTACTGTTTATGGATGATTGGCCTCACAAAACACTTGCCTTGCATAATTTTTACAAATTCTGTTAAAATGTTAATTAACTTTGTTACTGTTTCTAATGTTACAAGTTTGAAAACAATATTTTCAAGTTCATTACTTAGACTGATAGGAAAGTTCATGTTAAGAGCTCAACCACGTTTTAAGTCACAATGTAAATACTGTCTTTTATGTTAAACCTTAATCCAGGGAGTAATCTGATTGCCAGTTCATGGGGTCAGGAAGGAATTATTTTTTCCCCTCTCTGATACAATTGGGTACGTTTCAAGGAGGGTTTTTACTGTTTGTCTTCCTCTGGATTTAATGTATATTTAAGATAACAATTCTTGAGATAGAACTTGCATGTTAAAAAACCATTACCTCAAGTTTACCATACTAATTAATTTAAAGTTCAACTGTTTTTACATTCAAATGTTAATACCTTTAATACAAAATTATGTTAAAATCTTAATTAACTATGTTACTGTTTATAATGTTCCAAGTTTCAAAAATGTTTTTTAAAGTTCCTTACTTACACAGATAAGAAAGTTCAAGTTTCAAAAAATATACTTTCAAGTTTCTTAATTAGATATATTACAAAGTACATGTTAAGAGGTCAACCACGTTTGAAGTCACAGCAATAAACAAAGGTCAACTATTGAAAAATACAAATCAATAAACAATTCAGTCATAATTAATGGAAGTACTGTTTATGGATGATTGGCCTCACAAAACACTTGCCTTGCATAATTTTTACAAATTCTGTTAAAATGTTAATTAACTATGTTACTGTTTCTAATGTTACAAGTTTGAAAACAATATTTTCAAGTTCATTACTTAGACAGATAGGAAAGTTCATGTTAAGAGCTCAACCACGTTTTAAGTCACAATGTAAATACTGTCTTTTATGTTAAACCTTAATCCAGGGAGTAATCTGATTGACAGTTCATGGGGTTAGGAAGGAATTATTTTTCCCCTATCTGATACAATTGGGTACGTTTCAAGGAGGGTTTTTACTGTTTGTCTTCCTCTGGATTTAATGTATATTTAAGATAACAATTCTTGAGATAGAACTTGCATGTTAAAAAACCATTACCTCAAGTTTACAATACTAATTAATTTAAAGTTCAACTGTTTTTACATTCAAATGTTAATACCTTTAATACAAAATTATGTTAAAATCTTAATTAACTATGTTACTGTTTATAATGTTCCAAGTTTCAAAAATGTTTTTTAAAGTTCCTTACTTACACAGATAAGAAAGTTCAAGTTTCAAAAAATATACTTTCAATGTTCTTAATTAGATATATTACAAAGTACATGTTAAGAGGTCAACCACGTTTGAACTCACAGCAATAAACAAAGGTCAACTATTGAAAAATACAAATCAATAAACAATTCAGTCATAATTAATGGAAGTACTGTTTATGGATGATTGGCCTCACAAAACACTTGCCTTGCATATTTTTTACAAATTCTGTTAAAATGTTAAATAACTATGTTACTGTTTCTAATGTTACAAGTTTGAAAACAATATTTTCAAGTTCATTACTTAGACAGATAGGAAAGTTCATGTTAAGAGCTCAACCACGTTTTAAGTCACAATGTAAATACTGTCTTTTATGTTAAACCTTAATCCAGGGAGTAATCTGATTGCCAGTTCATGGGGTCAGGAAGGAATTATTTTTTCCCCTCTCTGATACAATTGGGTACGTTTCAAGGAGGGTTTTTACTGTTTGTCTTCCTCTGTATTTAATGTATATTTAAGATAACAATTCTTGAGATAGAACTTGCATGTTAAAAAACCATTACCTCAAGTTTACAATACTAATTAATTTAAAGTTCAACTGTTTTTACATTCAAATGTTAATACCTTTAATACAAAATTAAGTCACAATGTAAATACTGTCTTTTATGTTAAACCTTAATCCAGGGAGTAATCTGATTGCCAGTTCATGGGGTCAGGAAGGAATTATTTTTTCCCCTCTCTGATACAATTGGGTACGTTTCAAGGAGGGTTTTTACTGTTTGTCTTCCTCTGGATTTAATGTATATTTAAGATAAAAATTCTTGAGATAGAACTTACATGTTAAAAAACCATTACCTCAAGTTTACAATACTAATTAATTTAAAGTTCAACTGTTTTTACATTCAAATGTTAATACCTTTAATACAAAATTATGTTAAAATGTTAAATAACTATGTTACTGTTTATAATGTTCCAAGTTTCAAAAATGTTTTTTAAAGTTCCTTACTTACACAGATAAGAAAGTTCAAGTTTCAAAAAATATACTTTCAAGTTTCTTAATTAGATATATTACAAAGTACATGTTAAGAGGTCAACCACGTTTGAAGTCACAGCAATAAACAAAGGTCAACTATTGAAAAATACAAATCAATAAACAATTCAGTCATAATTAATGGAAGTACTGTTTATGGATGATTGGCCTCACAAAACACTTGCCTTGCATAATTTTTACAAATTCTGTTAAAATGTTAATTAACTTTGTTACTGTTTCTAATGTTACAAGTTTGAAAACAATATTTTCAAGTTCATTACTTAGACTGATAGGAAAGTTCATGTTAAGAGCTCAACCACGTTTTAAGTCACAATGTAAATACTGTCTTTTATGTTAAACCTTAATCCAGGGAGTAATCTGATTGCCAGTTCATGGGGTCAGGAAGGAATTATTTTTTCCCCTCTCTGATACAATTGGGTACGTTTCAAGGAGGGTTTTTACTGTTTGTCTTCCTCTGGATTTAATGTATATTTAAGATAACAATTCTTGAGATAGAACTTGCATGTTAAAAAACCATTACCTCAAGTTTACCATACTAATTAATTTAAAGTTCAACTGTTTTTACATTCAAATGTTAATACCTTTAATACAAAATTATGTTAAAATCTTAATTAACTATGTTACTGTTTATAATGTTCCAAGTTTCAAAAATGTTTTTTTAAAGTTCCTTACTTACACAGATAAGAAAGTTAAAGTTTCAAAAAATATACTTTCAAGTTTCTTAATTAGATATATTACAAAGTACATGTTAAGAGGTCAACCACGTTTGAAGTCACAGCAATAAACAAAGGTCAACTATTGAAAAATACAAATCAATAAACAATTCAGTCATAATTAATGGAAGTACTGTTTATGGATGATTGGCCTCACAAAACACTTGCCTTGCATAATTTTTACAAATTCTGTTAAAATGTTAATTAACTATGTTACTGTTTCTAATGTTACAAGTTTGAAAACAATATTTTCAAGTTCATTACTTAGACAGATAGGAAAGTTCATGTTAAGAGCTCAACCACGTTTTAAGTCACAATGTAAATACTGTCTTTTATGTTAAACCTTAATCCAGGGAGTAATCTGATTGACAGTTCATGGGGTTAGGAAGGAATTATTTTTCCCCTATCTGATACAATTGGGTACGTTTCAAGGAGGGTTTTTACTGTTTGTCTTCCTCTGGATTTAATGTATATTTAAGATAACAATTCTTGAGATAGAACTTGCATGTTAAAAAACCATTACCACAAGTTTACAATACTAATTAATTTAAAGTTCAACTGTTTTTACATTTAAATGTTAATACCTTTAATACAAAATTATGTTAAAATCTTAATTAACTATGTTACTGTTTATAATGTTCCAAGTTTCAAAAATGTTTTTTAAAGTTCCTTACTTACACAGATAAGAAAGTTCAAGTTTCAAAAAATATACTTTCAAGTTTCTTAATTAGATATATTACAAAGTACATGTTAAAAGGTCAACCACGTTTGAAGTCACAGCAATAAACAAAGGTCAACTATTGAAAAATACAAATCAATAAACAATTCAGTCATAATTAATGGAAGTACAGTTTATAGATGATTAGCCTCACAAAACACTTGCCTTGCATAATTTTTACAAATTCTGTTAAAATGTTAATAACTATGTTAGTGTTTCTAATGTTACAAGTTTGAAAACAATATTTTCAAGTTCATTACTTAGACAGATAGGAAAGTTCATGTTAAGAGCTCAACCACGTTTTAAGTCACAATGTAAATACTGTCTTTTATGTTAAACCTTAATCCAGGGAGTAATCTGATTGCCAGTTCATGGGGTCAGGAAGGAATTATTTTTTCCCCTCTCTGATACAATTGGGTACGTTTCAAGGAGGGTTTTTACTGTTTGTCTTCCTCTGGATTTAATGTATATTTAAGATAACAATTCTTGAGATAGAACTTGCATGTTAAAAAACCATTACCTCACGTGTACAATACTAATTAATTTAAAGTTCAACTGTTTTTACATTCAAATGTTAATACCTTTAATACAAAATTATGTTAAAATGTTAATTAACTATGTTACTGTTTATAATGTTCCAAGTTTCAAAAATGTTTTTTAAAGTTCCTTACTTACACAGATAAGAAAGTTCAAGTTTCAAAAAATATACTTTCAAGTTTCTTCATTAGATATATTACAAAGTACATGTTAAGAGGTCAACCACGTTTGAAGTCACAGCAATAAACAAAGGTCAACTATTGAAAAATACAAATCAATAAACAATTCAGCCATAATTAATGGAAGTACTGTTTATGGATGATTGGCCTCACAAAACACTTGCCTTGCATAATTTTTACAAATTCTGTTAAAATGTTAATTAACTATGTTAGTGTTTCTAATGTTACAAGTTTGAAAACAATATTTTCAAGTTCATTACTTAGACAGATAGGAAAGTTCATGTTAAGAGCTCAACCACGTTTTAAGTCACAATGTAAATACTGTCTTTTATGTTAAACCTTAATCCAGGGAGTAATCTGATTGCCAGTTCATGTGGTCAGGAAGGAATTATTTTTTCCCCTCTCTGATACAATTGGGTATGTTTCAAGGAGGGTTTTTACTGTTTGTCTTCCTCTGGATTTAATGTATATTTAAGATAACAATTCTTGAGATAGAACTTGCATGTTAAAAAACCATTACCTCAAGTTTACAATACTAATTAATTTAAAGTTCAACTGTTTTTACATTCAAATGTTAATACCTTTAATACAAAATTATGTTAAAATCTTAATTAACTATGTTACTGTTTATAATGTTCCAAGTTTCAAAAATGTTTTTTAAAGTTCCTTACTTACACAGATAAGAAAGTTAAAGTTTCAAAAAATATACTTTCAAGTTTCTTAATTAGATATATTACAAAGTACATGTTAAGAGGTCAACCACGTTTGAAGTCACAGCAATAAACAAAGGTCAACTATTGAAAAATACAAATCAATAAACAATTCAGTCATAATTAATGGAAGTACTGTTTATAGATGATTAGCCTCACAAAACACTTGCCTTGCATAATTTCTACAAATTCTGTTAAAATGTTAATTAACTATGTTAGTGTTTCTAATGTTACAAGTTTGAAAACAATATTTTCAAGTTCATTACTTAGACAGATAGGAAAGTTCATGTTAAGAGCTCAACCACGTTTTAAGTCACAATGTAAATACTGTCTTTTATGTTAAACCTTAATCCAGGGAGTAATCTGATTGCCAGTTCATGGGGTCAGGAAGGAATTATTTTTTTCCCTCTCTGATACAATTGGGTACGTTTCAAGGAGGGTTTTTACTGTTTGTCTTCCTCTGGATTTAATGTATATTTAAGATAACAATTCTTGAGATAGAACTTGCATGTTAAAAAACCATTACCTCACGTGTACAATACTAATTAATTTAAAGTTCAACTGTTTTTACATTCAAATGTTAATACCTTTAATACAAAATTATGTTAAAATGTTAATTAACTATGTTACTGTTTATAATGTTCCAAGTTTCAAAAATGTTTTTTAAAGTTCCTTACTTACACAGATAAGAAAGTTCAAGTTTCAAAAAATATACTTTCAAGTTTCTTAATTAGATATATTACAAAGTACATGTTAAGAGGTCAACCACGTTTGAAGTCACAGCAATAAACAAAGGTCAACTATTGAAAAATACAAATCAATAAACAATTCAGTCATAATTAATGGAAGTACTGTTTATGGATGATTAGCCTCACAAAACACTTGCCTTGCATAATTTTTACAAATTCTGTTAAAATGTTAATTAACTATGTTAGTGTTTCTAATGTTACAAGTTTGAAAACAATATTTTCAAGTTCATTACTTAGACAGATAGGAAAGTTCATGTTAAGAGCTCAACCGCGTTTTAAGTCACAATGTAAATACTGTCTTTTATGTTAAACCTTAATCCAGGGAGTAATCTGATTGCCAGTTCATGGGGTCAGGAAGGAATTATTTTTTCCCCTCTCTGATACAATTGGGTATGTTTCAAGGAGGGTTTTTACTGTTTGTCTTCCTCTGGATTTAATGTATATTTAAGATAACAATTCTTGAGATAGAACTTGCATGTTAAAAAACCATTACCTCACGTTTACAATACTAATTAATTTAAAGTTCAACTGTTTTTACATTCAAATGTTAATACCTTTAATACAAAATTATGTTAAAATGTTAATTAACTATGTTACTGTTTATAATGTTCCAAGTTTCAAAAATGTTTTTTAAAGTTCCTTACTTACACAGATAAGAAAGTTCAAGTTTCAAAAAATATACTTTCAAGTTTCTTAATTAGATATATTACAAAGTACATGTTAAGAGGTCAACCACGTTTGAAGTCACAGCAATAAACAAAGGTCAACTATTGAAAAATACAAATCAATAAACAATTCAGTCATAATTAATGGAAGTACTGTTTATGGATGATTAGCCTCACAAAACACTTGCCTTGCATAATTTTTACAAATTCTGTTAAAATGTTAATTAACTATGTTAGTGTTTCTAATGTTACAAGTTTGAAAACAATATTTTCAAGTTCATTACTTCATTCATTACTCATTCTATTAGCGTCCGCAGCCGTTGCGGGGCCGCAAGGACCGGCCGCAAGCTATTCTGCTATTCTATTCAGTTACGGCCGGAGGCTCCGGCAGGCTTGCGGCCGGTGCCTTGCTATCTCTTGCGGCCGCTCGCGCCAGAGGAAAGCCTTTGATCTAAAACGGCCGCAAGACTTTCGGCAGTAAGAAATTCCTATTTGCAATTCAATTGCTCCGGGAAACCTCTCTGCAAGGCTAAAAACGAGCCGCTGCTTACTTGCAGGAAAGAGGTCCCGCTAGCACCAATTAAGCACATAAAATAGCTCAAATAAAGCCATCCTGCACTTTGTGAAGACTATAAAGGGATTTTAGGTGTTAGAAAAAATAGCACATAATTATCCTATACTCAAATCCGTAAAATATTTTATTTTTAATATCCGTAAAATATCCATGTAAAAAGTCCAGAGTGCTTGGAGCACCTCAGACATGCCCACGCCGCAGCCGGAAAATAAACAGTTAATTTGAACTTGGGTTTGGGCTGATGTGCAAGCTTGAGAGTGGGTTCCTTTTAATCCTCATGTCCCCCAATATGATCCCTAGAATTTACAGAGCTGTACAGTGCAGGCTTGAATTTATTTTTGAGTTTTTATATTTTACAGCTTACGGCCGGTTCCAAGATATGCGGCCGGCCGTAAAAGGAGATCCTTGCGGGGCCGTATAATAGAATCGCGAGTTAACTGAACCCCCGCAAGGAATCGCAGCCTTACGGCCGATTTACGGCCAGTAATAGAATGAGGCCCATAGACTGGTGTGGAAACTTTCATCTCTGAGAATATAGCCCTATACAGTATACCTCATGTATTAAAGGGTGAAGCATTGGCAAATTTGTGAAGAGTCAAGTTTTACTACATTTGCTCAATACAATAACATGAAAATTAAATTTCCAGGAAGTCTCCAAAATGTTATACTTTAGTGCATCCTGGGGGTCTGAGCTCTAGCTTGCACTC
Organism: Discoglossus pictus; assembly: GCA_027410445.1. NCBI lineage: Eukaryota > Metazoa > Chordata > Amphibia > Anura > Alytidae > Discoglossus > Discoglossus pictus. Next base: position 294,565,322 of record CM050163.1, read on the forward strand.
ATTTTCTCTCTCTGCAACCTTAGTTACAGTGCCTTACAAGTATTCACCCCTCTTGACTTTTTACCTATTTTGCTACATTACAGCCTTAAGTTCAACATTCAGTGTTTTGTTCATCTGAATTTTTTGTGATGGATCAGAACACAATAGTCTAAGTTGGTGAAGTGAAATTAGAAAAATATATACATAAAACAAATGTTTAGAAATAGAAAACAGAAAATTGGCATGTGCATATGTATTCACCACCTTTGTTATGAAGCCCTTAAAAAGCTCTGGTGCAACCAATTACCTTCAGAAGTCACATAATTAGTGAAACGATGTCCACCTGTGTGTCATTACATATACACACCTTTTTTGAAAGGCCCCAAAGGCTGCAACACCTAAGCAAGAGGCACAACTAACCAAACACTGCCATGAAGACTAATGAACTCTCCAAACAAGTAAGGAACCATGTTGTTGAGAAGTACAAGTCAGGGTTAGCTTATCAAAAAATATCCAAATCTTTGATAATCCCCAGGAGCACCATCAAATCTATCATAACCAAAAGGAAAGAACATGGCACAACAGCAAACCTCCAATGAGACGGCCGCCCACCAAAACTCACGGACCGAACAAGGAGGCCGCACAGACACCTAGGGTAACTCTGGATGAGCTGCAGAGTTCCACAGCAGAGACTGGAGTATCTGTACATAGGACGACAATAAGCCGCATGCTCCATAGAGTTGGGCTTTATTGAAGAGTGGCCAGAAGAAAGTCATTATTTTCATTAAAAAAACAAAATGGCACGTTTTGAGTTTGCGAAAAGGCATGTGGGAGACTCCCAAAATGTATGGAGGAAGGTGCTCTGGTGTGATGAGACTAAAATTGAACTTTTTGGCCATCAAAGAAAACGCTATGTCTGATGCAAACCTAACACAACACATCACCCAAAGAACACCATCCCCAGTGAAACATGGTGGTGGCAGCATCATGCTGTGGGGATGTTTTTCAGCAGCTGGGACTGGGAATCTGGTCAGAGTTGAGCGAAAGATGGATGGTGCTAAATACAGGGATATTCTTGAGCAAAGCCTGTACCACTCTGTGCTGGATTTGATGTTAGGATGGAGGTTCACCTTCTAGCAGGACAATGACCCCAAACACACTGCTAAAGCAACACATGAGTGCTTTAAGGGGAAACATGTAAATGTGTTGTAATGGCCTAGTCAAAGCCCAGGCCTCAATCCAATAGAAAATCTGTGGTCATACTTAAAGATTGCTGTTCACAAGGGAAAAACATCCAACTTGAAGGAGCTGGAGCAGTTTTGCCAGCGGGAATAGGCAATAATCCCAGTGGTAAGATGTGGCAAGCTCATAGAGACTTATCCAAAGATACTTGGAGCTGTGATTGCCACAAAAGGTGGCTCTACAAAGTATTGACTTTGGGGGGGGGGGGGGTGAATAGTTATGCACATTGACTTTTTCTTTTCTTTTGTTCTATTTGTTGTTTGCTTCACAATAAAAAAAATAAAAAAAATAAAAACATTTTCAAAGTTGTATTCATGTTCTGTAAATTAAATGATGCAAATCCATGTAAATAACAATCCATGTTAATTCCAGGTTGTGAGGCAACAAAACACAAAAAATGCCAAGGAGGGTGAATACTTTTGCAAGCCACTGTACATGTTTAAAGTCAATATTTGTAACATGTGTGTGATTTCAACTACATTTATAGCATCATATGTTTTAGTTAATTAAGACTGCAAGTTGATCACTTGCTTCTTGCATCCCTAAGATAGTGGTTGATGTTTTTCTTTCATGGTTTAATGTTCTTTATGCTGCGTGCTATAACGTTTAAAAATACAAGATAAGAAGTAATTGCCTGTGACATTGTGATTCTATGTCATATTGTCTTCATTGTTATGATGGTTCTTATGACCATTGATTGTCCTCTGCTTATAGAGCAAGTAAATGCATTGATTGTTTTTTTTTAGTCTTTTCTGTAAGAACATGTTTCAAAATATTCAAAATTGCAGAGAATTCGCCTCTTAAAAACTGGTATATTACAATTTAGTGCATTGAAAATGTCAGATAAAATTGTTCTTCTTCCATCTTACTAAAAGCACATAATTCAAGGAGAAAACATCCTTCATGTAAAGTAGAATAGTTCAAGGTTTCTAAAGTGCTTCTTGAGAACAGCCTACGGAATTAAAAGTTAATACTTGGTGAAGTCCATTTGACTCTGAGCAGTTTTCTCTAGAACCACAAATCAAAAGTGTCAATTCTAGGAGCTCAGCCTTCTTTATGGTCCAGCTCTCACATGTGTATGTTACTACGAGGAATACCATAGCTATAAGTATGTGGGCCTTTGTAGATAGTGTAATTAATTTAATTTTTGTAAAGCTTGTCCAGGTCTACCATAGCTTTCCTATCCAGAATCAAAAGTTTATTTGTTTCATGGCTGCAGACACCATCTGCAGAGATCTTGGAGCCTGGAAAAATAAAATCTATCACTGCCTTCACTTCCCCATCTATTTGACAAAAAACAATATTTCTGTTTTCCATGATTTTTGTCTTTTTAAGGTTGAGCATCAGGGCAGCTTTTGTACTCTCTTACGGACTCATCAACAGGCCCTTTAGCTCCTGCTTACTTTCTGCTATCAGAAGTATCATTTGTGTATATGAAATTGTTGATACTTTCTCAGCAATATAAATTTCAGCTTTGGATTCATCCAGCCTGACGTTAGGCATTATGTATTCCTCATGTATTCCCATTCATGAAACATTCATTTTTCTATATTCTGTTCTGACTGTGGCTTCTTGGTCCACATATAGATTTATCAGAAGGCGTAAGAGATGGTCTGGCACCCCCATTTCTTTAAGAACTTGCCAAATTTTGTTATGATTCACACAGACTTTAGAATAGTCTATAAGGCAGAAGTGAAAGATTTTCTGGAACCCTCTTGCACATTCTTAGGGACTATCTCACTTCACACTCCAAGATGGATGGTTCCAGCTCCAACTTTGACATGAAACATTCTCTTGAGATGCCCAATTTTCTTGAAAAGATATACTGACATTCCCATTCTGTTATCTTCTTTGGTATTGTTACATCTCTCATTGTAGGATGTCTCCTTGTCTCTTCTTCCTATCCTCTGGAATTCTGAATTCAGTTGTACAAACCTGTTTCCACTACCTTTCAGTTTCCTTTTTCTTGGGCTATTTTCGAAGCCTTTTCAGACAGACAATTTGCCTTCTTAGTTTTCCATATTTTGGAAATATTCTTATTATTTTGTTGCTGTTTTCAGGACAATGTCATACATTTCTTTCCAGATTATAAAGGCATTATATCCAGTATGTCTAGTCCATTAAATCTAGTTTATCTCTACTGCATATTCACAGTAGATAATATTTAATTTGCATCTGCTTGGTCTGATGATTTTCCATCTTTTCTTAAGTTGATTTCTAAACTTTGCCATAAAAAGCTCATAATACAAGACACAGTCAGCTCCAGATCTATTTGTTGTTGCCTGTATAACTCCTCCATATTTCACTAAGTATATAGTCAATATGGTGATGTCCATGTGTAGAGACATTTGTGAGGCTGCTAGATGTTAAATGGCTTGCCTTGAATTTGAATTTAGGTTGAAACCAAACACTGTGTTGACTACCCTTTGATTGGTTATGATGGTTAATTAATTCTGCAGGATTATTGACCACAGGAGAAGATTTGGTGGTTGAATGATATGAAATGTTCAATTCCATTTTAGTTCCAGGATATCAATGTTTAATCTTGACAGGTCCTGTTTGCTTTGGTTTGTAGTCCTAATGTTCCAGATTCCTATGCTGAAATGTTTTTATAGCAGCAGACTTTCTTTTCCCCTCCAGATACATCCACAGCAGGTTGTTCTCTTGAATTTGGCTCAACCATTTATTAGATCTGGTGCTACCCTCTGCTCTTCCCCAGTAATGTGGTGGGCACCATCTGACCTGAAGGTCTCATCTTCCTGTGCCATATAATTATGTCTCGTTGTTGTGCTTATCCAAAAGGTTTTCTTAGCAAAGATACATGGGTGGGTTGCAAGTTCCTTCTCCAGTGGACTGAGATTTGTCTGATCTCTCTGCTATGAACACTCCCATCTTTGTTCACCCAATTTGGTATAGCTCAAAGCTACACTGAGTTATACAAACCCCTTCACCACAAAAAGGTAACAATCCAGAAGCGGATGTACATTTACCAACCCCCTGGACACAAAAAGGCATAATCCAATAAAATAGCTTATTCCTATTGGGTTAGTATTTGTATGCAAATGTTGCTCAACATAATTTTTTATATCTGTCTGACACATCTGTATCTATCATTTAGCGTATCCGTCACTATGTGTGTCTGTCATTCTATATCTGCCATGCTTTGTGGCTGTCACTCTATTTATCAGTCATTCAGTGTATGAGTCTCTGCAATTTGGTGATTCTCTGTAACACCATGTGCCTTTTTTTATTCTGTGTGTCTGTCATTCTGTGTTTGTCTATAATTTTTCATGTCTCATATTTTGTTTGTCTTTGACAGTCTTTTCCTTTGTTATTATGTGTTACTGAATGTCTGTATGTCAATCTGTTCTGTTTGCCTATTATTAAGTGTGCCTCTGTCAGCCTTTTTCTGGCTATCATTCTCTATATATTTATGTCTGCCCTTCTAAATCTGTCTGTATGCCACATTTTGTTTCTAAAAATGTCAATCTGTGTTGTATGAATGGTTTTGTTTTAAATAAACTAAAAAGTCTTCTAAAGGGTCTTAATCACTGTCATTGCTTAACAATTCCTCTTTGCTTGGTTGTGGTAATTTTCCTCCGCTATGTCATGCACATTTCATATTGTTATCGATACATACTTAGTAACATAATAGATATAAATGTCAGTTAAATTCATCAGTTTTAATGTAAGAGAACTAAACTCCCTGAGCAAAAGGAGTTCTATATTGAGACTGATGAAACAACAGAAGGGGTATATTCTCTTCAAGAAACACATTGGGATAGAAATAAGATTCCAAATTTTGTCTATCCAGATTTCAACCTAAGTCAATAATATTTAGTAGAAAATATACAATTAAAGAGGATTTAGTAGAAATAGATCCCTATGGCCGTTACATTCTGTGGATCGGCAAGACTAATGATCAGAAGTTCACTTTGATAAATCTGTATGCATCAAATGAAAAAACAAGTTTATTTTGTAAAAAAAAATAATTAAAAAAATTAATAAATACAAACATGGCTTAGTCATTATGGCAGGTGATTTCAACTTAACATCTAATCCTGACCTTGACAGAAATATCACAAAACTGATTAAAAATTAGGTCAAGACTCAAAATAACTCGGATTTATTTTGTAAATTAATTAAAGACAATAATTTATACAATGCTTTGAGAGTCTTGTTCCCTAAGTGGAGTGACTTCTCATTTTTCTCTCCGGTTCACAGAATGTATTCAAAGCTAGATTTTTTTCTTGTGGACAGATGCACTATGAACCTCATTAATCAAGCTGAAATAGGTCCTATTATTATCTCCGACCATGCTTATGTTACATTAACGATTAAACTAGACTCCTTTAGAAGTTCAAAGTCCCACTGGAAAATGGACGATTCACTAATCAATAACAATAAGAATAAGAACTACCTTATTTCTCAAACCAAAGAGTTCTTTGAACTCAATAAAAACTCAGTTCCATCCAAGAGTTTGCTGTGGACTGCATATAAGGCCTTTACCAGGGGTATTTTGATCAAAATGAAGAGTAATTTAATTAAACAAAGAGGTACTTAATTGTGCAAGTTATTAATTCAGCTGTACAACTTAGAGAAATGTAATAAATGAAATTCCTCTGATAAAATGTTGGTAGAAATTAAAAGTATTCAAAAGCAAGTTAACAAAATAAATCATTCGCTCTCGGATAAGGCTTTATGGTGTTTACAGCAAAATGTTTACCAAAACAAGTATATTTTTAGCAAACAAGATTAAAATGAAAAATCTAAATACTAGAATAGAGGGCTTATTTAGAGAAAGTATATATTGCTGAAGCATTCCCTTTATATTACACAAAACTATACAATTTGGCACAAGACCCGAATTTTAAAAATCCATCAACGGAAGATATTAATATCTTCTTAAGGAAATATAAACTTTAAAAAATGAGTCCTCTCCAGTTAAAGACTTTGAGCGACTCTGTCTCTGACAATGAAATTCTTGAAACTATAAAAAATCTTAAAAACCACACCACTCCTGGCCCAGATGCCTACACTAACTTATTGTATAAACAATACAGTGCAATCTTAACACCAATACTGAAAGAAGTTATGTGTCTGGGTAAAATCTCACAGGAAATGTTAAAAGCTACTATTATTGTTATGCCTAAGAAAGATCAAGACCCTCACAATTGTGCCAATTACAGACCAATTCCACTTATGAACCCAGACTTGAAATTATATTCCAAAATCTTAGCCACTACACTTGGAAAGATGTTTGCTGACTTGATATCCACCGATCAAGCAGGTTTTCTTCCTGGCAGACAAGGTTCCGACAGTGTCAGGAAGCTTTTAATATGATATCTTTTGCAAATACGTCCTGCGCTCCCACCCTATTTATATCTCTAGACACTGAAAAAGCGTTTGATAGGGTAGGGTTGGAGTACATGAAACTAACACTGTTGGAAATGGGCTTAGGCTCCTTTGGTTCTCATGCAATTGGTGCTATTTACTCAAGCCCTTCAGCTGCAGTAGCAGGAGTTGGTTTCTGCTCCCAGAGTTTTACGATTTCAAATGGTGTGAGACAGGGATGTGCTCTATCTCCCATTCTGTTTACCCTTCTGATTGAACTATTCGCAGAAGCAGATAGATGTTCATCTACTATAAGGGGGGTGATGGTAGGAGAGAGAGCATAAGACTACTCGCCTCACCTACAGAATCTCTGGGTCAACTGGACCAACTTATCACTTGTTTTGGTTTTATTTCTAACTATAAATTATATCCTTTAAAATTAGAAATTTTTAAATTTAACCTCTCTAACAATTAAAAAAAACATCTGGAGACAAAGTTCCCATTTAAATGGGACTCAGATTCATTTAATCATGTTAGTATCACTTTCTCTGATGATATTAAACAGATGCCCACTATCAACTCTAGCAAGGTTTTTTCTAAATGCGACAAAACTATAAAGAGCTGGTCCGGTCTTCGACTATGCTTCTCGGTTAGACTTGCTTCCATCAAAATGATTATTCTAACGAGAATTAATTACATTCTACAAGCCATTCTTATATGCTTTCCAGTATCTTGGATCATTCAGTCTCAATGTATAATCTATAATTTTATACATTGTGGTAAACATATAAGGTTGAAAAGGTCAGTTATGGTCAGGAAATTCTCTAAAGGCGGCATTGGATATCCATCGATTAAGCTTTAGGATGATGCCATCAGACGTTCCCATATTCTGAAATGGCTAGATCATAAAAGTAATTATCCATGGAAACAGATAGACAGTTTTTTTATTTTTAATCAAGATCTGAATCTTCTGTTTTTTTCTAAAAAGTATCATGTTAAAAGTTTAAAAACAGGGGCAGATATAGTCTGCAATAATTGAAACTATTGGCACTGTAATAATAAAAAGCAAAAATATCTTTCCATACCAAGTCTCTTATGCCAATTACTCCTATTTAAAGTTTTTAAAATTTCCTTAAATACTGACTTTTTAAGTAATAACTTTCAGATTTTGTTTGAAACTTCTCCCTTTTGATCAATTTAGAAATAAACTGGGTGTTCCCTCCCTGTGCTGGTTAATTTATGACCAAATTAGATCTTGGTTACATAAACAACTAGGCAGGGAAATTCCCAGGAAGCAGTGGAACTCAAGCGAACTATTAATTTAAAAAAAAAGACTTCTCTCACCTTATATCTAAATGCTTTGACATTGTTCATTCTATTACTGAAAAATAAAATAAACCTTATACCTTACTACTCTGGGAGAAGGACTTACAGAGATCATTCTCCTTAGACATTTGGCAAAAAGCTTTCAGACTTACAAATAAATTCATAGAAAATGCACCACAAAGAGAAGTTTACTTAAAAAATGTAAATAGATGGTACATAGTCCCACTTAAAGTTTTTAAAATTTCACATGAGATTAAGGATAAACTTTGTTAGAGAAACTGTGATAATATTGGAAGCTAGCTTCATATTTGGTGGGATTGCCCGCCTGTTAAATCACTATGGGCAAAATGTTTTGGATTCATTTCAAATACTTTGGGAAAAGAGGTTACACCTACACCGGGTGTTTGTTATTTATTAATTTTTTAGAGTCTTTTAAACAAAGTGAAAAGGCATTTATAATTCAAATGTGCTCTACTATTAAATCAACCATCATAAGCAGAAACAAGTTGATTTACCCATTTGGGCTGAAATTTTACAAAAAACACATTACATCAGAAATTTGGAAAATGTTTAAGATTCTGGCAAAATTGTTAATCAACATAAACAGAAATGGTCAAGTTGGGATGTCATTACCTGACCTTGACACTTTAGCCCTTTGCATTTACTTTAAATTATCAAGTATGAATGGTGCATGAATGTTGATTGTATAATGTATTTGAGTATGTTTATGTATAGTACAGAGATTGAATTATCATTTGTTTATATTTTGGTTTAAACTCACTCTGTACCATTTATTCTATTTGTATTTTAAAAAAAAAGAAAAAAAAAAGAATTGTCAATCTGCGTTGCTGTCAATCTGTGAGTCTGTCATTAGGAGCAATGTGTGTAAGAGCAAATCTACAGTTCTTGCTGCCAGAGTATATTACTGCCAGAAGGATATTAACATTTTACACAGTGCCAGGGTGCAGTGTACCTCCTGAACTTCAACGTAGTTTCACCTCTGTTTTTGCTTGACATTCCTTTTATTCATTTAGTTAAATTGTATTCAGTTTCTGCCCATTATTCTATGTGAGAGTCAATCTGCATGTCACTGCATGTTTGTAACAGGTTGTTGATCTACATTGATAGTCTGGAGTCTTTCAATTTGTCTATCAAATTGTGTCTCTCATAAGGTGTGCCTTTTTATGATTATGTGTCTTTTTGTGTCTCTCATTTAATCATTTCTAAAAATGTCTATCTGTCAAAAGAAGTTGTGGTATACATGGATGGAAACAAAATAGGTGCACAGCATGTACTTCTGTTTATCCTGTTTGTATTGTAACTAGGAAGCTTGGGTTAAAGAAGGCAATAACATTATTAAGTTGGTCCTCTAAGACACATTATATTAGACTAACGATTTGCCCATCAAAAATGATGGCAATAAAATTTGAAGCCATGACAATGCTGTTTGCAACATAATGTAAGGCTTTTGCTCCTCTGTGAGCCACAAAAAGACCATGGGAATCCCAGCATCCAGGAAAAGGACATAATTCTACCACCTGTGATTTAACCAGAAAAGCTCTTTATTGAACAGGTTACAACATATTTATAGGAAACATACAATGGCAGCTAAACCTATTTACAAAAAATAGTTAAACAGTGGTGCCATTAAAAAAAATACTTGGTAACATAATTAGGATCACTAGATCAGAAGACCAATATCCTAATTACCCAGAGCTGTTGCAAAGTATGTGACTGTTTTTTAAGCTGTTTTCATCTTTCCGCAGAAGGCCTTCAATGATAAGCTGCTCCATTTGGAACATTGCTTCAGCTCCACAAAGATCCTGTGCCTTAGCAAACAATAATTTGATTATACCTTCATAGACCAGATCACATAGTTTACCTTTACCACAAAAATATTTAAGAAACAATATATAAAAATATCAGGCATTTTTAACATGAATATAACCAGTATAGCAAGATGTTGCCCACAAACATAATGCATCTTCCAGCTTTCTGCCAAAAACAGCTACAGAAATGCTTCCTATGAATGTATTCTTTATTATATTTATAATATTATTTTTATATATAATATTGATCTACATTAGCTCTTTAATCATAAGTGTTGTATTGATTTTATGTCCAGACAAATTACAGCATAGAGTCTTCTTTGCCAGTCTCAATGCCTAAAACAGTTTAAGGCCATTAACTTACAGTTCTGTCATCTCTGGGCATCCTCAACATAGTATACATCACCATAGAGTAGAAAACTTTAATGATGAAGTGTATGTTAGATAGACACCTCATTAACAAAGAGAAAGGCGGTTAACTACTATCTTGCATGCTACAGACTTGCCCATGCATGAACCTATGTACAAATGGTCTGGTCTTGCCTTTACCTCCTGATCATTCTGTTAACTGCCACTCCTAAAGACCTCTAGTCTATTGTACTATTGATCCTTTTTTACATCAGGCTTTAAGCTTAATGATGAAACTTTAATCAATTTTAGTTTGTTTATGTTCTATTCAACAGTGTCAACTAGGGTTCATTTTTTGTATCAATTTATTTATATTTTTGACAACTAGTAAAAAATAATTTACTCCCAAAAGCATACAAAACAAACACTATGTACTATATATGAAACATTGATTCAGTATCTCCACAGTCCTGCAATTACCTACAAAGCATTTAGTCACTAAAATGTAAGATACCATGTAATCACAATTGTATAACTTAAAAAACAGCTATAATGATGGATGATCCAACAATAGAGGCATACAGTGTCTTCTATTCATTTAACTCTTATCGACTGGCCTACAGTTGTTCTTTCCCTTGCCAAAGCATAATTACATTTCACTTCTGCATCATTACCATTGAACATTTTATATAGCATAGCTACATTGTTGACATTTTTTTTAATTTATAATTGCTTTTGTAGAACTTTACATTTCATATTATTGTAAACATTTGCATGAAATGCCAATTTAATGTACTGTTTGATAGTAATAATGCTATTTAAAATATGTCAGCTTTCAGGCACTGCTAATAATCACCATTTATTATGCTATTCTAGACAGTACTATGGTTTAACGTCTCTCCTCGCTTCGGGAGGCTCGCAGCGATGAGCGCCTTTGCTTATCTAAGAACTTGTACATACATATGACCGGGCAGAACATTATTTATTATGTCTGTTGCCTTGAATCTCTACTCTGGGTTCCACTGCTTACATACAGTATATTCAGTATTGCTTTCGACTTGAAGAGAGAGGGTTACTTTCACAAGCTTGTCTTTTCATTTAATATGTTTGTCTGATAAAAAAGATATCACTATATACTCCAATATTTGGATTATTCATATGTTATGCACCCCCCATTCACTAGCTCCACCACTGTACCAAACTAACAATAATAAAACTGTGCAAACCATGGATAAAACTTTTTTAGGAATTCGTTCTATCAGTAGATGAAGGGGTTGGAAAAGTAGGGAAGATAATTGGATAAAGTTAAACTTGACATCCTAGCCTTCCCCCTCACTGTCCCTGCATGAGATTCCTTGCTTCAGGAAATGCAACCATATTTGTCTAAAAAAAAACACTTCTCACACACACACACAACTTCCAGGATTCCAGGGGCATGCACAAACATCCTAGCTGTATGACTTTTTTATACTTAATTATGCTAACTTTTTTTCCTTTTTCATTGGTTCTTCTACCCTGATTAGCAATGATCTTAAGGTTTCATGCTGATGCATACCTTGCATTTAAGTTATTATGATTATTGTTATTGTTTTTAAGTTCTAAGGTATTCAGTTGAGTACACTTGGAAATTAATACAATACAGAAACACCATGAAAAAATACTAACAAGAAGGAGTTGATGGTCTTAAAAAATAAGTGGCTGTAGAGGCACTTCAAGACAATAGTCAGAGTTGCATTTAACAACAACAAAAATCAACATTGATTGCTATATAATGTAATTACATTTGTATGGTAATTGTATTATTCTTTTTTCTAGTGAAAGAGATTTCTATGTAAATATGTCGTACATTTTACATATTGATGGTGTAGGGACATTGTGTTATGTTCTGAGAATAAGTTACTATGTTTCTTCCAAGGTCATAGTAAATGCTTAGGAGATTGCTTGGTGAATACCATGTTCCAGGGATATTACTTTAATTGTATCATCTTCGGTTATGAGTCACTATATGAGTCAAGATATTTGTAAGACCTTCGTGTTGACTGTGAATTGGATTGCAAGTTATATCAGGATGAATCAATTCAATTGTACTTCCAGGTATAATTAATTTTGCTTGATTTAACATTGCTAAATAACCACTTCACACCTGGAGAAACACGACCCATAAGCACGCAAAACACCGCCAGGCACATAAGACTGGAAATTGGGACTTAGAAAAAAATAAATACGAGCCGCGGGACTTAGACAAAATAAATCCGAGGTCGAAAAAATATGAAGCTAACGGCCGAATCGCGAACACAAAGAAAATAAAAAATAAAAAATATATATACAAAACATCACACACAGCACAAGGGGACACCCAGGACGTCTGGGAGTAAGGTTGCACGAGAATTTAAACACAATTTGCTGAGTTTGGTCACTCGAAAAACGCTTAAGCGACAAAAATAATGGCGGATGAAAAAAAACGAAGGCGCTCAGGGCAGGGCTCACAGTGAGGGCTGAGGGTGCTCAGATGACCAAAAGTACACAAGGAGAGAGGCTCGCAACGAGCACAAAGGTACTCAGAGGACCAAAATCCTTACATTGTGTGGCAAACAGCATTGCCATGGCTTCATATTTTATTGCCGTAATTTTTTGACGGGCAAGTCGCTAGTAAGAAATAAGTACAGAAATTTTAAATTAATTTAATAATGCTGCCACATATTGTTTATACTATGTCAAAGAATTTTACCTCAAACAAAACATCACATATTATGTTTATCACTAAAGTATAGAGCAGCTGATTAATCACCTTAAGACATTTTTTTTAAAACAAAGCTTTGAGTATGACTAGAGTATGACTAGAGTATAATTAAGCATAACAAGAATAACTAGCTGTTTTTCTACTTAACAGCTAGTTTTTAAATAGACACATATAAATTGTGATGCATCTGCAGGATTGATGGGAGTTGTGTGTATGAGAGGAGAATTTACATTTCTGGAGAGTTATGGTTGCATCCTTTGATGCAACTTTCTGCTTCTGGACCAGTGACGTTATATCCAGGACATACACAGCAGCTAATATTGTTAGTTTGGTACATATTTGACTAGCAAAGTTTTTTTTTTTTTAACTGCAATGGTCTTATTACAATTGCTTCAAAATGGTGAAAATAAATAGTTTTAACAGGAAAAGTGAGTCTTAGAGCTATAGTGCTTCAATCATACAGAGAAGAAGACACAGAGAAGAAGAGACATTTGGTATTGTGCACATATTCTGTTAATGATCAACCACTTCATATATATACATCTACCTCTTTATTGTATGTTTTGTTTGTTAGATCAATATTCTACTTTAGTTCCTTAAACAAGGAATAACTGTCTCTTGCTGACAGAGAGAGACCTTGAAATTACACTATTTAAATTGATCTCCTAAAATCTCAATGAAATTCCATCATCAATTGCCTTCCTTCCCCATATCTTCCCCATACATTGTCCCTCTGCCCCATATAAAAAAAATTCTAAGAAAGTCTGTAGCTTTGCACTTCTCTGAGCTATTTTGCACTCATTTTCTAACCTATTTCATTATACTGAAGCATTCCTGGCCGGCGCGGAGACTAGCGCAGCGTGACCCAGCAGAGCCTGGAACGTTCCTGATTGGCCGTGGGAGCGGAGGAGGGACTTCCGCTCGTTTTGCGGGCTTCCTTCTTCACTCTGCACCGGCCATTGCCAGGATTGTAAGCTAGGGCTGCTGCTCCCGTGTCTTGGTGCCTGCAAGTAAAGTCTATGCAGAATTTATTAACTCTGTCAGTGATAAGGCAGCGGGGGTCCCTCTATGTGTGTGTGTGGTCCGTTTGTCCAGTGTTTTGTTTGTTTTTGCGTGGGTGCTTGCGTGGCTTTTCTTCATGGGGCCTGGGGAGTTAGAGGCCCTTTTGGCCATGGTTAGGTCGAGAGCATTGTGTCATGGGGTTAGGTGGATCCAGGATAGATTGGTTTTGGTGCATCTGGGGAGTGAGTGCCTCTCCACGGAGGCTCAGTCTGCTGTGGTTGCAAGCCTGGGTCCCGTGAGGGAGGCCACTAGCCCAGGCGGGCACCATGGGATCATGGAGCAAAGCAGCAGCAATTTCGGCAATAGGTCCAAGGGATGAGGTTTCTGAGAGCCAGGAGCTCATTCCCCCCACTGAAGAGAGGTCAGCACCACAGGGAGGCGTGGGCAAGAGCCTAGCCATTCGGTCACCGCCTAGCGACTTGCCCCAAGGCCTGCAGTGAACCCCAAAGTCCACTAACACCCCAGTTCAGTCCAGGGTCTCTAGGGGTAAGAGCAAAAAGCCAGGAAGTTCTAAAAAGACTCCTACAGTTCTTCACTGTCCAGCCCCGGCGATCCCCACTGCTGCGCCCACTGATGCTGTCATAGGTGTATTGCAGGGATGACGCTCCCCCAGTGTTGAGACCGGCAAGGACATGGGATCCGTAAGAGGAAAAAGAAAACAGGTGCTCGACGAGATGGCTATCAACGACAGGTGATAGATGACATTCCAGTCACAGCCAGGGCGGCACAGCAAACACGCCCCGCCACGGCTCGCAAAGCAACAAGCAGGTACAGTCCTTTGACTTTTAGTTCCACTCCAGCAAGGAGACAGAAATCCCCTGACAAACTAGTTAGGCCACAGCTAAGTTTGACTGGTCACGATGATACCCAAGTTAAGGGGACGCCAAGTGGTATGGCATTGACCCGTTCCATAGGTCCTTGGGTTCATTCAAGCCCCTAAGCCCTGCTGTTGCCCTAGAATTGGTTTCTAACCACTCCTCAGGGTTTGAACGGACTGCTGGGGCATCGGGATACAGGAATAGGAGAGCTAGTAATTGTTCTTCATGCGTTCCCAGATCCAGAGGCAGGTCCAGGTCCCGAAGCGAAAAGTCATGCAGATGCAGCTGCGCCTACCCAGGAGCCTGGAAAGGAGAGGAACCCTCGAAGGGCTAGGCGGGCACAGACTCCCATTCATACCGATCGGCGAGAGTGTCCCAGGGCAGCAGGTACCCCGGCACGACGGGAGTCAGGTGAGTGGACAAGGGCTTTGGGGGTGGAATGGAATTTAAAGGGACTCTTTCACCCTAAAATCAAGTTGTTGTTTTTTTGATTATTCTTAAAGAGCATGAAAAACTGACTTTATATTGTGTTAGCCTTTTTTTCTAAAGTGAATAAGTCCTGGAAAATTCCATGTTGTTGTTGCTGCATTTATATGCAAATGGATAATGCTTGTTTCTATAGTGAAAGCATGATGCGAAACGCGCACATCAGCCGTTTTCAAGTGAGCTGTCCCATGCTGATGACGTCAGCATTGCTGTGCAGAGCCTAGCAAAGCGCACTAGCAGCTGTGAGAGATTGAATGGTGGCATGGAGCCTATTGAGCAGACGTGACAGTGTTACATTCTATGGGCAGTATGATGGTTACTTGTTAGCCATACATTTTAGCATATAGCTGGGTGTCTGACTACTTGATTGCTTACCTAGTGGTGTATAATACAAAATGTATTTATACACACTTAATTGTTCCACTATATAGTTGTAATGACGGTTTTGATATATTAGTCATATGAGTTGAAAGCAGGTTAGTTACCTTAGGAGTAAAAGAGTAAGTGGTGGATCTACGGTGCAGCTACATTTAGTATTTATAGGGTTGTTAATCATAGGGATATATTTATTTAGGCAAGATTGGGAGGTGAGAGTAGTGATTTTTGGTATTTCACGTTTAGGGGAATAAGTAGGGGGTTCCCAGTACCGCTACAAAAGCAATTGTAGGAATCAAGGTGTTAGGATTATATGTATATTAATTGGTTTATGACACCTTATTTGTTTATTGCATTTTTATATTAAATATTGGTATATCTATTTATGATAAGTATTTATTCATTATTATGATCTGTATATTATATGTAGAAATGATTGATAAATATTTTTGTGCACATGAATTGATAATTAGATTTGGTGTGCTTATGCTACCAATTAGTTCAATTCACTTGTTGATATTTGTAATAGACTAATAATATCACACTGGTTAACAGCCACTGACACTATCCTATCATACTATAAATCTGAGGGATAACTTGGAACTAATTCTTTGTAGTTGCAGTAGTCAAGACAGGATATGATAAGGGAATGTATTAGTTGTGTGACATATTTTGGAAATGTTTTTTACATTGAAAAGACAAGATTTTGTTAGCGACTGTATGTGAGGAATGAGAGAGAGGGAAAGGTCCAGTAGAACCCCAAAACAATGGGCTTGGGAGGTAGGAGTGATGATGGCTTTGTTGACACTGAGAGAGGTGTGAGGAATTGATGCTGTAGTAGATGGTGGGAAGATTTAGAGTTCGGTCTTAGACAAGTTGAGTTTGAGATGGTAGGCGGACATCCAGGAGGATATGCTTGAGAGGCAGTTGGAAACACATGCTAGATGAGAGGGGGATAAATCAGGTGCTGAGAGGTAGATTTGAGTGTCATCTGCATAGAGATGATACTGAAGTCCAAAAGATTGTATTAGGGTGCCAAGTAAGGATGTATAGATGGAGAATAGGGGGCCTAGGAATGAACCTTGGGGTTTGCCAACAGACAGAGGGTGAGAAGAAAAGGAGGTGCCAGAGAAGGAGACACTAAATGTTTGATATTGTAGATATGATGAGAACCATGAGAGAGTAGTATCTCTGATTCCAAGGAAGTGTAGAATTTGGATTAGTAGAGGGTGATCAACTGCATCAAAGGCAGCAGAGAGATCCAGTTGAAGTAGAATATAAAAGTGACCCTTTTGACTTGGCAGTGAGCAAGTCCTCAGTGACTATTGTGAGAGCTGTCTCAGTGGAGTGTGGGGTCTAGAATCCAGATTGGAAGATGTCAAGAAGGGAGTTAGAGGAGATAAATTGGGTAAAACAATTGTAGACAAGCCGATCAAGCAGTTTGAAAGCCAGGGAAAGTAGAAAAATAGGGCGGTAGTTAGTTGCTTAATCAGGAAGTCAGATGAGGGTTTTTAAGAATGGGTGTAATTTTTTTAAGCTGGGGTAAGTGTGGTAAAGAGGGGAGGGATAAGCTGTGATGGAATAGGATCTAGCGGACAGGTAGTAAGGCGAGAGGTTCATAGTAAGCTGGATACTTCATTCTCTATTACAAAGTCAAAGGAATGCATCATGGCTGTGGGCTTTGGAAAGGGTAAAGGCTGGGTGTTATCGGTTAGTTGAGAGGAGGGAATGTGTGGTCCATGTTGAGAGGAGAGTTTTTTACAAATGTTTTAAATTTTATGCTTAAGATGGCTGAAAAAGTCTTCAGCTGTGAGACCGGAAGGGACAGGAGGTAGAGGTGGGCGGAGGAGAGTGTTGAATGTAGCAAACAAACGTTTGGGGTTAGAGGACAGTGTAGGTGTTAAAGATGTAAAATAGTTCTGTTTGGCAAGGTTGAGGGCAGAGAAGTAGGAGCGCAACATAAACTTGTAGTGGAGGAAATCTGCTGAAGTGCGTAATTTCCTCCATAGCAGTTCAGCAGTGGGAGCATTACTGAGTATACTAGGAACTTGCCCGTCAAAAATGACGGGATTAAAATTGTAAGGCTGGCAATGCTGTTTGCCACACAATGTGCCTGGCGTTGTTTGTGTAAGTGTTACCGTCTTTGCTCAATCTCTTTTTCATGCAGTTTCAGAATTTTTTACGCTTTTCGTCCGACAATTTTTCCTCGCTTAGGTGATTTTGGATTGACGAAATCCCCCAAATATGGCTCAAAATCACTTGCAACCGCACTTCCAGGCTTTCTGGCCCCTCCCCCTGTGCTGTCTGTGAGTGTGTTATTATATTTAAAAACAAAAAATTGTTTGCTTTTAGGGTTTTTAGAGTTACGCACTTGGTTCGAAGTTGTGACCCTCACAATACTACTCATTCCTATCAGTGTAATACCTGTTACGTCACCTATCAACGGACGTGTATATGGCATGGATTTTTGCAACATGGAGATGGAAAAAGATGCTTGGTCGGACCTCCTACTTCTAATTTGGGGCACTGCACGTGCAATCCAAGGTGCCACCAGATAGGAGTGGTGTATTAAGTTGTACTACTCATTCCTATCAGTTTAATACCTGTTACATCACCTATCAGGGGACGTGTATATGGCATGGATTTTTGGAACAGGGAGATGGAAAAAGATGCTTGGTCGGACCTCCTACTTCTAATTTGGGGCACTGCACGTGCAATCTGAGCTGCCACCAGATAGGAGTGGTGTATTAAGTTGTACTACTCATTACTATCAGCGTAATACCTGCTACGTCACCTATCAGGGGACGTGTATATGGCATGGATTTTTGGAACAGGAAGATGGAAAAAGATGCTTGGTCGGACCTCCTACTTCGAATTTGGGGCACTGCATGTGCAATCTAAGGTGCCACCAGATAGGAGTGGTGTATTAAGTTGTACCACACATTCCTATCAGTTTAATACCTGTTCCGTCACCTATCTTAGCTCCCAATAGCACATTCTATATGTCATCAACCGGCCTGTGTGTATTTAGAGAACCACACTTTAAGGCCCTTAACCTGGGACAAGGTGGCTTGGCTATCAGAATTGCCTCAGAGCCTTAAAAACTCGCAAAACACGTAATCAGACACTCACTATAATACTGGAAATGGGCCAAGAAACACACGTGTTTGTTCCCTGGATCCACCCAAATGACCCCAATTCTTGACCACCCTCAGGCCCTGAAACACATGAGCACAACATCACAACACTGGTGGAGGTCAAGGAAACTAGATAGACTGGGAGACTGGTTAGTAAAGGGCCAGATGCTCACCTATGAGGAACTGAGGGACAAGCATGAGCTACAGCTGTCAGAACATTACAATTACTGTAGGCTGAGGCATTTCACACACTCCATGACCCAGAAACAGGGGACACCGGTCTTAAATTGGTTCTCCAAAATTTGTAAAGATAAACCTCTATCAAGGGGGATCATTGAGTCGCTTTACAAATATAAAACATTTGTTACTGGTTGAAGCGACACTGGGGGAAGGACCGGAGTGGGCGGGCCCTGGAGACCCTTCAGAAGCAACCGGCGGCAAAATAATCCCAGGAAAGGAGAGGTCGCTGACTGAAGCCTGCCCTAGGGTAACCCAAGGGTAATTGCCCAGGTTAGATATTGTAAATAATAAGCTAATACTGCTGGAGTGATGATAGCTAATAGGACTTTGGTGTTCCCTGCAGATATACTCTTTACTATTGTCTGTTTTACCATGTTTTAGGTATCTCTTAAATTGCTATCACAGTAAAAAATAAAAAAATTATTAACCTAAAAAGTAAAAATAAGAAGGAATAACCAGCTAACTTTCACAAAATGTCTTTATTGTAAATATGTATTTTTGCACAACTGTTATGCAAGACTGTTGAAAAATGCTTTATTTTTCATTACATGCTGTATGCCTTCTAACAATAAAATAATTTAAATGCAAAAATTAGGTATTGTTGCAGCGACCAGAAAAATTGATGTTTGTTTGTGGACCATTATTAGCCCAAGGCAGCTCATCTATCAGGCCTTTTTTAATCGAATGTATTGCCCACTGTCAGTTCCTTCGGGATCCATCCATCATCCATCTTAATAAAGGTGAGGTAATCTAGACTTTTTTGACCTAGGCGACTTCTCTTATCAGTGACAAAACCTCCTGCTGCACTGAAGGTCCTTTCTGACAGGACACTTGAAGCGGGGCAGGACAGAAGTTCTATGGCAAATTGGGATAGCTCAGGCCACAGGGCAAGCGTGCACACCCAGAAGTCAAGGGGTTCATCGCTCCTCATTGTGTCGATATCTGTAGTTATGGCGAGGTAGTCTGTTACCTGACGGTCGAGTCTTTCTCTGAGGGTGGACCCCGAAGGGCTATGGCGATGCATAGGACTTAAAAAGCTCTGCATGTCCTCCATCAACAACACGTCTGTAAAGTGTCCTCTCCTTGCCGGCATGGTTGTGGGAGGAAGAGGATTATGTTCACCTCTTCCGCTGTTAGATTGCCTTTGTGCTGTGACATCACCCTTAAACGCTGTGTAAAGCATACTTTTTAATTTATTTTGGTAGTGCTGCATCCTTTCCGACTTGTGGTAATTCGGTAACATTTCAGGCACTTTCTGCTTATACCGGGGGTCTAGTAGCGTGGACACCCAGTACAGGTCATTCTCCTTCATCCTTTTTATACGAGGGTCCCTCAACAGGCACGACAGCATGAAAGACCCCATTTGCACAAGGTTGGATGCCGAGCTAGTCATGTCCCGTTCCTCGTCCTCAGTGATCTTACTAAAGGTATGTCCTTCCCCCCAGCCACGTACAACACCACTGGTACCAGATAGGTGACAACGAGCACCCTGGGATGCCTGTTGTGGTTGGTCTTCCTCCTTCTCCTCAAAGCCACATTCCTCCTCTGACTCCTCTTCCTCACAATCCTCTTCCAGCGTTGCCGCAGGTCCAGCAAGCGATGCTGATAAGGCTGTTTCTGGCGGTGATGGTGACCACAACTCTTCCTCTTCACGCTCATCTACGGCCTGATCTAGCACTCTTCGCAGGGCACGCTCCAGGAAGAAAACAAATGGTATGATGTCGCTGATGGTGCCCTGGGTGCGACTGACCAGGTTTGTCACCTCCTCAAAAGGACGCATAAGCCTACAGGCATTGCGCATGAGCGTCCAGTAACGTGGCAAAAAAATTCCCAGCTCCGCAGAGGCTGTCCTAGCACCCCGGTCATACAAATACTCGTTAATAGCCTTTTCTTGTTGGAGCAGGCGGTCGAACATTAGGAGTGTTGAATTCCAACTTGTCGGGCTGTCTAAAATCAACCGCCTCGCTGGCATGTTGTTTCGCCGCTGGATATCTGTAAAGTGCGCCATGGACAGGAGTGCTGGCCCGGTGTGACTCTCTGCTTTCAGGTAAGTCAACCCCAAGACGGCGTGACACTGCCGTATCCGGGATGTGGAATAGTACCTGTGGAGCTGGGGGGGTGCCGTTGATGTGGAGCAAGACATAGCAGCAGCAGAAGAGGACTCAGCCGAGGAGGTTATGGAAGAGGATGGAGTAGGAGGAGTTGAGGAGGTGGCAGCAGGCCTGCCTGCAAGTCGTGGCGGTGTCACCAACTCCTCTGCAGAGCCACGTATTCCATGCTTGGCAGCCGTCACAAGGTTTACCAAATGCGCAGTGTAGGTGATATACCTGCCCTGACCATGCTTTGCAGACCCGGTATCAGTGGTCAGATGGACCCTTGCCCCAACACTGTGTGCTAGATAGGCCATTACTTCCTTTTGCACAATCGAGTACAGGTTGTGGATTGCCTTTTGTGCAAAGAAAATTCAGCCGGCTACCTTCCACTGCAGTGTCCCAATAGCTACAAATTTTTTGAACGCCTCAGACTGGACAAGCTTGTATTGTAAAAGCTGGCAGGCTAAGAGGTCAGACAAGCCAGCTGTCAGTTGCCGGGCAAGGGGGTGACTTTGTGACATTGGCTTCTTACGCTCAAACATGTCCTTGACAGACACCTGACTGTAAGCAGATGAGCAGGGACTGCTCAGGGCGAGACACGGAGTGCCAGATGGTTGAGAGGGGGCAAGCAGGGCAGCAGTGGTTGACGTGGCTGAAGATGCTGGACCAGGAGGAGGATGGCGGCTTTGACTTTGTGTGCTGCTTGTACTCATGTGTTGATCCCATAGGCGTTTTTGATGTGACATCATGTGCCTTCGCAAAGAAGGTATACCTAGGTGGGTGTTGGACTTCCCACGACTCAGTTTCTTTTCGCACAGGTTGCAAATGGCATCGCTGTTGTCACAGGCAGACACACCAAAAAATTGCCACACTGCTGAACTCTTCAATGACGGCATTTTGGTGGTGGCAACAGCATGCGTTGACTGGCGTGCTGTCTGGCTGACCCCGGGTGCCGATGCATGCTTTCGGACTGTGCCACTAGCTACTTGTGACGACCTCCCCTTGCTTCCAACTCGTCTCCTCCTCCTCTCTGTCTCCACATCTGAACTTTCCTCCTGTTCTTCTTCTCTTATAGCTGGCACCCACGTGACATCCACGGACGCATCGTCATCATCAACCGCTTCACTTGTATCTGACAACTCAACAAAGGAAGCAGCACCAGGTACAACATCATCATCATCAGACCGTACGTCCATGTGTGTAATGCTGCCTGACATGGACATATTCCTGTTATCTACATTCTCTGGCACTAATGTTTGTGCATCACTCATTTCTTCCAACGGATGTGTAAATAACTCTGCTGACGGATCAAGTGAAGCGGCTAAGGTGCTAGTGTCGGTGGTGGCGGCAGGCGGGCGAGTGGTAACTGGAGAGGTGCCCGAAGCTAAGCTGGAGGAGGATGGTGCGTCTAGGTTCCGAGCGGAAGCTGTAGAAGATTGGATGTCCTGTGTTAGCCAGTCAACCATGTCCTCAGAACTTTTCAAGTTCAGGGTACGTTGCCTCTTAAAACTGGGCATTATTCTAGGGCCAAAGGGAATCACAGCACCACGACCATGACGGCCCCTGCGGGGTGGCCAGCCTCTGCCTGTCATTTTTTTTCCGATTAGTGGTACTATGCGTGCAAGCTACTGTGACACCAGATATGAGTGTCACTGTGCACAGGCAAAAGTTGGCAGGGTAGATGCAATAGGCTTCACACACACGCCTGTAGGCAGGCAACTGATATTCAATCGATTACAGTCAGAAAAGTGTTGTTTTATGTCACTGAGCACAATATAAGCTGTGAGCCTGACACAGGCAGGCAACTGATATTAGATTACAGGAAAAAAATGGTTGTTTTCAATGTATGATACACCACCAGGTATGAGTAGTGAAAATAAGCACAATATAAGCTGTTAGGAGTTAGCCTGTCACACACACACGCTGGAAGGCAGGCATAGATTACACACAAAAAATTCTAAAATAAAATAAATGATGTTCAAAGTTTCCTCAATGATAAAGTATAGGGGGCGAACCAAAAAGCGCATGTTTTCGCCGTTCGCGGCGAACTCGAACATCGAAAATCGCCACGACTAGTTCTCCGGCAAACTAATTAAATGGCGATGTTAAAATCTTAGCTAAGATTATGGCACTCCGGATTTCCAAATTTCTACCTGAAATTATACATAAGGACCAGGCAGGATTTATACCATATAGGCAGGTGGGTGATAATATCAGGCGAATTCTGAATATTCAACATCTAGCGAGTAGAGCTAAATTCCTATGTGTTTACTGGCCTTGGATATTGAAAAGGCTTTCGCTGATGTCAAATGGCCTTTTCTTTATAAAACGCTAGAAAAGTTTGGATCCAAAGGGCGCTTTATTACCTTACTTGAAACCTAGTATGACTCCCCATTAGCCAATTTGAAGCTACCAGGTGAACATAGAGCTCGGATTCAAAGAGGCACCCAGCAGAGATGCCCACTCTCGCCCCTGCTGTTTGCCCTTGTTGTAGAACCATTGGCGTCGGCAATTCGATCTCATAAGGAGATTCAAGGTCTCGAAGTAGGACTGCAACATTATAAATGCTCTCTTTTTGTTGATGATATTCTATGCACTCTAATCCCCTATCTTCAATATCAGCGCTTATGTCTGTCATTGAAAAATTTTGCAGTGTGTCAGGACTTAAGCTTAATCTTGAAAAGACTGAGGCCCTAAGTCTAGGCATGATCCAACCTGAATTAGAATTTCTGAAATGTAAATATGTCTTTACCTGGCCTGGTCAGTATATAAAATACTTAGGGGTTAATATTACATCCACATTTTTAGTTCTGTATAAGGCAAACTATCCCCCCCATGTATAAAAAACTAGACGAGGACATGAGGAAATGGATGAAGTACCCACTCTCCCACAGCTACCAAAATGAATATATTACCCAAGATCTTATACCTTTTTTTAGAACGCTTCCTATTCCGATTACCTTGAAAGAATTGGACAGGTTTCAGAATAATATGTTCAGATTTATTTGGAAAAATAGAAACCTATTAAATATCAACCAAGCTGGGTATTCTTAGAAAATCAACAAATGCTCCCTCACAGTTGGGAGATGATACTTCCAAAAAGATTATGTCCTATTAAATCACATCTAAATTCAATGATACAGCTAACCTTGCCTCCTGGAAATGGGCTAGAATTAAAAACAGACTGGACATAGATATATCTCCTTTATCGGTTCTCTCTTTCCCCAATATATTAATAGATTCTAGCGCAATATGCAAACATTGGTGGACCTCTAGAGGCTTAGATAGGTTTGGTTCATGGTTATCGGAAGGTCGCCTAATGACCTACGATCAATTTAGAGAGAAACATAATCTACCTCAGCAGGAATTTTATATTTATTTTTAAAAAGCTGGGTTAGCGACATGCTCAAAAACTTTGGGCCCTCTAAATCTTCATGGATCTCACTAATCTGTAAAAATCTCCCACTCTGTAAAGGAAAGGTAGGGTCATTGTATGATATTTTTACAAATACCAGGATGGATGTGAAGCCTAAATTTATATACAGATGGGAGGAAGATTTAGGAGTAGAATGGGAGTGGAAGAAATAGGTGGAATCATGCTCAAACCTAAGCAGGGGATCATTTAATTATGCCCACTTAGAAACATTTATCAAGGTCCTCCAGAGGGTATACTGTACACCTGATAAGCTTCTGAAAATTAACCCCCGAGAGAGTAACAAATGCTTTAGGGGGTGCCAACTGATAGGGAATCATATACACACTTGGTGGTCTTGTCCGGTGGTCACAATATATGGGGAGACCTAACACAACTTGCCACATAACTATTCAAGAAGGTGATTCCATTCAGTATGGAGTCCTGCCTTTTAGAAATTAGGTTACAAAATTTGTCCTTGAATCAACACAAGTTGTTTCAATTAATGGCAGTCGCTGTTAAACTACATATTGCTTGCAAATGGAAGTCTAAGGCCCTAAGCTTTCAAGAGGCAATTAGAAAAATTAACTACATATTAATAAATAAGAAACTGACTTGCATTATACTAGATAAGATGTCTGAATTTTACAAGATTTGGAAACCTTGGTTAGAATCGTCACTTAGCTCCAGAATTTCAACATAACCCAACAAGAGGAGTATTCGAGGCGGAGGTGGCTTGGGACTTGACCCTGGATATATCCTACGGCATAGGAGCCTGGACAGGAGGTACATATTTAAATACTTGGTTATAAACCTACAGCCATTTTTTATGTTTAAACTCAGGCTTTAATAGACGAGCTAAATACCTCACATAACAAATGTATATGGGAGCTATGTTAGAAATTATTGAATTTAGATTAGATCTTTCTTTTTTTAAATTAGCGGTGTTTACTTTACATAGTTACATAGTACCATAATTAAGGTTGAAAAAAGACTTTCAGTCCATCAAGTTCAACCTTTTAAGATCTCCTCTGATCTGCAATATGCAGATTAAATATTAATTAATTAGTTGTTAATTAATTATTAATCAATTATTTCTTTATTTATTAATTACATTATTTTTTATTATTAATTAATCCAGAAGAAGGCAAACAGAACACCCCCCCAAGTGAGAATTAGCCAATCGTCTCAAAGGGAAAATAAAAAAATAATAATTCCTTCCTGACCCCAGATACTGGCGATCGTATTTCTCCCTGGATCAATACTGTCCTCTAATAATCCATGATAACCCGGAATTGCCTTTTTAATTAGAAATAAATCCAGTCCCCTTTTAAAGTTATCTATCGAATCCGCTGTCACCACCTACTCTGGTAGAGAATTCCACGGATTAACCATCCTTACTGTGAAGAACCCTTTTCTTTCTTTAAGGTGGAATCTTTTTACTTCTAACCTCAAGGGATGTCCTCTTGTCAGTTTAAAACCTCTTGGCACAAAAAGCTCCCTTGACAAATCTTTATACTGACCCTGGATGTATTTATATAAGGTAATCATATCTCCTCTTAGACACCTTTTTTCCAGAGAAAATAAGTTTAATTTGGTTAGTCTTTCTTCATAACTTAGCCCCTCCATTACCCTTATTCATTTTGTTGCCCTCCTCTATACCTTTACCAGCTCTGAAACGTCCTTTTTATGAAGTGGTGCCCAAAATTGTACTCCATATTCCAAATGAGGGCATACTAGAGATTTGTATAGTGGCAGAATTACAGTATATTTGCTTCCCTTGCTTCTATACCCTTCTTAATATATGCTAATATTTTATTTGCCTTTGCAGCTGCTGCTCGGCTTCGAGCACTGTTACCTAGGTGGTTGTCCCCAAGCACTCCCAAATCCGTTTCAATTTCTGATACACCTAGATTTGCTTCATTAAGATTATAAATTGCATGGCTATTTTTTCCTTCCCAGATGCATAACTTTACATTTATTCGTATTAAATCTCCAATCCACCTCTAAGTCATTAATAAATATGTTAAAAAGGAGAGGACCTAGTACTGAACCCTGAGGAACCCCACTTACTACATTAGTCCAATCGGAGTATGTTCCATTTACAACAACTTTTAGCCAGCTCTCAATCCATGAGCAGATATTTACTGCAATTCCTGTATCTCTTAGTTTGCACAATAGTCTCCCATGTGGCACTGTATCAAAAGCCTTTGCAAAATCCAAAATGACTACATCCACTGAGTTGCCTTGATCCAGGTTCCTACTAACCTCCTCATAGAAACTAATTAGATTTGTTTGACATGACCTATCCCTCATAAATCCATGTTGACTCCTACTTATAATCCTGTTCAAATAGACATATTCTTGTATATTATCCCTTATTAACCCTTCTAAAACCTTCCCCACTACTTGTCGAGTTTATAAGACGGTCCGTTATTTATATATACACAGTTGTATATCTTTATTAAATTTTTTTTTTTTTTTTTTACACTTACTGTTATTGTTTAATAATAATAATTGAAAATATAAAATGGAAAGGCTTTTCCAGCCTAGTAAGTGAAATACTTATCTGTTAAAGAAATAGAAGAATGTATGTAATCACTGTTTAATATGATGGAATGTTGCATAGGCCTTTCAATAAAATAAAAAAAATCAATAATTGCCAAAAATTAGCCAGCAGTGGCAGCATCAGTACCGCCCACTAACCGGTAGATGGCGCTGCCAATTTTCAGTGCCCATACCATAGAGTTAGGGTTAGGTAAATTTTTAGGGTTAGGGTAACCTTCTATGGTTACAACTTGTGTGAAATATCAGCAGCGCTGCAAAATATCACCGCCATCTTGGGGCTACTTGCTGGCACTGTAGCCGTCATTGCTGGCGAATTTAAAACGGGATAGATCCAAGAAAAATAATAATTGATCCAGTAATACTACAGTTTAAGATATTGATAAATATACTAAAGATAGAGATATATCAGAGAAATTATGGGTTCTGAAAATGCTAGTCAAGTTCAAATGCATGGTTTTTCCAAGAGGGACGAGGGAATTTTAAGAAATCAAAGGTCCTTTCCAAACACCAATTTCACAACAGGAGAGGTATGACGTATTAAGTATAATTAATCTCTCCAATAAAAACTTAAACAGTGCACAAAATAATCAGTTTTAGCAAAGGACCTGACTTTTGTAGCAACACAATCAATAAACCATTTTGAGGTAATAAAGCATGTTATTCTATTTGCTAGAAAGTTTCTATCACATATAATAGTTGTGGTAAGTTACAAATGTTGGTCACACAGCACCTTTGGCGCTCATTGCAGGCCTCGTGAGGCCTGTATGACTTTGCTGCAATGAGTGCCTTAGGCGCTCATTGCAGGCCTGGAGATGAGCGGTGAAGGCGCTCATTGCATGGCCCGCAAGACTTTGAAAAAGGCTGTCAATGAGAGGCCCAAGAGGAGCACCGAAGGCCATAGCGCGACGTCTGCAAGACTTTGAAAACATCTGGCAATGAGCAGGAAACACGCAGCACTTTGAAAATATATGACTTTAACCGCCGCCATTTTTTTCAAGCCCGTAACTCTAAAGTTGTCGGAAGACTGCCAAAAGACACCAATTACTTAAAATATTAATTGCCTCTCCCCCTGTGCTGTGTGTGAGGTTGCAAGCTAATTTGAGGTTTAATTGGCATTTTTAGGAGATCCAAAATCAGCTAAGCGAGAAAGAAAATGTCCGTAAACCCGTAATTGTTTGGAGAAAGGCTCAAAACAAGGCAAAAGGCAGTAACACTTAGCCGCTCTTTGCGAGGCATGCAAGACTTGAGCAGGGAGAGAGAGGAGAAAGACACAGGGGAGAAGAGAAGGGACACAGTGGAAAGAAACACAGGGCTAAGAGAGGGCGGAAAAGAGACAGGAGGAGGGAAATAAGGGGGGGGGGGAACAGGGCAGGTAGAGGGGGAGGAGGGATAGAGGGGGAAGCAGACACATGCAAGGGAGAGGGGGACACAGACACAGGGGTCAGAGAGTGGGCAGAGGCTTGTAATGAGCGGCAAAGGCGCTCATCGCTGGTCTCTCGATGAGCACCGAAGGCGCTCAGTGCGAGGCATGAAAGTGGCGGGTTGGACGAATTCTGCAATGAGCGATCATTGCAGGGCTCTTGATGAGCGCTCATTGCGAGACGCTCATTGGGAGGCATGAAAGTGGCGGGTTGGCTGAGGCCTGCAATGAGCAGTGAAGCCGTTCATTGGGGGCTGAGGCCCATAATGTAGACTGTGGGAGAGGCTTGCAATGAGCACCGAAGGATCTTATCGCGAGGCCCGCAAGTTAGGGGGGGGGGAGCCTTGTATTGTGTGGCAAACAGCATTGACAGCCTTCAAATTGTATTGCCATAATTTTTGATGGGCAAGTCGCTAGTATTCAAATATTTTCTGGATACTGTCAGTGGATTTACCAGGGAGGATTCCAAAACTTTAAGAATTTTGTAATCCCCGATAGAAGATAACACAGTACAGGAACAAGACATTTTAGTAAGGCACAGCAATAAAACCTGAAGCCTGGCAATGCTGTTTTCCACACGCTGCGAGGCTCTCCCCTCTCTAACTTGCGAGCCAGGCGTTGGCGCTCATTGGGGCCCTTGCAATGAGCACCTTCAATGATCATTGCTAGCCTCTTCCCCCCCTACTTTATGTGCCACGCGGTGAACACCTTTGGCGCTCATCACAGGCCCTGCAATGAGTGGCTTTGCCGCTCTTTGCAGGCCTCGGCCAACCCTCATCTTTTGTGGCCCGCAATGAGTGCCTTCGGTGCTCATTGTGAGACCCACAATGAGTGCCTTTGGCGCTCATTGTGAGGCTCTCCCCCCTCTACTTTATGGGCCTTGCGATGAGCGCCTTTGGTGCTCATTGCGAGCCTTGCAATGAGCAGTTTTGCCGCTCATTGCAGGCGTCAGCCAAGCCGCAACTTTCGGGTGAGTGAAGGCGCTCATTGAAAGCCTTTCCCCACACACTCTCTCCCATGTCTCTTTGCCCCCTCTCCCTCCCCTGTGTTTTTTTCCCCTTATCTTTCTCCTCTGTGTCTTCCACCCCCCTGTTTCCGATTTACAGGCTTGAATAAAAGTTTTTACGGCCACCATTTTTTTTTGCCTTATTTGGAGGTCTGAAAATGGCTAATTTAATATCAAGTTATTTAATATCAAGGTAGCTTGCAACCTCACTCCCCCTGTGTTGTGTGTGAGGTTGTAAGTTATTTTTTTTATTAATTGGCGTCTTTTGGCGGTCTTCCAACGACTTCCGAGTTATGGGATTCAAACTGTAACTCGTAAGCCTGTAACTCGTAAGCCATTTAGAGCCTCCCCCCCGCCTCAAGCCAGTCACGCTCTCATTTCAGCCCTGTCAAGCCAGTCACATACGGGCCTCAAAATGAGCGCCTTTGGCGCTCACCTTAATTCCAGCTATTAGTGCCTTTGGCGCTCATTGCAGTCCCCATCAAACTTATAACTTTCGAGCCTTGTGATAAGTGCCTTCAGCACTCATCATGAGGTTTGTAATGACCGCCATTGGCATGTGCAAGCCCGTAACTTTTAAGATAGCGTTACCAACAAACTTGCAATAACGACAACTATATACGTGATCCTACAAATTATTAGCCCGATTCAATTGCAAGCCCGCATCTCGCCGGATCCAGGCCGTATGTCTCCCATTCGTCTCTGATTCCAGAGCTATTCAATTAAGCAAGGTTGCAAGTTACGGGCTGAGGTCTCAAGCCTGCAAACCCCTCCCGCGGCAGCAAACTGTTAATGGGCTGGCCGAGATGCGATCCAATGTTACGATCCAATCACTGTATAACGTAGTGCGACACAGACCTCTCAGCCAATAGAAACCGGTCTAGCCTCAGATGATTGACAGAGAGAGTTAATAAAGTTGCGTTCCACCCATCCCATGTGTTGACTGTGTTGTATTTTGTTCTGAAGTAGCAAGCAGGTTCCAGAGTTGGAGGTTTTTGAGTGAGAGAGTAGGCGAGTTGTGAGAGCAGTATATTGCGGTTTTCTTTATTCCTATTCATCTAATTACGAAATTTACACTTAATCCTTAATTGCACATATTTACAGATTACACATAAAGTGGTGGCTCCAAAGTGACTATGTGCTAAAACAAGTGGGAGAGGGTGGCCAAGGACCTTCTCAGCCAGGTGCCCGCCGCTGGAGCTTCAGGCATGGTGGCCCAGCAGGACCCAGTCTCCATGTCAGGTGAATATGACATACACCAACATGCCACCACATGTACATCACATACACGACAGATGTGCATGATGACCAACAAGGACATTGACATGCCCGCTCTATGGAATTAATAAGGGTTAGATGGAGGCATCATTAAATCCATGACACTGACAAATCATTTGTGGGCACAACAAGAGTAATCAACCAAGTACTGGTGTGCCCATTGCAGCGTATGCAGTTACAGACTGCAGCCGGAATCAAGATAGGGTTAGGAGCCGAGAATAATTAAGATCAAGAACCAAAGAATAGATCATATCTAGCAAATGATGGCTAATGTGAGTTGCAATTAGGAGAATCGTCCAGGTTCAAACCAAGATGTCACATAGTTAGGAATGTACACAAAACAATGTTAAATTCATCATACTAATTACATATGCCTTTCTTTTCTCTCTTTCAGCATCAAGGAGGTCAGGATCCAGTGGTGAGCCAGCAGGGATTGGTGCAGGGGGAGGAGGAAAGAAATGGAGCCCAGGGCATCTCCACCAATCATGAGGTGGTAATGCACAGCCTGGCCAGGCGCAATAGGGAGTGGAATAGGCAACACCTAATGACTGAATCATACATGGCTGGGCTGCTCGGGATGGGGGCAGACCAGAGCGCATTCCAGCAAGTGACTGCAGACCCCATGTGACGCAATCTGGTCACCAGCCCCGCCTCCTCCACCCCGGAGGCACCACCCCGCCACCCGCAGCCTGACCTCTCCTCTCCTCCTTCCATGCCTCCACCACCGCAGGTGCCACTGCCTCCTAAGAGGATACCTTACCCTGCTCCCACCACCAGGGAGATGGCAGCTGGCCACTGGAGATTGTGGCCCTGTGGTTAGGTGGAGGAGGACATAGGGGCTGCGCATATGTTTGTGCCTTTTCAACAGCACTCCTCAGTGACTTTTATTGGCCCAAATATTAACCTAATCTAGCCTGGCTACAGAGTCTTGGTTCTTGGTCTATGTGATGGTGATATTTTGTTTGGAGATGGCTACCTCCAACAGTATCATATTGCGAAGGTGATAGTACACCTTGACCACTGACGCTGGTCACAGCTAAGCATTTATTGTGCGATGACACATTTTTAATGGTCATGGCCAGTGAGTTATCCTGATAACTAGCTAATGGTTAGTAATGCTGGCAGATGGGAATAAGCTGTTGGTATATTGTTACAGTTACAGTATTTAGCACTGTACTGTACATGCATGTTTGTTTATTTTTAATCATCCACCTTTTTTTTACCACTTTTTTCAGATTTTTGTTTTGTCAACACACTGTATGTGTGAAATTGGATTACAAAGTCCAGAGCTTTAATTATC
The DNA here is from genome assembly GCA_027410445.1 of Discoglossus pictus. Lineage (NCBI taxonomy): Eukaryota > Metazoa > Chordata > Amphibia > Anura > Alytidae > Discoglossus > Discoglossus pictus. The sequence continues at coordinate 294,597,315 of CM050163.1, forward strand.
TGTTTCATTAAGCAGATATAGACAAGTTGTAAGTGCTATGCACATTAATGATTTCTTCAATTAAAAGGAGTGATTTCTGTGGATCTTTTTTTTCATCAGATTCCGGTTGTAGTGGTGTAGTGACCCTGGTAGGTGCTATGCATCAGGCTTATTCTGGATATTACCCCTTATGTATCCCTTTTTTTCCCCAACAATAGCCTCTTGCTAACCCGGATCCACCCACACCACACCACTGTCTTCTCCACTTCTGATTGTGCTCTGTGTATGAAATAAAGCCTTGTTATACTGTTCTCACCATGTCAGTGTGTTTTCAATGGTTGGTGTTATGGGACATCCACCTACATCCCACTTGTGTCACATTCCTATATTCTTAAACAAATGAGCCCTTGTTACTATGCAATGGGTTAATACATATAATAAAAACAATAATAATAATAATAATATCATGAGATATCATATAATAATATATAATATTTGATATATAATATTTGATAATAAAGGGTTAATACACATTAATTAGTCATAATAACATTTTTTTTTAAACTGGATAAAAAAATATGTAAATTTTACAGTGCACTTACATTTCGGTGTTGCTGCTCAATTATTAATGTTCATTAATTACTTCATTAGTCATTAATAAGTAATAAGAATAAAAAAAGGTTTAAACTGCCTCAAAAGATATGTACATTTTACAGTGCACTTACATTTCAGTGTTGGTACTTAATTATTACAGTGCAGTTATATTTTTGTTTTTCTGCTCAATTATTAATGTTCATTAATTACTTAATTAGTCAATAATTAGTAATAATATAAAATAAAATGTGTTAAAAAGCCACCAAAAATAGGTCGATTTTACAGTGTACTTATATTTCTGTGTTGCAGCTTATTGTCTGAAAGAAATAGGATCCTCAAAGCACTTAAATATTGAAAGCACTTTATTACATTATGACACCTGCTACATTTAATATTTTATAGTGCATTTATTTATGAATATTTCCATGCTTACGGCTTTACATTTTGCACGTGTGCCAATTAAATATCATACTCTTAATTATTAATGAATGAATTAGATACAAACATTAACAATGCTTTTAATTTTATTTGACAGTTTGATAATCTGTGCAGTTGAGTACACAGAGTGACTTTTGCAGCATTTGATCTGCAATAAGCTCACCTTTACAGGTATATCATTTAAAAAAAATGTTTTTTTTAGGCGAAAAGGATTAAGGCTTTTTGTTTTCCATTGATCAATGGTATTAATTAATTAATTGATATTAATCAATTCATTATTCATCAGGAATCATTAGAAAAAAATATATTATCTATTTTACAATGCATATATTTAGTATTGTATTTATGCATCTGAAGTAATGATTATAGATTCATTGATTATCTATTAATGATTAATAATTACAGGAAAAAAACTGCGAAAAAAACTACATTTTTTCAATTTATATATATATGTTCCTGCTCATTCCCTAACATGGATAGGACATTATAAGCACTTTAATATTTAAATCCCTTTATTATATGATGACACTTTATAATAGTTTGGAATGCATTTACGTATGAATATATTGATGATTACCCCTTTACCTTTTGCATGTATGACAAGTAAAAACGATACTTTCAATGATTCATAAATTCATTCAAACAAAACATTAAATATGCTTTTTACCTCATTTTACAGATTGATCATATCTGCACCTGCCTGAAGACAGAGAGTGACCTCTGCAGTATTTCAGATCATATAACATCAACTTCACAGGTATGTGATTTATTGATGACATTCTATAGAAAACCAGGATTAAGTCTTTTTTTTCATTGATGACACTTATTGATTAATTACTTAACGGATTTTAGTTCATTAATTAATCAATAATCAAAGCAAACAAAAAAATATATGAATACATACATACTTAGCCATTTAGGTTTTAATAATGAATGACAATTACACATCATAACTTGATTTATTGATGAATAAATTCAATTAAAACATTATAAAACAGTTTCAAGTCAATCTATAGTTTGCTCATAGCATTTTTGCTTTGCCCTTCTTTGGGAAAACAGGATTACCTGTTTATGTTTTGCATTCATGACAGTTTTACATTATTTAATTAATGTATATTAATTTAATAATTACTTCATAATTCTGTTCATGCTCATTGTCTAACAGGGATAGCACCTGATAAGCACTTCAATATTTAAATCCCTTCATTATATCATGACCCTTTTTAATATTTTTCACTGCATTGACTTATGAATATTTTGATTAGCCCTTTATGTTTTGCATGTATGCATATTAAAAACAATACTTTCAATGATTTATAAATGTATTCAAACAAAACATTACAAATATTTTTTACATAATTTCACAGATTCCTAATTTCTGCACCTGCTTCAAGACAGACAGTGACCTCTGCACGATTTCAGCTGATATAACATCAACTTGACAGGTACAGTATATGATTTAGTGATGACATTATTTAGCAAAATAGGATTAAGTATTTTTTAGTCCATTGATGACAGCTATTGATTAATTCATTTCCGTCATTTATTTTAATAATTAATCAATAATTAAAAGTAAAAAAAATACATTATGAATACATATATGCTTAGCCATTGATGTTTCCACGAATTACAATTTCACATCATAACCTGATTTACTGAATAATTAATTTAATACAAAAATAAAAAATCAGTTTCACGCCAATCTATAATTTGCTCATAGCTATTTCTGTTTGTCCTTCTTTAGGAAAACTTGATTACCTGTTTATATTTTGCAGTCATGACAGTTTTACATTCTTTTATTCATGTGTATTCTTTTATTAATTATTTCATAATACTGTTATTGCTCATTGTCTAACAGGGATAAGACCTTATAAGCACTTAAATATTTAAATACCTTTATTATATTAGGACACTTTTTATGATTTTAAAATGCATTTTCTTATGCATATATTGATGATTAGGATTTACGTTAGGCATGTTTGCCAATTAAAAAGGATACTTTCAATGATTCATAAATTCCTTTAAACAAATCAATACAAATCCTTTTTATGTCATTTTACAGATCCATCATCTCTGCACCTTCCTGAAGACACAGAGTGACCTCTGCAAGATTTCAGCTGATATAACATCAAATTGACAGGTATGATTTAATGATGACATTCTTTAGAAAAACAGGATTAAGTCATTTTTATTTCCCCTTGGATGACAGTTAGTGATGTTAGCATTCATTTTTTTATAAATATATATTTATGCTTAGCTCCTTAGCTTTTAAGGTATGCAAAATAAAAATAAAACATTGATTAATTAATTTACTTTGGTATTCATGATAGGTAAAAAAAAATATGTACAATAAAAAAAAAAAATTCTTACACCTGTATAAGAAGATTGACAGAAAAATGACTAAAAAAGCACAAATTCTGCTGGAGCTTCAAAGAAAAGAAAAAGTAAACAAAAAATTGTCTGTAAAAGATTCTCTAATGACCCAATATAGCTTCCTGACACCAATGTTCATAGAGATGAGACCAATGTAGATATAGAAAGTTGTACTGAGATCTATGTTGTGGAAGCTCACGAAAGTCCTTTATTTACAGCACCAAGAGTAGACACTCATTATTGTGGATTAATGAATGTGGTTTGTCAGTTTTGTGGGGCCTATCATTTTCTGAAAGAAAGACCAACTGATGGAGAGTTTATTAGTTGCTGTCAGAAAGGAAAGGTAAGACTTTGAGAAAGACACACATTTCCAGAATATTTAGAAAGTATAATGAGTGATCCAAAATTTCCAAATTCTACCAATTTTCAGAAAAACATTAGGTCTTATAACAGTACAATTTAATTTGCTTCAATAGGTGCAACGTTAACATTACGTTACGCAGACTTAACATTTACACCACGAATCAGGAGAACAAAGGAAATTTGCACAGTTAAATGTCCTTGATAAAATGGAAGCTGTTGAACAACGAATGATGCTTCCTGAAAATAAACAATGCTTACCAATAGTCTTTGAACAGCTTGATAACATTATGGCCAACAACCCATATAGTCAAGCATACAAAAAATTAGCAGAACTTGAAAAAGAACAACAGGCACATGCGCAAATAAATCAATTACCAATGCCAAGAGTAAATAAGGTTCTCAAAAGAGATCGCCATACTGATCAAAGACGGTATGATTTACCAACAGCAAATTAGGTTGCCATGGTATTTAAAAATGATGATGGGGAACTACCATTTGAGCGGGAAATTAAAACATTTATGTTTATAAAAGGTTGTTCTTGATTGCATGGATATATTCTAAGTAGTAATTTGGAGCCAATGACATATCCCATTTTCTTTCCAAATGGCGAGCCAGGATGGCAACCAAAATTACGGTTGCAAAATTATCCTAAAAGTAAGGTTCGTGTTCGAAACAATATTTCTATGCTGGAATGTAAAGTGGCACAAACTGCTGTTCGGGATCATTTAAATCCTATTTTATGTGGGGCAAACTCACACAATAATGGATTATTGATTCCTATCTACAAGTCAAAGCAAATAATCTAAATGTTGTCAAATTTCAACAAAACAAGCTTTGAGTAGAACAATATTGTGGATTGATGGATTATGTCACTGAATTGTCTGCAAACAGAGACATTCCTGCTGGAAGAGGAATGATTTTGCCATCCTCTTTCCATGAATCTGGTGGCAATATGCGAGAAAGATACAATGATGCCATGGCTATTGTCACTAAATTTGGCAAACCAGATTTATTCATTACATTCACATATAATGCACAATAGCCAGAGATCAAAGAACATTTACAGCTCGGCCAAAATAATCCACAATGGCCAGAGATCAAAGAACATTTACAGCTTGGCCAAAATACTTCTGACCGACTATATTTGGTGGCAAGAGTATTCAAAATAAAACTAAATTAATTAATTCATGATATAACTAAAGCACACTTATTTGGGAAATGTGTGGCTTTTGTTTATACCATTGAATTTCAAAAAAGAGGCCTGACACATGCACATATACTTTTAATCTTGTAAGGAAAAGATAAATTGAATATGGCAGACAGAGTGGATTCAGTAATTACTGCTGAACTGCCACATCCAGAGAAACATTCCAAACTTTATGAGATTGTAACTCATAGAATGATACATGGTTCATGTGGAGATATCAATCCAAATTCACCATGTATGGAAAATAAAAAATGCAAAAAAGAGTTTCCAAAACAATTTCAAATGCCAACTTATGCTAATTGTAATAGATCCCCTTTGTATAAAAGAAGAGAAGGACAAACAGCTATTATCTGTGGCCAAAAAGTCGATAATAGATATGTGGTTCCATACAATCCACATTTGCTGATGAAGTACAATGCACATATCAATGTAGAAGCTTGCACTTCTATCAAATCCATCAAATATGTGTATAAATATATATATAAAGGATATGATGCATGTTGTTGTGCAAGGTGCACAAAATGAAAGAGATAATCCAATTTTTCATGACGAACTTTCATCTTGTTTAGATGCTCGCTATGTAAGTGCTCCAGAAGCAATGTGGCGTCTTCTCAAATTTGAGATGCATGATCGGTCACATGCTGTGTATCGATTACCTGTCCAATTGCCACAAAGTCAATTTGTTTGCTTCACTGCAGGGAAGGAAAGAAATGCTTTAGCACAAAGTGGATATAGAGCAACAACACTTACTGCTTGATTTCAATTAAATTGTCAGGACACTGAGGCAAGACGATTTTTATACATTGACCTTCCAAATCACTATGTATTTGTAAATGGTGAATGGCGACAACGTAAAAAACATAAAAATAAACTTATCCCACAAATTTTTAGTTAGTCCATGAGACATTGAACGTTTCAGTTTAAGATTACTTCTTTTACATGTTCCTGGTGCACAAAGTTATGAATATTTACACACAGTCAATTACATAGTTTATGATACTTTCCAATTAGCTGCAAGACATCAAAACTTCCTGGCGGATGATACAGAATGGAAGAGATGTCTCGAAGAGGCAGCACTATGTCAAATGCCAAAGCAAATGAGAGAACAATTGGTTTTCATTTGCATCTTTTGCAATGTACCTGATGCATTAACTTTGTGGGAAGCATTTAAATTACGTATGTGTGAAGATTTCTTGAAACATTACAATGAGACCATTGCACTATTGAAAGCATTAATGGAAATTCAGGAAATCTTTCTTTGTCATGGATTAAATTGTGCCAATTTTAATCTGACTGACCCAGGAATTATAGATGAAATAAACTTTGATGAGTATGACACTGAGATTGAATACCAAAAAACACAAGAACAAATTGAAACTTTAAATGCATTACAATTTAAAGCATTTAACGCCATCACAAATGCAATAGATGACATGCTCAAAGAGCATTATTTCTATCTGGATGGCCTTGGTGGATCAGCAAAAACGCATCTATATAATTTGTTGATGAGTTGCATAAGAGCTCAGGGTGAAATAGCACTGCCATTTGCAACCACTGGAATTGCCACACTTTTGTTAGAAGGTGGTAGCACTGTTCATATTGGATTTAAACTGCCAGTTCCCATTCTAGAAACATGAGTGTCAGATATTCGAATGAATTCATTACAAGCAAAAAAAATTCACAAGAGTAAATTAATTATAATAGATGAGGCAACTATGATATCATGTCATGCCCTGCAATGTATTGATCGATTATTAAAAAAGGTTATGGGTAATTATTTGCCATTTGGTGGAAAGGTGATGTTGCTAGGAGGACATTTTAGGCAAACATTACCTGTGGTGCCACATGGCAATAGGACTGACACTGTCAAAACCACATATTTTGCAACTTAAAAAAGGGGCAATTGTCATGCTACTGAGAAATATGAATCCCAAAAATGACTTTGTTATGGGACCAGATTAATTGTGAAGGATTTAAAGCATTATTTTATACATGCAGAAATTATGAATGGTACCCATAAAGGCGAACCAGTTCTTATACCAAGAATTAATTTGGTTCCAAGTGAGAGTGGTTTGCCTTTTGTCCTTCAAAGGAGACAATTTCCCATTATCATTATTTGCCATGACCATCAATAAATCCCAAGGACAAACTTTTAAGTCTGTGGGTATTTTTTTTAAGGAACCTGTCTTTGCACATAGACAACTCTATGTTGCATTTTCAAGATGCATATATCCAAAGGAAATAAAAATTCATATTGAAGAAAACCCAAGTCAGGGTGATTTTTTGGAAGATGGACGCATTTGTACCAAAAACATTGTGTACTATGAGTTTCTGTAAACATAGAGAACAGTGGTTTTATTTAAAGGACCACATTTTATGTCACTCAGACTTATTTTAGAGGACCACTATTTCACTAAGAAACTCTATACAATGGCAAAAATAAAACATAGAGAACAGTGGTTTTACTTCCAGGACAATATTTTAGGTCCACTATTTCACATAGGAAACTCTTTGTGCCATTTGCACATACTACAAGAATAATAATAAAAAGTTTCACCAAAAAAATCAACAATAAACAGTGGTTATATCACCATAGACAAAATTACAAGTCTTCTGGGCTCTTTGTAGGGGGAACCACATGGACATATTAAAAAAAAAATATTTTATTGTGAAGCAAACAACAAATAGGCCAAAATAACAGAAAAAGTCAATGTGAATAACTATTCGCCCCCTAAAGTCAATACTTTGTAGAGCCACCTTTTGCGGCAATCACAGCTCCAAGTCACTTCGGATAAGTCTCTATGAGCTTGCCGCATCTTACCACTGAGATTTTGGTACATTTCTCCTTGCAAAACTGCTACAGCTCCTTCAAGTTGGATGGTTTGCGCTTGTGAACAGCAATCTTTAAGTCTGACCACAGATTTTCTATTGGATTGAGGTCTGGGCCATTCTAACACATTTACATGGTTCCCCTTAAACCACTCAAGTGTTGCTTTAGCAGTGTGTTTGGGGTCATTGTCCTGCTGGAAGGGGATCCTCCTTCCTAGCCTGAAATCACTCTCAGAGTGGTACAAGCTTTGCTCAAGAATATCCCTGTATTTAGCACCATCCATCTTTCCCTCTGAAAGTTTCCCAGTCCCGGCTGCTGAAAAACAATACCACAGCATGATGCTGCCACCACCATGTTACACTGTGGGGATGGTGTTCTTTGGGTGAGTTGTTATAAATAAATATATATATATATATATATATATATATATAAAATGTTATTATAGATTGCAGTGTGCCGCCAAATGGGAATCTCTCTTTTTCTCTTTGGGCTTTTATATATGTTGAAAGATAAACAAGTGCAAATAATAGGAAGTCTTACTGGAAATAACAATTTGTATTGATACTTAGCAAGAATATTTGTTAACCTACAAACAAAATGCTTGATTACATGGGTCCAATAAGAAATCTTGAGTGAACTTTCCACATAGGGCACTACATAGCTAAAACATTACATCCATAGCAGACCCTTACAAGTAAACCATTAGCAGTGATCGTTATATAGTAACTGCTGCTATGAGAGATTTTTTCTAAATCATTATTGTATGGCTCCCATAAGAGCTACTGAACATCTTACATGCTACGTTTCTGTAAGTGTTCACAGAGAGACAAATCTTTACGTGTAAACACTTAAGGAGCTACGAGTGTCCCAGTAGAAGAAACAAATAGCCAAAAAAGCAATTTTAAAAGCAATAATAAAAAGCAATGTTCAGGAAACTAGTGATATAAATTGAAGTCTACACATCCTAAAGCACAAAATAAGTATTTTTAATGGTTAGCCTAGTACTAACTAAATCCCTATGACAATTACAAATAGCTTTCCACACTATAAAACAATGACACCCATTTAGTACAATGTAATAAGTTAGAAATTAACATCTAATTCTGTGTCTGAACTTTAATGTACAAGAACAATAAACTACATCAATGTGTCAATGTTTGAGTGGGAAACTCACATCTATTCAATAAAATAAATTGTTGACACATTTTATTTTATTTTATGTGAGTTATTACTATATGATATCCAAAATTGGAGTCCCCATGGTAATGATTTAATTTCAGCATCACTGAGAGTTTCATTCCATCATGGAACTTAGCTATGAAAAAAGGATCCCTTGTAACTATGGGAGCTTTTTTGCTATGGCTCCTCTCTCAAGAAATCACTTCAATGTAGGTTATATGCACCAATGACTGTTTTCCTATTGCTCTCTAGTCATATCTCGATTAAATCCCCCAAACGTAATAAACCATAGCCCGTAAAGTAGCCTGTAAGACTTGCGGCTGTTAGATTGGCCCCGTAAAGCAACCCACCAACGACTTGCAGGGTAAGGGTGATCAGTAGGAAATGATCAGTAAATGAATCAGAGAAAAGGAGATGTTTCTCTGATGGGGTTGGAAGATTATTATTATTATAGTTTATTTATAATGTGCTGACATATTCCGTAGCGCTAGACATAAATTAGGTTCAGACAGTGATAAATACAGATTAACATTTAGCAAAGGAAGGAGGGCCCTTTCTTTGGGAATTCACCATGGACATTGGATTCCTAGCTCAAAGTACTTAGGATAGAAACTCGCAGTCTTACAATCTAAGGTATAGTGAGTGGTAAAAGAGGGAGAGAGAGGTGATAAGTGTGTTAGGGTGGTAGGTTTTAAATGTTTTGAGGCATGGGGATAATCTGGTGGAGCGAGGCAAGGAGTTCCAGAGACTAGGGGCAGCACAAGAAAAGTTCTGGAGGCAGGAGTGAGAGGAGGTGACAAGAGTTGTAGAAAGAATAAGGTCATTAGCAGAACGAAGAGGGCGGGTAGGGAAGTATTTGGAGATGAGAGCAGAGATGTAAGGGGGAGCATTATTATTGAGGGCTTTGTAAGTTAGGGTCATAATTTCACATTTTATTCTTGAGGCTAAAGGAAGCCAGTGGAGTGATTGACAGAGAGGTGATGCCGACAGTGAACGTTGTGTACGGAAGATGATAAGTGACTGTGTGGGGTGAGAGAAAGAGAGTGTTGGGTCCCGTGTAGTTTCAAGGCAGCCAATTTGTAGTGTAGGTGTGATGGTACAGCTGTCAACTGTAAAGGTGATGTCCAGAAAAGAGAGGGGGTAGAAGTTGGAATTATTAAGAGCTATCGCTTTGACATGTTTAATTTTAGGTTGAGGTTGTAGGTAGCCACCAGGAGGAGAATAGACAGTTGGTGACATGCGTTAGCAAGGAGGGAGATAAGTCAGGAGAAGAGATGTAGTTTTGGGTATCATCAGCAAAGAGATGATACTGGAAAACAAGAAAAAAATATAAGTTTGCCAAGGGAGGCAGTGTAACAAAAATAGATCCTTGAGATGCCTCATGAGTGTCAATGGTGATGAAGTGAGACCCAAGTATGTAACATTAAAGGAGGGGTTAGAACAGAATGGAATGGAATCAGGAGGAGAGCGCAGTGTCACAGATGCCAAAAGAGTTAAGTGTCTGGAGGAGTAGTGAGTGCTTAACTGTGTCAGGTAGTGGAGATGTCTAGGAGGCTAAGTAGAGAATAGTCCCCTGTTCCTTTGGACATTAGGAGTTTGTTATCTACTTTACGAAGAACTTTCTCAGTAGAGTTGTGTACAAGGAAACCAGATTGCAGAGGATCAAGTAAGGAGTTTGATGTCAAAAATGGGTTCGATGGTTATAGACTAGACTTTCTAGAGAAACAGAAAAATCGATTGGTAGTTACAGAGCATAGATGGATTAAGAGAGGGTGTCTTTAGAACGTGTTTAATAAAAGACTATTTGAAGGGAGAGGGCAGTTACAAGTGAGAGCTTGAGGAGGTTGGTTATAGCTAGAGATAAGATAGAAGAAAAGAAGGGTATGAGTTGTGAGGGGATAGAGTCAAGTGAAAATATTGTTAGATGAGACTCTGAAAAGAGCTATGCCACTTCATCCTCTGTTACTGGGGTGAGTTGGTTCGATGAGGCTATTGAACTGGAGGCTGTAAAAGAAAAAGGCTTGCCATGTGGAGCAGAGAGATGTCTTGTCTAATTGAATCAACTTTATTTTTGTACTAGCGACTTGCCCATCAAAAATGATGGCAATGAAATGTGAAGGTTTGCCACACAATACAAGGCTCTCCCGCCTCTAACTTGCGGGACTCGCGATGAGCGTCTACTTTATGGTCTACATTGCAGGCCTCGGCCAACCCGCCACTTTCATGCCCCCAATGAGCACCTTTAGCGCTCATTGCTGGCCTTGTCCACGCTCATCGTGAGCCTTGCAATGATCGCCTTTGGCTCTCATTGTGAGCCCTGCAATGAGCGCTCATTGCCGTCGTCGTCTAACCCACCACTTTCCCGCCTTGCAACAAGCACCTTCGGCGCTCATCACAAGAACCTCTCCCAGCTCTCTGATCCCTGTGTCTGTTTCCCCCACTCCCTGTACTGTTTTTTTCCCCTTATTTCCCTCCCCTCTGTCTTTTTTCCCCGTCTCTCTCCCCTGTGTCTCTTTCCACCCTCTCCCCCCTCTCCCTCCCTTGTGTCTTTCTCCTCTCGGTCTTGTATTTTCAAAGCCTTGCAGGGCTCGCTTTGATGGGCTAAGTGTTACGGGCTTTGGCCTCATTTTGAGCTTTTTGCAAACATTTACATCTTTACGGCCACTATTTTTTTCCTCGCATAGCCGATTTGCAATCTCCGAAAAACGCCAGTAAAGCCTCAAATTAGCTTGCAACCTAACTCACAGGCCCCCTGCCTCTCCAACTGTGATGTGTGTGTGGTTGTAAGTAAATGTATTTATTAATTGGCGTCTTTTGGTGGTCTTCCGACCACTTCCGAGTTACAGGCTTGGCAAAATCTCAGCCGTTAATTAAAGTCGTAATTTTTTTATTTTTTTCAAAGTCTTGTGTCATTCGGCCTTCAGCGCTGATCGCATCATCGACATGAGCGCCTTCAATCTGTTTCCATCCTCCATCGGTGGATCGTCCTTGGGCAAACAAAAACTGTGACGGGTCAGATGACCCTTAGAGGGACTCTGAAAGGCCACAATTGCGATGCCTGCAAAAATGCTAGTAGAAGCCTTTTTTATTTTTAGAAGTAACAAATCCTCTTCATTACGGGGAGAAAAGTAAAAGTCCAGGTGAATCCACTTAGCGATTAATAAGAGACTTGAAACAGGTGATATGGAGGCAAATGCATATAGCTACAAAAATAAAAAACTATAACAGAATTTTTTGTCCAAGTTCACCTAGCCATAAGAAAAGACCAGAGGAGGTAGAGGATTGCATACAAATATGTTGTTGAATGATCAAGATCAGTTTGTATAGCTGTATGGTGATCATCAATATAAGTACAACACTCTTTTACTATCAGAGCACAGACAGATCAGGAAAAAAATGACAGCAATGAAAAGGTTTGGCGACAGAGTTCTAAATAATGTTGTCCAGCCCCAATTATCCAATCACCAATACACAGATCATTAAACCAATCTCCCCTTATATCTGTTTGCTTGTTCATAAGAAGGAGGTGATTAATAGCCAAAGTAAGATTACCATGATCTTCATCTTCAACAACTATCACCAACTATTACACAGACGCTTCCTACCTTAATTAACAGGTGTTCTAGGGGCATTCTATTCTGAATGTATTTAATTGTGCATATTACAGACAAACCAGACCAAGACATTGGGCCCTATTAAATTGTCAAAATCGCAATTACCAAAGCCCGTAATGTAGCCCGGCAAAAGTTACTGATATATAATTGGCCTTCTCTAGTTACCTGCAATATATTTGTGAGGTAGAGGCTGAAAATTCCTGCGGTTGTCAAAATCGTAACTCCAACCCATCTAAGCCTTTGATCTTTCAAGCCTGCAAAGGTTACAATCGCAATAAAAGATTTAATTGCAGCAATTCCACAAGCCCGCAATTGCCTTCAAACCTGTAAATGGCAAATGTAGCAAAACATTCTATGAGTTCTAGAGAGTACTCACAAGCAGTTTAAACGCCTGTTCATAACACTATAAAAGCAAATAAAAACACAATACTGGACTTTAAAATATGGGGAAAGCGATGAAAGACAATTAGAATTAATTGTGCAAATCTGCAATAAAAAAACTTTTTTTTCTGTTTAATTTCCGTGTTCTATCAATCTCAGGAATCAAGGAGTTAATACATATCAGGCCACCCACATGGACTATAACAGTTTCTTCATTCATTTTTATTAATTTTTAAATTGCTGTATTGCGAACCCATTCGCATATTGGACAGCTAAACACTAATTGAATAACGTTTAAACACCATTGTCATGGACTTCATTTTTTTGCAGCATGCCAGTGTTCATCTGAAAAAGATGATCACCGGAATGCTGCTTTTAAAAGGGGCGAGTAGTTGTCATGTCTCCCCTGACCATCCTTGGGTTTAGTAATTGTTATTGTTATTTAATATGTTTTTGTGTTAAGCTGATTACAATATGTATGTTAATTACTGTATGTTATGCTATACTGTGTTATGTTATGTTATATGGATTACTGTATGTTTAAGTGTGTCCAGGGAATAAGGAGTTAACTGGCAGTTAATAAATGTTATGGGGTAGCCAGTTACTGACAGATGAGAGTTATATAATCAGTTAGTCATGTACTGGTGTCTTTGAGAACAAGCCAGTCTGAAGGAAGTCTGTGATGCTTGTGACAGGAGAGAGATGAGTTAACCCAGCTATTAGTGACTCTGAGTAGCTTAATATATTGATATGGAATAAGATATCTGGAAGATATATATCTATGTGTCTGAATACATAGTGAAGATAGGATTAATATATATATGGAAAAAGATATCTGGAATATATATGTGTCAGAGAAAACGGCTTCCCTGATCCTGCACAATTCATGAAGTGTGCATATGCTCCTAATCAAAGGGAAGGAAACCAAAGTGTGTGAAGGCTCATAATAAAAAGGGAGGAAACCTATCTAGAAGATATATTTAAAGGTCAGCATTCCCAGAGAAGATAACGAAGTGGATGTTATGATGCCTTGTTAATTGTAATTTATACAAAATCCAGAAGACACACTAACTGTTACAGACTGTTATCAGCTCAAGTTTAAATATACATCTATTGAACCTGTTATGAATTAAAACAACAATTAAAGCAGTTCCTGAGTTTTATAATGCTGAGCCTGAGTTCATATTTTTTTGAATACTGCAAGGGCATATTAAAGAGACATCAGCGGTCTTAGTGAAGTGATCAAAAGAACTTGGTGTATTTGCTGTGTAGGTTTGGCCACAAAAGGCTTATCAAGCCCAATTGAAGGAAAGCAGATCGTAACAGCCATGTGTTACTGATGTCATGATGACGGTCTCATTTGCTATTGGCTGTTTCTAAATCATTACTTACAGGCTTGCATTAATTGATCATGCCCTGAAAGGCTACGTACGGTTACATGGTTTATGGATTTGGCTTTCGGACATTTAATTATGGACTTTTCAATTAAATCGATCTGTAACTGTTGCAAATTTCTAACCCACAGACAGGCTTGTATGAAGGCAACTGTGGTCTTGGAATTTAATAAGCCCCACATTCTTCTCTCTCTAGTTATTCTTCCTTATCAGATGTCAGTAGATTCTATATCTTGACAGGTTGACAGATCAAGGTGCATGACATTTTAGAGGATAAAGGACAGGACAAAAAGAAGGCAGGGCTAAAATATATAGGAAAAGGCAAACATTATATATGGTATACATAGGCTCTTACACTCCCCAGACAAATCCAATTTCACATGTCAAAAAAGGACAGACCTTTCTGAGATTGTATGCTTCAAAAAATGAAAATCAAACAGATTTCGCTAGAATACAAGTTATTCAGTCTAGGCAATAGTCCAGCAGGTGCAGAGCTTAGTATAACTTAAATTTTGTCCCCACAGGAGCTTCAAGGTCTGAATCAGATTCCCCGAGCACAGAGTAAGGGTTGTGTGACTTATTCCCAAATATCTTGCATCTCCTTGCTTGCCAGCAGATTCATGAGTCTAGGTACATGCATGTTCATTTGATCTGCTATCTTCTACTGTCCCTTCTACAAATGATGATATTATGACCATCCTGACAGAGAGAAGTATCAACCTGTTTTATTTCTCCTCCTGTTTTATTTCTGAAGTTTAATAACATGAGGAGAACTTCATTGTGGTTGAAAGAGGTTACGCTCCTCAGCTAAAAAAATAATAATAACCTGGATGAAGAAAAACAAACCTAAAAAACATAAAATACAGTAATCATTTTAGGATGGTTGACAATTCTTTCTATCCTTACAAGCTTAAAATATCACATAACATACTGCACCTGGTAGGTAGCTAATATAAACAAAAAACTCAAAAATGAAATGTATTTGAAACAAGTACCCCTGTTTCTACATGTGTGTATGATTAAAATGTAATATATTTCTTCAACAATGCTACAACAATTCATACAAATATTTTTTTTATCAGGCACTATTAAGTACTCCATATTTAATGCCCCCTCCCTTTCTGTCTTGGAGGCATAGGATTTTTTAGTATGAACAATTATTATAAGGGATATAGCTTAATAATAATATTACCTTGATTAATACACTTGAGGTAATAGAAGGGTTACCAATTGGGCTTTATAGAAGCTATACCTATATCTGTAATGTATACCTGTTACAGGTCAATTGTGTATAAAGGTAATATGAACATCCCAATATATTGCAATAAACTTTCAAATAAATGATTGGCATCACACATTACCAATTAACAGTTGTAAATAAAAACATCATACAAATTAAAAATGTCATGTTAAATGAGATATTGTACATGTCTTTGTTTTTTTGTTTTTGTTTTAAGAAAACTCACATTTAGAAAAGAAAGTTCCTAAAAAATGCATGATGGTCTGCAGAAATCTTTGACTCCACTTTAACTGTAATCATTTCACTGTAATTTTCTCTGTAATCTGAAATAACAGTGTCAGGTGCATCTAAAATGCTTAGCAAAGACTATGTATAATTGGAACTATATTGCTTTTCGTTCTCTTCTCTCTGATTAACCTTGACGGTGCAGGAGGGGTAAATTAACTCCTATCAAACCACAGATTTCTGTAAATTATCAATTTAGCAACATTTATAGACAAGATTACATTGTTTGCAAAACCTCTTCTGAATGAATGGACAACATAGAAATCAGATTGTTATATACTTTCTGTCACAACTGGAAGAGCTCTATACAGTCAGCAGAAAGAACAGGAGCTTCTTATTACAAAACTCAGAATTACACTGAAGAAAAGAGGGACAATCAGCAGACCAAGCAGATACAAAATAAATAATATTCCTTGTGAATGTGTAGTGGAAGAAAAAAAGAATAGATTTAAGAGACTAGACATAGAAGATAGAATGCCTGAAATTTACGAAATTATCCAGGAAACAGCAACAAAGAATATCCCCAAAAGAAAGAAAACTAAGAAGCCATCTTTCCCAGGAAGATAGAAAGATAAGTTAGTTAGTAGAGATAAGAAAATATATGTCCATTTGAATGTAGAATTCTAGAGAATAGCAAGAAAAGACCAGGAAACATTTTATAGTGAGCGATGTAAAAAGATAGAAGAAGATAACAACAAGGGAAAATCAGTAGATCTTTTTTTAAAAATGGTGATCTCAAAGGAAACTTTTATACCAAAGTGGGTGTGGTAAAAAAAATGGTAAGGACTTAAGAGAAGCACATCAGATAGAGAAGTGGTTGCATCAGTGACGAAGCTAGAGATTTTGCCACCCAGGGCTACCCCTGAGTTTTACTCCCCCCACCGTCTAACTCAGGGGTAGCACTGCACAGCAAAAGCACACAGGCAGACTTGCACACAGACAGACTTACTTACACACACACACACTTACACACTCGCAGATACACACAGACACACAGGCCTCCATTCAATTGAGCAATCGCTATTCAATTGCTACAATTCCTCAAGCCAGCTCCTTCAAACTCGTCAATGGCAAATATGGAAGAAAATCCTACAAGTACAAGATAGGACTCGTAGTACTGTAAAAGCAAATAAAACCGAATACTACACTTTAAAAGACGAGGAAAGCGATGAAAGACTTTTGAATTAATTGTACAACAGTCTCAAGCTCGCTAATCTGCAATAAAAAAATATTATTTTACGTTGTATTTCCGTGTTATACCAATCTCAGTCATCAAGGAGTTAATCCATATCAGGCCACCCACATGGGATAGAACAGTATCATCATTAATTGTTATAATTTTGTACATTGCCTGATTGCGAGTGTGATTGCATATTGGACTTCTAAACGCTAATTGATTGACGTTTAAACACCATGTTTTACATGTTGTCATGATGATGGTCACATTTACTATTGGCTGTTTCTAAATCGGTAGTTACGGCCTTGCTTAATTGATCATGATCATGGACTGAAATGCTACTTACAGGTGCATGGTTTACAGTTTTGGCTTTCGGACATGTAGCTGTGGGCTTGATCAATTGTATGGATTTGTAACGGTTGCAGTTTTCAGCAACAGTTACAGATCTATTCAATTGAACAAGCCCACAGCTATATGGCTGAAAGCAATTGAATGGTGGCCACAGACATAAACACACTCACACACAGAGGCAGACATACACTCACAGACGGAGCTAGTGAAAGGAGGGACCCAGTGAAAAAAATAATTTGGCGCCCCCCTCTGCACTCCTGTAGACCTCACTTCAGTTATTACACTGCATCCTGGGAAACTGAGCTGGGATATGCAAGTGTGCCCACAAATGCCTCACTCTTCAATCCTTAGCCATTATCAAACATGGCTTCCTTTAGGTTTATGCATGCTGTACTATACAGCTTTAATGCAAAGCCAACGTTGGATTAAACACAAGCTGCAAAAAAGAGTATAAATATATACTAACAAATTATATATATATATATATATATATATATATATTTATATCTCTATTAGATTATAACTAGATTATAAATATATTATAATTATATATATTTTTATATATATAATATATATGACAAATTATATACACACACATACATTAGTGCAATCTAAAACCCTTTTTTTTATTTACGGTTCTTTCTGTGGTATAGGGCCCCTCCTTCACCCCAGGCCATGCCCTCCTCCAACCCAGGCCATGCCTTCCTCCACCCCAGGCCATGCCCAGCTCCACGCCATGCCCCTTAAGCCCTCTTCACCCTAGCCCATGCCATCTTCAGCCCCCCTCCACCCCAGGCCACCATAGCCATTATCAAACATGTCTTCCTTTAAGCTTATGCATGCTGCACTACACAGCTTTAATGCAAAGCCAAGGTTGGATTAAACACAAGCTTTTATATAGAGTAGAATTATATATTAACCAATTACATATATATTTATCTCTATTAGATTATAACTAGATTATAAATATATTATAATATATTAAATACACACATATATATATATATATATATATATATATATATATATATATATATATATATATTTATATATATATATATTTATATATATAATATATATGACAAATTATTACACACACATACATTAGTGCAATCTAAAACCCTTTTTTTGATTTACGGTTGTATCTGTGGTGTAGGGCCTCTCCTTCACCCCAGGCCATGCCCTCCTCCACCCCAGGCCATGTCTCCCTCCACCCCAGGCCATGCCCCGCTCCAACGCCATGCCCCTTCAGCCCCCTTAACCCTAGCCCATGCCATCTTCAGCCCCTCTTTGCGAAAGCCCATGCCATCTTCAGCCCCCCTCCACCACAGGCCACCTTCCGCTCCCCTCCATCTCAGCCCATGCCACCTTCAGCCCCCCTCCATCCCAGCCCTGCTGATAACAAGGCTGCAGGAGTTGACAGAATGCCAGCCCAACTATTACAAATTCTACAAAATGATGCTGTGAAAGTGTTGCTTACCTTATGCTTACACATTTAGAAAACTTAACAGTGTCCACTAGACTGGAAAAGGTCTGTATGCCAATCCCCAAAAAGGCAGTGCCAAAGAGTGCTCCAATTACAGAACAATTTCACTCATTCACATGTAAGCAAGGTAATGTTTAAGATCTTACAAGCTCTGCTCCAAAATATATGGACCGGGAACTGCCAGATGGGCAAGTTGTATTATGAAGAGGAAGAAGCACGAGAGATCAAACTGCCAATGTCCGATGGATAATAGAGAAAGCAAGATAGTTCAAGAAAAACATTTACTTCTTCTTCATAAACTTCATGTGTCAAGTTATTAAAGAGATGGAAGTACCAGATCATCTCATCTCCTTCTCAAGGAGCCTATATGTGGACCAAGAAGCCACAGTTAGAACCGAACATGGAACAACTTAATGCGGAGTACATCATGATTCTCATCACAAGGCCCGTACGTGACTGGCTTGAGGGGGGAGAGGCTCAAAATGGCTGACGAGTTACAGACATCAAAAACCTTTACGTATTTAACGGCTGCCATTTTTTTCAAGCCCGTAACTCGGAAGCCATCGGTAGACCGCCAAAAGACGCCAATTAATAAAAAATAATAATTACAACCTCACACACAGCACAGGGGGAGAGGTAGGGAGCCTGTAAGTGAGGTTGCAAGCTAATTTGATATTTAATAGGCATTTTTTGGGAGGTCTGAAAACGGCTAAGCGAGGAAAAAAATGGCAGCTGTAACTTTTTATCAAGCCTGTAAACACTTTTTAGGCTTGGGGAAAATGAACAATTTCCCAAGCCCACAAATGGTTTCACACCCGTAAATGCAAACAGGAGCATAAAGGATGGAGAGGGGGGAGAAAGACACAGGGGAGGGAGAGGAATGGAGAGGGTGGAAAGAGACACAGGGAAGGGAGTGGGGTTGAAAGAGGTGCAGGGGAGGGAGATAAGGGAGAGAAAAAAACATGAGAGGGAGAGGCAGCAAAGAGACACGGGAGGGAGAGAGTGGGAAAAGGCTCACAGTGAGCATTGAAGGCACTCATTGTGGGGCTTGCGATGAGCAACGAAGGAGCACATCGCGAAGGCCTGAAAGTTGCTGGTTGGACGATGCCTGCAATGAGCAGCAAAGCTCTGTAAAGTATAGGGGGATAGGATCGCAATGAGCGCCGTTGGCCCGCAAGTTAGAGGGAGGAGAACTTCGCATTGTGTGGCAAACAGCATTGCCAGGCTTTAAATTTTATACTGTAATTTTTGACGGGCAAGTCGCTAGTAGCTTATAAGGATCGCCGCAGTGCCACATAGCTCATGGGGACCTCTTAAACATACAAAGAAAACACAAATCAGTTTGAACAAATAAAAACCGAATGTACATGGGGCAAATACTGTATGAATAAAAAATTATAGTCATAAGTCCAAATAAATAATGCATGTAGATATAGTCTTAAAACATCTGTCCAGGAAGTGTCAATAGAAGAATGTTCCACCGTTTTTCAAATTGTCTTTCAGTCAAAGAGAACAAATTGTGTATAAATATTTCACTTCACTGTATTTGTGATCAAATACACTTATGGAAAACCTAAATCAGAATCCACATAAAACACAGATGACAAAACCGACACAGAACTTCTACAAACATAGAACACATAACACATAATTGTAACAAATAAACAATGGTTTGCACTCAGTGTACATTGGTTAAGTGAAATGCAAACAATGCCAGGACAATGCCTTGGTGATATAGGCATTGAACTGGCATTGTTTGCAGTTCACTAAACAAAAAGCTCACAAAAATAATTTAACAGGTCTCACTCTCTGCTTACAGCAGATCTTGAGGGGAGGATGAGAGAAAGAGGAATGTCTGCATCTGGATTACATGTAACCCCTCATTTGGGACTCTGTAGGATTTTTACCAAATCTAATTATTTATTTCCTCAATTACACTATGTCTGTTACCCGACCCATTTGTATTGAGCAATGCCCAGCCACTATTCGTTGGGGTTTGCAAGGTTATCGAATCAGCTTAATCAGGGTCCTTATTCTGCAGCTCATTTGTCAATAGACAAATACACATGAGGTAATGAAATAAGTGTTAATAATAGAGATCTCAAGGTAAATGTTTTGCAACACAGAGTTAGTTCATAAAAATGCAATACAGTCAAGTTCGAAAGCAAATTTCAAGAAAGTGCAATAAAGCTTGTTACCACTAAATACTGAGGCAAAACAGGCAAAAATAGAAATAATTTTTGCCACAAAAAGCAAGGATTTTACAGAAAAAAACAAGCCAGCCTTTGTAATCCGCCCACCCTCTCTCCACTCAATCATTCACAAGAGACTCCTTTATGCAATACAAACAAAACAATTACGCTAATATTATAATCTAAGTACTAATCCCACATACTTTACCACAGGGGGGAGCCCAATTACTAACACTTCCACTCATTGATGAAAGACATAACTAAGTCTGTATCCACTCTAGGGAACATACAATCCCATCCCCTATATCAATTTATTTTCACAACACTACTCTTAAGAGTCTGATAAATTCATCAATAATCCTCCACTCTAGATAGATTGAACAAAAATCCTTGTTAACTAGTATTTAGCCTACCGAGATTACTTTGAAGCCAGTTCTACTTCATTTTCTTAAGCCAATGAATCTTACAGGTTCCCACACAAATTACAACCCTAATGCAGATTTGCAAAAGCTGGTTTAGTTTACACTTATCTTCTAGTGACCCTGATTGGTTTGTGTGTCTCAGAGCTGCGTAACTCTCGGTGAAGGTATTGCAGAAGAGATACTGTTGCACCATGTACATGCAACAAAAAGGTTGGGATGAAATATCTTCTCTGTCAGTGCATATGTGCAAGCCTTACCCAAGAAAGGATTCAAAACCAGTGACATCAATCAAGTTTCTTTATTACAAGTTTGGACAGCACAGGCATCAGTCTCACAGGAGAACATATGCAGTGGTCCGTCTTATAATATTTGCATTAACCTTATATAACTTTTCTGTGAGGGTGGGGAAATGCTGTTCTTGCACAAAATTACAAAGGAAAGCTAGATTTTAGAATTTGCTAGAAACTGTGATTATATACAGTATATATGTGTATATAATATATATATAACTAGCGACCTGCCCATCAAAAAATGAAAAGTCAATAAAATGTGAAGCCATGGCAATGCTGTTTGGCACACAATGTTAAGCTTTTTATACTCTAAGGACCTTCGGCCCTCATTGCGAGCCATGCACTGAACGCTTTTGTCACTCATTGCGAGCTTCTCCTCCCGTGTTCTTTTGCTTGTCTCTATATTTTTTAAATACTAATTAATGAATTAATTGAATAATAAATTCATATAGTTTACTTTTTTACTTTTTTCTAATTAATATATGTAACAATCAAAAGCCTGAAGAGGTAACAATCTCTTTTTATTGTTCTGCAACATATAATGTCCAGTGGAACTGTTGCTGGCCTCAGGATATAGTTTTATGAATGCTATAACAGTGCATTAGAAATAGGCTGCCGGGGTCGTGTAGCCTCATCTTCATATTTTTTGTCCGCAATTTTTTTTTCTTGCTTAGCCAATTTTTTAGTGCCGAAACTTGCCAAAATCAGGGTCATTAGGCTTAGGGTCAGTGTCATGCTGGAAAGTCCAAGAGCGTACCATGCACAGCCTCGTGCAGAAGAATGCAAATTGTTTGCCAGTATTTTCTGATAACGTGCTGCATTCATCTTGCCTTTAGAGCTCACACACCCCCAAAACATGGGTGAGCCACCACCATGCTTCACAGTGGGGATGGCATTATTTTCACTATAGCCCCAGCTTTTTATATCCCTTTCCATCTTTATGAAGTTTCATTACCTTGTTATGCAGATCTTTTGACAGTTCTTTTCTGCTCCCCATGGCTCATTATCTAGCATGCGCAGTGCATCCACATGAGAGCTAACAAACTCATTGACTATTTATACAAAGACACTAATTGCAATTTAAAAAGCCACAGGTGTGGGAAATTAACTTTTAATTGCCATTTTAACCTGTGTGTGTCACCTTGTGTGTCTGTAACAAGGCCAAACATTTAAGAGTATGTAAATGTTTGATCAGAGCAGTTTGAGTGATTTCTGTTATCATTATGATTTAAAAAGGAGATAGACAAATATGTGATAATACATGGCTTCATATGATAACTATCCTCCAATAAAAGACATTTTTTTTGCATGATCAGTCATAT
Organism: Discoglossus pictus; assembly: GCA_027410445.1. NCBI lineage: Eukaryota > Metazoa > Chordata > Amphibia > Anura > Alytidae > Discoglossus > Discoglossus pictus. The sequence continues at coordinate 294,620,432 of CM050163.1, forward strand.
TTTCAAAATGAATGCTAACATTTCACAATTTCTGCCAGGGTAAGCAAACTTTTGAGCACAACTGTATATGCTACTGTACAACAGTTATAGTGATCCAAAATCTCTAAGACAGTGCAGGACTAATAAAGGTTTTGAAAAATGTTTTAATAGAGCAAGATCATATTTTACTAGTCTAGCTCGATGTTGAAAACCATAGCCCGTAACGTAGCCTGCAAGACTTACTGCTATTAAATTAGACCCTTAAATCAATCCATCAACGACTGGCGTTGTAAGGGAGAGAAAAGGCTATGGGACGTGGAAATTTTAACTGAACGCCCTTAAATCCTTTGATTTATCAAGCCCCTAACTGTTAAAATCAAGCTATTAAATTGCAACAAATTCAGTTGCTTTCAAGCCAGTAACCTGCAAATGGAGCCAAAAATGCAAACAGGTACCAGAGAGGACCCGCTAGAGGGGTAAAGTCCAATCCGTAGCACTTTAAATGCAAATATACACACACTACTGTACTTATATTAAAAGGGAAAGTGATTTTAGGTATGTCGTGCAATTGATATGACATGAATATTACACTGTAGCTTCTTAAAATATTACAGTGTATAGATTAATTAAGTTCAAAGATCAAGTTATGGATAAGTATACGCTGTGTGCAGAAATGGTATTTATTGGTTTAACCCACGCCCAGGAGGGGGAGACTGTCCACGCCCAGGAAGCTGTTAGTATGAACAGCTAACGGGCTTTTGGCAACAAAACCGCAGTGGTGCAGAGAACAGCCAATTGAGTAAAAACTGGGGAGTGCTTAAAGTTGCTAGTAATAGATTTATGGTTCCTGCATACACATATAACAATGCAGAGTTCCTGGGTTCCCTCACTGAAAATAATAACAGAGGAGTTCACAAGAATATCCGGGGGTACAAAGTGCAATAATAGTGGAAGCTAAAGGACTCTATGTAAGCAGCTTCAGAGGTATGAAGAAGGGAAATATGTGAATACTCTTTAAAGACATTGGACCAATCAGAATACAGCAATGTATAGCCCTAAATACTTACAGCCTTATTAAATTGCGATTCGGTAAATTTAAAAAAGCTTTATTTAAGCACACAGCATATTTTTTTACAGAAGTTTTTAGTTAGTGAACTTCTATCCAAAAGCAAGGTCTTCACTAACTAAAAACTTCTGTAAATAAAATATGCAGTGTGCTTAAATAGAGGCCTTTTAAATTTACTGAATCGCAATTTAATAAGGCTGTTAATAAGGAAATATAGAATACTGTCAAGATACAAATAGTGTTTATGAAGATAAAAAGATATCATTGAGGTTACCAACGGAGGGACTAAAAAAGTATGGCAACCTGGTGAATTGATAAAAGTCATAGACCGGAATTATTAAACCCTTCATAACCTCAAGGAGAAGAGACTGTACGTATCAATTGAGTAAAAATGGGGAGAGATTAAAGTTGCTAGTAACAGACTTATTGTTCTGGTATGCACAGATAATAAAACGGAGTTCCTGGGTTTCCCTACTGGAAGTAATAACAAGATTCCACAAGAAATGTCAGGGGAACAAAGTGCAATAATAGCTGAAGCCAAAGGAAACTAACTTGGGATTGTGCAATAACTAAGAATTATACAGAGCAATAAAAATAAAGTACATTTATGGAACATTTGAAGACAAGTCAAAGCTCTGAGACATAACCTGTATCATCTGAGAAAATTATATCTAACTGTACGGTTATGAGGAAATTATTGTCATTATAATTGTCATTAATTATAGTCTCAAGAATATGGGACGTAAATAGTGATTTTTTGATCAAACATCAGGTGCTAATTATGTAAATGTATCTCTGTTGTGGGTAATTAGATCATATAAATTAATTTTTTTCTATTATAGGTAAATCAGAAATGTATATTTATCTCCTATAACATACAAGGTTTTATGGATGGAAATATTCATTAATTGATCAATTCCTGCAAAATGCATCTCATAAAGAAACTCACTTTAAAATTATAAATAGGTGGTACTATGTACCGCTTAGAGTTTCCCAGATTAATAAAAACAATGAAGCCAAATTTTGCTGGCGCAATTGTGGACAAAAAGGAACACATATTCACATATGGTGGAAATGTCCAATACTACAAAATTGGTGATCAGAATGCTTTTCTCAAATAAAATTTGGGATAGATCTTCCCTTTAAGGTGGAAATACCTATATTTCATATTTTTCCCAAGAAAACTACGTTGGAAACAAAAGCTTTTTTGATTCAGATTTTCATGGCAGCAAAAAATTCCATTTCTTCATATTGGAAACAAGAAAAAGTCCCATATTGGTCTGAAATTTTGATAAAAATGTATAAAACGAGAATATTAGAAAAAAACATAGAGGAAATCGGGATTTCCCGACTTCCTTTTAAAAAGTGGACAATATGGGATGAGAAATATAATTAATGGGGTTTATTCTCTTTCTGGAGTGTATAATTATAGTTCCCCCCGGCCCCCTACCCAACCCCATCCCCTTCCAACGCTTTCCTGGCCGGAAATCTTGTGTTATTTCTTCTTTCTTCTTTTTTTCTTTCTTTGACTGGACTTGATTATTTTTATTGGAGTCTGGTATATGAATTTACAATGAATAGCCCAAAGACCTTCTACATTTATAATAGTAAGAAGATTTTTAAAAGGTCTAAAGGAGTAAAATATCCAAATGCAAGGTTCAATTAGGAATAATGAATAATATGGGTTATATACGGACCTTTGATTTGGATGAGAAAGAAAGGGACTTTATCATGTATTAGTAGATAAAACTATTAATAACCTTATTATCCATTGTAATCATGAATTTTGTGGTGAACCGATATTTAATATTTATTGGAACTGGACTCTATAATCAAGTGATATATGTGAATTATGACTGTATTTAGGTATTGTTGATTTTCGTATTGTCTGAAAACTTTCAATAAAAAAATAAAAAATATTTTAATTAACAAGGATCAGTCCTTTTAATGTGTTATTTTTTATTTTATATTGCATATCAAATAACAAATGTACCCTTTTCTTATCAGCAGCCCAAAAAATATGGTAATTATATAAAGGTTTATTGAAGTTCTATATTTACAGTGCATTTTGAAGAACTACACTTTATTTCAGTGAAACTATTTTAGAATAAATATATAATCCTTTACTGTAACCATTATATATACATACTGCTTTGTTTGTTACCCTTGTTTACACTAATGGACTCCGGTTTGGTTGGCATAAGAATAGTCAGAATCTAATCCAAGACAATGCACCAGTGGTTATCATTGAGGGTCCAGATGACAGGCAAAAGGTCAGGTTTGGCGGCAATCAGGAAGGTCAGTCCATCCACAAGAAACAGTACATGTGGAGGTGGAGGGATAAAACACTATTCTGAAGCATCAGTTTGAAGAAAGGCTTTGGGTAATAATTTCTCCCTGTCCCTTTCTCTGTTCACAAAAGTCTGGGCTACCATGTTAAGCTGAACAGCACTGATTTACCTCAGAGCTACTCATTAGGGGTGCTATCACTGGTATCTGCATACCCCAGCAGCTATGGCATGCAAATATTTTATTGTGGGTACTGCAATTTTTGTTTCTGCTTTTGTGCTTCTACAAATGGGAATTGACCTTCAATGCAGAGAAACATAGTTGCATCAAAATAAATGTGGAAGTCAGCATATTTTAAAGAATATCTATACACATATACATTTGTGTGTACTCCTTTGGAATAATTCTTTAAAAGAGTTTGGATTGTGGGATGGGAGTAGGCTGTACAGGTTATCTGGGACTAAGTAGGATTTAGTACCTTAAAATTAGTATCTAAAGGACTTTAACTCAGTGCAGCTTTTGACACTTGGTAGATATTCGAGATAAAGTATTCACATTTCGACTGCAACACACTCTGCAACAGATTTTTCATCAGGTACTTGCTTCACACATCATAACATACTCACTATAAACATAGTAAATTAATTATATTGTGTGAAGCTCTGTAACTGCAACCTATATACTAAAGAATGCTCTAAACACAGCAAGTGCAAATGTATTTTAATCCTATTTTATAATAAACAAATAATTATGCTGAATTTCCATTAGACTGGACCTTACTCAATTTAGAAGGAACAAATATCACACAATGATACCCTTAATAAAGAATATGGCACAAAGCGGCTTCTAGTATATTGATATACAAATGTAAAGAAAAAGTAGAACATAGAACTTTGTAGCACTCATTGAGCCTCATTCAAATGAGCAATTGTAAATTAGAGTAGCCCATAAGGGAGGGTATAAGTTAATTTGCAAGCAGCAAATGGCCTATGCGTTACAGGCTTGAAATCCTTGTGGTTGTTAAAACTGGAACTTACAGCCCATCAGAGCCTTTGATCTTTCACGTCCACAAGAGTTACGTTTGCTAAAATCGCAAATCGCTATTCAATTGCTAAAATCCCTCAAGCCGGCAAATGTTTTCACATTTGTAAATGGCAAATGTAGAAGACAATCCTACGGGTACCAGATAGAACCCACAAAGGGGTTAAAGAAATGTCCGTACCATTGTAAATGCAAATAAAAAAAATCAATACTGCACTTTAAATGACAGGGAAAGCGATGAAAGACATTAGAATTAATTGCACAGCAGTCTCAAGCTTGCAAATTGCCAATCAAAAATCATGTTTTTTATGTTTCAATTCGGGGTTATATTGATCTCTGGAATCAATGAGTTAATACATATCAGGCCACCCACATGGACAAGAACAGTATCTGCATGAATTTTTACTATTTTGTATTTTTGGGGTTCTGGGAGTCTGCATGTTGGACCTCTAAATGCTAATTGATTGACATGTAACCTCCATGTTTTACTGATGTAATGATGACTGTTTAATTTTCTATTGGCAATATCAAAATGGGTAGTTCCGGCCTTGCATAATTAATCATGTTCCCGCCATGAACTGCTAAGTACAAATGCATGGTTTACTATTTCGGTTTTAACTTGAGCACTTGTGCAATCGAATAGCACCGGAATTGTAGCAGACTGCGAGCCTGCAGCACCCCCGCAGACATACAGCCTGAATACCGCTAGAGGCGGTCTTCGATTTGAACAAAGCTCATTGTTCTTTAAATGATCTTTAAGGGACACCGTATATTATTATTATGGTAGTAAATGTATGTGAAATGCTTGAAACATAGTCTTTATTAAATACTCCATAAAATAAAAAACATTTAAAATATGATGGTTAAATATAAAATAGAAAAGTTTCTGGTTGAAAAGCGGGGAAAGACAATCTCTCAAATTATTTCCGCTGGGAAAAGTAATGCAACACTGAATAAACTTCACTTAAGTAAATTAGAGCAGAGTATTATTCATTGAGCAGCTCAGTTGAGAAGTATGCTTGCCAAGTGGTAATTTAACACTGGTAATTTAGGCAGAGAAGAATCTGCACTAATGTGAAAATTGTAGCAAATAATAAAATGTGTTATTAGTTATTTTATGCAAGTATCAAACTAGGATTGTGAGGAATTCAAATAATGTTTCCTAAAAGTATGCAAAATGTCTATTGGAAGCAAAAATGTAAGCACTATATTTTGAAAGAAAATAATACTTTTGGGCTATTTAAAAATTCTTTAGAGCGTAATATTCAGATTGAAAAAATGGATATACCATTACTTTAAATCTTTAGGTTATATATTCAAAGCTATTAATGCTAGTTCCTTGGCTTTACTCTGAATTCCTTACTTTCCTGTCTCTTTTTAATTTTCCAAATTCTATTTTTCTCTTTATGTCATTCTTTGTTTTTCTTCAATATTACTTGTATATCTTTCTTACATCTTTATCATTCTCTTTTTCTGCTTATATGACAATATGCTCTTTAATTGTTGTTTTACCTCCTTTTTTTACAGTTTCAACATATGTCATGCCTTATATATACAATTTTCTAAACCTAGGGCCTTATTAAATTAGTCCTCTTAGTTCTCTCGGTCCTCGCAAAAGGCAGTTTTTTGCGTTTTGCGAGAACCGATTCTCCAATACGTCCCTCGCAGCCTGAATAAGCTCTGAGAGAGCTACGGAGTCACACGCAGCATTAAATCTATAAGGTGAATCTTGCATCTCGGAAGAATCCCTACGGGCACAAAAAAGTGCTAGCAAGGGATCCTAAACCACATACGTGCTGCCTCTGAGCCGCCCGAGACAGTGTGTGATGCTCCCCCTGCTCCCTAAAAACATCCCCATACCGCAGGGGTCCCTATCGGGTCCCCTGCAGCCCCCCCCCCCCACATTAACCCCTTGCAGCGGGGGTCCCCGATCGGCATAGATCAGCCCCCGCTGCATTTAAAAGTTATAAATTCCCCGCCGCAACTCCACTATCAGCAATCCCGGCCACGGCACCTAAATATAACCCTTCTCTATGCTGGGGGTCCCCATCGGGACCCCTGCAGCCCCTCCACATTAACCGCTTGCAGCGGGGGTCCCCGATCAGCATAGATCAGGCCTCCGCTGCATTTAAAAGTGTTAAATTCCCCGCCGCAGCTCCTTAGAGGGCCCGCGGCACACTATCAGCAATCCCGGGCGCGGTACCTAAAATTAACCCCCTCTATGCTGGGGGTCCCCAACGGGACCCCTGAAGTGTCCCCACATTAACACCTTGCTGCAGGGGTCCATAGGGACCCCCGCAGCCCCTCCAGATTAACCCCTTGCAGCAGGGATTCCCAATAGGCACCGATCGTGACCCCGCTGCATTTAAAATTTCCCACATCATGGGTCCTTAAAGGACCGTAAAGGTCCTGAAAGGACTCATGCTAAAAAATATTAACCCCAGGCAACTAAAATTCACTGCATAACTCATGGGGATCAATACAGGCCCACATAAGAACTTTATTAATCCCATAATTCATGGGGGTCAATACAGACCCCCAAAAGCCCTTAATTAACCCTATAACTCATGGGAGTCAATACAGACCCCCATAAGCACTTAATTAACCCCATAACTCATGGGAGTCAAGACAGACTCCCATAAGCACTTAATTAACCCTATAACTCATGGGGGTCAATACAGACCCCCATAAGACCTTAATTAACCCTATAACTCATGGAGGTCAATACAGATGCCCATAAGCACTTAATTAACCATGTCACTCATGGGGGTCAATACAGACCCCCATAAGCACTTAATTAACCCTGTCACTCATAGGGGTCAATACAGACCCCCATAAGCACTTAATTAACTCTATAACTCATTGGGGTCAATACAGACCCCCAAAAGCACTAAATTAACCCCATAACTCATGGGGGTCAATACAGACCCCCAAAAGCCTATTTAACCCCATCAGTCCCATATGGGTATATTATGACCCTTATGGGGCTGTTAAAACCTTAACATTAACCACATAAGTGCCAGGATGGTCCTCAAGGACCATCATGACACTAACTACAAACACTACACTGCACTTTAAATCTAAACCAAACCCCTCTCTACACTAATCTTTTAACACTTACACTACCTACCTACACTACCTACCTACCTCCAATAAGCCCCCCCACCACTCTAATGACAGAAAATTAGAAAACCTAACTCACAAAAAATGAAAAAAGGAACATTACAGAAAATAAAAAAAAATACATTACAACCCCCCACTACAGAAAAAAAAATATATTACACACCTGAAAAGGAAAGACATACACAATTCATTACAATACATACAATACATACCATACAATACAATACAATACATACAATACAAATAAAATACAATACCCCCTATCTATCTAACATACAATCTATTTAATATACAATAAATCCTAACTATCTAAAATACATCCCCCTATCTATCTAATATCCGATAAATCCTAACTATATACAGAAACCCTAATTCTAAGCTAAAATAAAATAATGAAGACCACTTACCTTTGTAGATGTCCCTTCAGATCACCAACCTAGGGGGAAAAAAATAGTACAACACATTAACATAAAATAAATAAACATTATACACATTCTAAATATTCTACTCACCTTTCCAGCATGTCCCCATCCTTCTTCTTCGCCGGTGAGGCCCCTGGCCTCCTCCTCTTCTGCCCCGGCTGGGCCCTAGAACAATCCGCGTTCTAAAAAAAAAGCCTTTTCCGGAAGGAAATTGGCAATGGTTGCTTCTGATGGCTGAAAACGCTGTCTATCAAATTCAGCCAATCATAAGACGTAATGTGCGAGCCAATCAGAAAGGGATACACCCCAGAATCCCACTCTGATTGGATAATGCACCTGTCAATCTTTATTTAAAACAAACAGAAGGCTTTATTGCCGTCAGCCAATCACAATGGGAAACACCCCCATGGGGTGATTGGCTGAAGACATCTGTGCCTTCTCATTGGCTGTAATACTGATTGACATTGACAACAGCCAATCAGAAGGTGCAAATGCCTTCAGCCAATCACTCCGTGGGGGTGTATCCCATTGTGATTGGCTGAAGGCATCTGCGCCTTGTGATTGGTTTAAATAAAGATCGACCGGTGCGTTAGCCAATCAGGGTGGGATTTTGGGGTGTATCTTATCCTGATTGGCTCACACATTGATGCCTTCTGAAATTTGATAGACAGCATTTTCAGCCAATCAGAAGCCACCATTGCCAATTTCCTTCCGGAAAAGGCTCTAGGAGTTCATTCGTTTTTTTGGGGGGGGGGGGGGGGCGGGGGGGCTCATAATATACCCTTATGGGACTGATGGGGTTAAATAGAGGTTCATGGGGTCTGTATTGACTCCAATGAGTTATGAGGTTAATTAAGTGCTTATGGGGGTCTGTATTGACCACCATGGGTGACAGGGTTAATTAAGTGCTTATCGGGGTCTGTATTGACCCCCATGAGTTATGGGGTTAAGTTTAGTTGGCCGGGGTTAATATTTCTTAGCACAAGTCCTTTCAGGACCTTTACGGTTCTTTAAAGATCCGTGAGGCGGGAAATTACAAAATGTAAATGCAGCAGGGTCACGATCGGTGCTGATCGGGGACCCCCGCTTCAAGGTGTTAAAGTGGGGGGGCTGCAGGGATTCCTATGGAGCCCTGCAGCAAGGGGTTAATGTGGGGATACTTCAGGGGTCCCGATGGGACCCCCGCATAGAGAGGGGTTAATTTTAGGTGTCGGGGGGTAGTTGGAGTTCCCCCCATGGCAGGCCTTAAGTGAGGGACTGCCGCGAAGGTCCCGTTTAGGACCCCTGCAGCAATTGATGAGGTATGGGAGCCTGCTAGATTATCTCGCAGGCTGTCACTCCTCATGTACATTTTCTCTGTGTTGATACGGATGGCCGTGCTGCGTAGCTCACACGTTGCTCGCAGCAGGGTTAATTTAATAGCGTCGTAACTTTGAGAAATTTGCAGCACGTAGGATTTAAGTAGAAGCCTATTATCTACGAGGCTGGCATTTAACAAGGCTTCAAATCATTTGCACTCTGTTTCTACTATTACATTGTAACCTTCTTTTCACTATTGATGAGCTGACAAGCAAATATAATGAGCAGTCTATGTATCATCAGGAGACGCAGAAACAGTTTCACATTTAAGATTTGTTGACTACACTACATTTAGGAAATTATGTTTTTAGATAAAATATAAATATTTAAATAAACCCAATGACATGATCTGACTTTTTTTCTTCTACTGGAAAGGATTTCTGCCTGAAAGCATATTTCCAGTTCTGTAACTTGGGAGGATTATTCCTGAGTGATGGATCATTCAGCATGTAAAAAAAATGCTTCTAGTGGCTGCAGTATAGAAATAATTTGTGGCAGCTTTTGTAACATATGACCAGATGAAAATGTGTTGAATGCTGCTCTGTCGACTTTTGCAGCTTTACATGTTCCTACAAACTCATTGATGCATGTTTGATGGATATTATTATGGATATGACAACTTTAAACAGTATAATAACCATATTAGTAGTCATCCACCAATACCAAGTAGAGCAGGGATGGGCAAGTTCGGTCATAGAGAGCCCCACACGGGCCAGGATTTGAGGATATCCCTGCTGTGTACATTTGAGTGAATCGCTACATCAGTCATCCTGATTGACTTCCCTGTGAACAGAAAGAATATCCTCAAATACAGACCTGTATGGGGCTCTCAAGGACCGGACTTGTCCACCCCTAATGTAGAGGAAGATAAAAAGATAATATTAGTCTCAAACCATTATAAATCCATCTATATTTGTGTCTGTTTTGCTTTTATTCTTTGCATTCCTATTTACTCCCCTAATTTAGTTGTTTGTGTGTTTGACTAGAACATAGAAATAACTGTAGATTAAAACAGAATTAGACATATATTTGCCAACTGCAATAAATCTGTGCATCGATTAGTTGGTATTAGTTGGATCATCTCAGTGAACTATTAGTAAGAAAATGTAGACATTATCTGATTCTTTCCTTCTTGTTCTTTACTGAAAGAGCTTATTCATGTGTTATCTGCAAAGAACGAGCAGTCAAATGCGTAGGTGTGCGTGGGTGTTATATATACACAGCTAGTGATAGGATTGTCAAAAGTTTTAGGTACATGTATAAAAGTTGTATTGTAAATGCAATCACATATTATAATTGTGAAATTGCGATTCGTCGTCACGCTTTGCGACAAATCGCAGTTTGACAACAATCTGATCGCAAAGCTGTGCGGCGTCCCCACACACTCACTGCATTCCCAGCCACGATCTCCTCTCTCATCTCGGTGCTGTCAGTGCCCCCCAGGCCTCCTTCACCATACACACTGCTGACTGCTCTGTCCTTCCCTACTAACCCCACACACTCACTCTCTCCTTTGTATTATCCCTGTCCCTCGGCAAGCCTTCTCCTCCTCCATACACCCCGCTCTCTCCTTCCCCAGTCACTCTCTCCTCTCACCTCCATGCAGTCACTGTCCCCTCCGCAGACCCTCTTCAGTCACTTCATGTTGATCCGCAGCCCCTATATCCGGATCGGGGTTGGATCGGATCCCTCCGGTCCGGCTACCCCCTCCTCCATAGAAGGTCACCAGGCTCTTCTTAGCTTGGCTCCCACTCCTTCCTACCCACGGCTGCCCGGCTGCCGGAAAGTGGCCCCGCCCCCGACCGCCCCCGCCCGCCCCCGCCCCCGGGACCAGCCCCGCCCCCCGGGACCAGCCAAGGCCGCAGCCGCCATCTTAATAGCAATAATATGAGAGACAGATGGGGAGAGAGAGAGAAATGGGGAGAGAGAGAGATGGGAAGAGAGAGAGAGAGAGAGAGATGGGAAGAGAGAGAAAGAGAGATGGGGAGAGAGAGATGGGTAGAGAGAGAGAGATGGGAAGAGAGAGAGAGAGAGATGGGAAGAGAGAAAGAGATGGGGAGAGAGAGAGATGGGGGGAGAGAGAGAGATGGGGAGAGAAAGAGAGAGATGGGGAGAGAGAGAGATGGTAGAGAGAGAGAGATGGTAGAGAGAGAGAGATGGGGAGAGAGAAATATGGGAAGAGAGAGAGAGATGGGAAGAGAGAGAGAGATGGGTAGAGAGAGAGAAATGGGGAGAGAGAGAGATGGGAAGAGAGAGAGAGATGGGAAGAGAGAGAGAGAGATGGGGAGAGAGAGAGATGGGAAGAGAGAGAGATGGGAAGAGAGAGAGAGATGGGTAGAGAGAGAGAGATGGGAAGAGAGAGAGAGATGGGAAGAGAGAGAGAGATGGGGAGAGAGAGAGATGGGGAGAGAGAGAGAGAGAGAGAGAGAGAGATGGGGAGAGAAAGAGAGAGATGGGGAGAGAGAGAGATGGTAGAGAGAGAGAGATGGGGAGAGAGAAATATGGGAAGAGAGAGAGAGATGGGAAGAGAGAGAGAGATGGGGAGTGAGAGATGGGAAGAGAGAGATGGGAAGAGAGAGAGAGAGATGGGAAGAGAGAGAGATGGGAAGAGAGAGAGAGAGAGATGGGAAGAGAGAGAGAGATGGGAAGAGAGAGAGAGATGGGAAGAGAGAGAGATGGGAAGAGAGAGAGAGAGATGGGAAGAGAGAGAGAGATGGGAAGAAGGAGAGAGATGGGAAGAGAGAGAGAGATGGGAAGAGAGAGAGAGATGGGAAGAGAGAGAGATGGGAAGAGAGAGAGAGAGATGGGAAGAGAGAGAGAGATGGGAAGAGAGAGAGAGATGGGAAGAGAGAGAGAGATGGGAAGAGAGAGAGAGAGATGGGGAGAGAGAGAGATGGGTAGAGAGAGAGATGGGAAGAGAGAGAGAGAGATGGGAAGAGAGAGAGAGATGGGAAGAGAGAGAGAGATGGGGAGAGAGAGAGAGATGGGGAGAGAGAGATGGGGAGAGAGAGAGAGAGATGGGGAGAGAGGGAGAGAGAGAGAGAGAGAGATGGGAAGGGAGAGAGAGAGAGAGATGGGGAGAGAGAGAGAGATGGGTAGAGAGAGAGAGATGGGTAGATAGAGAGAGATGGGTAGATAGAGAGATGGGGAGAGAGAGAGAGATGGGGAGAGAGAGAGATGGGTAGAGAAAGATGGGTAGAGAGAGAGATGGGTATAGAGAGAGATGGGTAGAGAGAGAGATGGGGAGAGAGAGAGAGATGGGAGAGAGATATGGGGGGAGAGAGAGAGAGATGGGGAGAGAGAGATGGGGAGAGAGAGATGGGGAGAGAGAGATGGAGAGAGAGAGAGAGAGAGAGATGGGGGAGAGAGAGAGAGAGATGGGTAGAGAGAGAGATGGTAGAGAGAGAGATGGGGAGAGAGAGAGAGATGGGTAGAGAGAGAGATGGGGAGAGAGAGAGAGAGATGGGGAGAGAGAGAGATGGGGAGAGAGATAGAGATATGGGGAGAGAGATAGAGATATGGGGAGAGAGAGAGAGAGATGGGGAGAGAGAGATGGGTAGAGAGAGAGATGGGTAGAGAGAGAGATGGGGAGAGAGAGAGAGATGGGTAGAGAGAGAGAGATGGGTAGAGAGAGAGATGAGGAGAGAGAGAGAGAGATGGGGGGAGAGAGAGATGGCGAGAGAGATGGGTAGAGAGAGAGATGGGTAGAGAGAAAGATGGGGAGAGAGATGGGTAGAGAGAGATGGGTGTAGTGAGAGATGGGTAGAGAGAGAGATGGGGAGAGAGAGATGGGGAGAGGGAGAGAGATGGGGAGACGGAGAGATGGGGAGAGAGAGAGAGATGGGTAGAGAGAGAGATGGGTAGAGAGAGAGATGGGGAGAGAGAGAGATGGGGAGAGAGAGAGAGATGGGGAGAGAGAGAGAGAGATGGGGAGAGAGAGAGATGGGTAGAGAGAGAGATGAGGAGAGAGAGAGAAATGGGGAGAGAGAGAGATTGGGAGAGAGAGATGGGGAGAGAGAGATGGGTAGAGAGAGCGATGGGTAGAGAGAGAGATGGGGAGAGAGAGAGAGATGGGGAAAGAGAGAGAGAGATGGAGAGAGAGAGAGATGGGTATAGAGAGAGATGGGTAGAGAGAGAGATAGGTATAGAGAGAGATGGGTAGAGAGAGAGAGAGATGGGGAGAGAGAGAGAGATGGGGAGAGAGAGATGGGGAGAGAGAGATGGGGAGAGGGAGAGAGATGGGGAGAGAGAGATGGGGAGAGAGAGAGAGATGGGTAGAGAGAGAGATGGGTAGAGAGAGAGATGAGGAGAGAGAGAGAGATGGGGAGAGAGAGAGAGATGGGGAGAGAGAGAGATGGGTAGAGAGAGAGATGAGGAGAGAGAGAGAAATGGGGAGAGAGAGAGAGATGGGGAGAGAGAGAGAGATGGGTATAGAGAGAGATGGGTAGAGAGATAGGTATAGAGAGAGATGGGTAGAGAGAGAGAGATGGGTAGAGAGAGAGAGATGGGGAGAGAGAGAGATGGGGAGAGAGATGGGGAGAGAGAGAGAGAGAGAGAGATGGGTAGAGAGAGAGATGGGTAGAGAGAGAGATGGGGAGAGAGAGAGAGATGGGGAGAGAGAGAGATGGGGAGAGAGAGAGATGGGGAGAGAGATGGGGAGAGAGAGAGATGGGGAGAGAGAGAGAGAAG